>OY293303.1:67651075-68192118 GCA_958502075.1 Orchestes rusci
ATAGTTCACCACTGCATTCTTTCTACCCAGGTTCATTTGCTTGTCACACTGTAGTCAAGAGTTTGAAACCACCAATAGAATTTGAGCGGGTGCCGAATACTATACCAGAATGTTTAAATGCAGCCCGACAAGCAGCGAAAGAATATCTACTCATACACTACAAATAGCAACATACAATGCAAGATCCCTACTCTCAGAAGAACGATTTATCGAGCTGGAAGCTGAATTAAAATACATTAAATGGGATGTCGTTGGTCTCTGCGAAGTTGGAAGACGTGGGGAACAAGTCTGGAAGCTGAAATCAGGGCACACCTTTCACCATGCTGATGAAGAGAACGCTCCGATCGAAGGCACAGGTTTCCCAATCCACAAACGCAACCACTCAAATATCGAATCATTCAAGAGGATATCTCCAAAAGTCGCCTTTGTAATACTAAGATTGAACAAGAGATACTCTGTCAAAAGTATTCAAGTTTACGCGCCAACAACCAATCACAATAAATATACAGGGTGTTTCCTAAAGATTGGTAAAAAATTCGTTGTGTGATTCCTGGGGTATTTTCATGAAAAAAAGTTCCTATAAACATTTGCCGAAAAATGCTTCCTTAGGGAGCTACGCCCCTTTAAATAGGGCACCCCGAAGACGGTTTTTCCTCAATATTTCCGAAACCTTACATACAAAAATCATGAAATTTGGTACATCATACAAACTTTTAATGCTGAATGAGAATTTGAGCTCAGAATTTCAAAATTTTAATCAGGGGCGTACCATACTGGCGGGGTTAAAGGTTAAAAGAATCCAATTTTCTCACAACGAATTTTTTACCAATCTTTAGGAAACACCCTGTATATATATATATACAGGGTGTTTAAGAATAACATGCTAATAATAAAGGGGGTGATTCTTGGGCTCATTTTAAGAAAAAAAATTCATATGAACGTATGTCCTAAACGCCTTAACTTTTTTCCCAAAAAATATGCAAACCAAAACCAGCATGGACGGCACTGGTCAGAATAATTAAATTGTTGGTGCATCAAAGAATGAGTATTAATGCCTAAAATACATGACTCAAATTTCATAAAGATATCTACAGTAATGACAAAGTTATTGTAAAAAAAGTATCTATTTTTTAAAACTTTGACACCCTGTATCTCAAAAGTTAAGGCGTTTAGGACATACGTTCATATGAATTTTTTTTCTTAAAATGAGCCCAAGAATCACCCCCTTTATTATTAGCATGTTATTCTGAAACACCCTGTATATATATATATATATATAGCTGGCTAGAACTGTATTGAGTTGGTGCAAAAAAATAACTCAGAATTACAAGTAATACATGATTGGTTATTAAATGTAAACAAATCAAAGTTTATGGTTTTTGCAACTAAAAAGAATTGTTAGTGATTTTCTGAAGGTGATTATCAGGTAGCAATTAACAATAACCCAATTGAACAAGTCTCTCAGATGAAGTATTTTGGTGTTATTCTAGATTCTCAACTTACTTTTTCATTGTATACTGATCATGTTTGTAGTAAAATAGGTGAAAAAATAGGATTCTTCAGAAGAGTGTCTCGAAACCTTAGTCATTGGTGCAAGCTCATGATCTTTAATACTATTGTGTATCTATACATACAAAGGCTTCGAATACTTCAGAACAAGGCTATGAGAGTGGTTTTATGGTGCAATAGGTATACTCCCATTGCGACTATGTTGAAATCAGTGAGTTGGCTGTCTGTTTCAAAATATATTGAATACTCCAGTGTATTGTTCATATACAAGATCAATAAGAAACAGAATATCTTCAAAGTTATCTAGTCCCTCGACATGCGAAGCATTCTTATAGTATTAGATCGCGTGATGAGTTTGCTATATCCTTCACTAGAACAACTTTTATGCAAAGATCTTTAATGATGCTCTTAGAATGTTTAATGCACTGCCACGTGATGTGAAAGAATCGGCAAATGTGAAAATCTTCATGAAAAAACTGAAATGTATGTATCTGAATAAAGACTCCTAGATTTAAGTGAACTCACTGACACTTACGCCGTTATATATTTAGACTTAGATTTTATTTTTAGAATATTTTTTCTGTACTAGCAATGTGAGCTAAAATAAATAAACATTCATTCATTCATTCATTCATAACTTGAGAGAATGGCAGAAATAACAACTGGTACGTTCAACCGCTGCTGATTGATCATCGGTTCGATCGGTCGTGGTCGTTGTTCTCATTTCCCAGCTAAAAGCAGGGTCCTTCCTCGATACGTAAGGTGGGAGTCGCGGTACTATAAATTTGTGTTTGGTTGGTTTAGAGAAAAAATGTTTGGATTGTTCGATGGGAAAGCAATCTAGGCTGTTGCGGAAAGTGATAAAACAGCGGATTATGACGTGCTGCACGGAAGAGGTTATTTTAGAAAAACTATACGGTGTTTTTTGACAGATGATTTAGCTAGTTACCAAAAAAATTGAATAAATTGAATAAACTCGGGAAAATAAATCAGAAAATTCTTTCCGTTACAATAGGAATGTTCACAACAAAATTAAAACGTGTTAAACCATCATTTAACTACAGAAAATGATCCCATTATATCATTATAATATCTGTGAAGTTTGAAAAAAATCCAATAATTCGTTTAGTATAAAACGGGCGATAAATATTAATATTATTTTAAACGGTCGAAACACTCTCTGATTGGCTTGACGTCACTAGTCTTTCAGCGAGGTACGCGGGAAACCGACAGACTGGCTTTTATGAGTTTATTTATTAATTCGTGCTAATATAGCATTATTTAGTATCGTCACAAATCGATTGTCCAGTGTATCTTGTATTGTGTTGAGTATCTCATTGAGTAAAATTGATTTTGAAATATGCACGAATGTTCCCAAAAAGCCGACTACATGATTTGCCGGATGTGTACGTTATTATATATTATCAAATTGTATTTTTTTCACGTTTTGGCTATTTGATATTAACTACGTCAAAAAACCTGATGATTTAAATAAGTGACTTGTGTTTGAAAAATGTTGAAAAGATAATCATATAATACTGTAAGCTACAGGTACTATAGGAACACAACATTCTTAGTTGATCTTTCAATTCCTAATCGGTAATAAAGTTGGTTCAGTTGTGTTTCCTCCGCACAACAACCAAGATGATCAACATACTAATGACCATTTTCAAAAATAAAATTACCTATTGAAAGAAAATTCGTGGCTACAGACAAGTTTGTGTGTATGCGAATTTGAAAAAGTGACAACCCAGGTGGGACTTGAACCCACGACCTTCATATCTCTAGTCTGACGCTCTCCCGACTGAGCTACTAGGGCATCCAGCCACGAATTTACTTTCAGTTGACCATTATTAGGACGATAATCCACTTCACGTTATTACAAAATTAATTAATCAAATTAAAATATTTTACCAGTAGGATGAGTAGCGTAGCAGCAGATTTATTTTGATTTTGTGATGACTTAATTTTTACAGTAAGTGGTCAACTACTATCTACTTAATCTTTGAAGATAATCATCTTTCTAAGCAGATTGAATCTTATCTAATACACTACGGGCCAAATCAAGTTGAAACACAATTTGACCCAGAATTTTTTCTATGGATTTTAATGATTTTTGGATAGGATATTAGTCAATATGATCTGGATAAAGCTTTAGTTACATTTAATTTTACTTCGAAGTGGAAGTGACAGATTTCCGACTGCCAAACCAACTTGAATTTGTGTTCCAAGTCACGCTAGCCGATATCGAATTTCTGATTGCAGGACCAAAACCTAATAAGATACCGTCTTTTTTGTGATAGTGCTTGTCGGCATAAGGAATATATGTATTTCACCACACTTTCATCACGATCTCTTGTAATTCCATCGCAACGTAGTAGTTTGTTGAAGGATGGTAAAATTTTTGACTTTTTTAGAATACAGAATTTTTTTGAAAAATTCAATAATTAATAATTTTTTGAAAAATTATATTTAATTCAATTTTACTTGAAAATTTAGAGGGACGTGACATTTTCGTGTACCCATTTTATTTTCCATTAGCGTTAAATCAAGATTTTTTCTTCCAAAGATAGAACCATGTCGACTTTTTTTAAATCAACCAATCAAATCCTAAAATGTCAAAAATCTTACGAATTCTCAACAAACAACGTTGCTATGGAATTTCAAGAAAGCCTTGACCATAGTAGAGTGAAATAGTTTCAAAATGCCGACAAGCTCTATCATCAACATACCAATAAAAAACACATCGTTTCATAGATTATGATTCTAAAGTATTGATATTTTTCGGACGCCTTTTCAAGAAGGGCATTTGTACCCTTCTTGAAAAATATCAGGAACCACTCAACAGACCAAGTTGAGTGGTTCATTTTTGAAATGAGCTTAAATGCAACATTTTGATAAAAATCTCGTAAGCCCGGTCCTGACCAAAATTCGAAAGCGTGTAACAAGAAACCCAATTTCATGGTCCAAGACTTGGTACCAAAAATTATCCAAATCGATTTGCACATTTTTGAAAAATGGAGGAAAAACCTAAATTTTTTTGAATCTTTTGACGCCCTCTGCGTAGACTAAACGAAGCAATTTTGGATATAGGTGAGTTTGCCTAGATTGCCTTATTTTTGGTTAAGGAATTTGTGGTTAAGAGTTGTACAGTCATTTCAGGGACACCCTGTATATTTGACAAATACAGGGTGCTCGGTTTTTCCTGGGCTGGATCCCAACTCAAAATTTAATTGAACACACCGTATATTATTTCAGAAATGAGTTCTATATAAATAAAGGTAACTTTCTCTGGGATGTCTTATACTACCTCCAATAGTTTGGGATATAATAGCGATTTTGATTTTTTTTTGCAAAAAACGCATTTATTTCAAGTATTGAAAAAAAAAATAGGGTTATAGTATTCCGTGACTCTGCCATGTTTTCTCCACAGTCCAAATCCATGATAGTATGAAAATTTTGCGAGACACTAGATACCTCAAATGTTGTCCCCCTCGATATCTACATTGACAAATTTCGTCACAATTCCATACTTTCATCAGTTCAAGGAATAATTAATTCTGTCCGTTTGAAAATTTTTGTGAGGTTAGGAACTTCAATTTTGGAAAAAAAAGTGATCTAACTTATCAAGCATGAAAGGGTTGATTCCAGAAAAACAACAGATACCTCAAAAGTTGTCCCCCACGATATCTAAATTGACGTGTCTCGCCAAATTGTCATACTATCATTGGTTTGAACACAATTAAATGCTGGTCCTTTTCGAATTGACACCCTGTATAATTCCAGTTGGTTAGTATGGCTGCCAATTATACAGGGTGATGTCAGAAGTTGAACCCAATCGGGACATATAAAACCACCAATAAGTCGAAAATGTTAAATATATCAATCAAATTATCAAAATCCGTAATGATATACAGGGTTATCGGTACGGATTTTGATTGTTTACCAAAAATAAAGGTTAGTTTGTATGAAATAGCCTATACCTATATCTTTAGCCGTTTAGATAATATTCGCTAATACATCTTTTGTATGCACTAAAAAACATTTTTGATAAAAATGAACAGCACAATTGGACAAAGGGGCAAAAATTATATATTTCCTGGAAAATAGATTGAACAAAGAATATGGCTATAAAATTTTAAATTTCAAAAATTACCAATTTTCTATGATTTCTTCAAAAAATGGGTCAACCTTGCCAAGTTTTTTATGGCGAGAGTATTCTTTGTTCAATAAACAGTAAAATTTCAGAAAGTGAATAATGTTCGCCCCTCTTTTAAATGCTTCTCACCGTTTTTATCAAAAATTGCACAGAAAAAGTTTTGTTTTTAACCTTTGACTATACAGGGTGCTACTTATTGATATGTCATAATTTTAAGGGGAAGTTCGAGTTCCTGGATAAATTTTGAGTCAAAAAGGTCATATAAACTTGGGTCTAAAAAGAAAAAAATAAAAAAATAAAATGAAATAAAAATAAAAAAATACAAAGAAAAAAAAAGTGTGTTCCTATACCATAATATCCTGTGGCAAAATTCAGTTCAATATCTCAAACCGTCTTTGGAAAATGTATTAAAAACTGAAAATAAAATAGATCTTTAACACCCTGGCCTGTATGAATAAAAAGAAAGCAAATGCTCATGAGTATGAGCAAACGCTCCAAGCAAGAGCTTTGAGTAACAGGTCGGAGTATAAGCATCTACTCGATTTGATATGAATAATGATTTGCTTATACTCAAGAGCATTTGCTTCAATAAAATGAGCATTTGTGCCTGGTCATTCCTGTCGAAACTCGCAAAAGTAACAACGTATACTCGAGTTGCCTCTGCATTAATTTGACCGCGTTGTGAATGTTGTGATTGTGAGTGTAATTAAAATGTCTTTAGACGAGGGGAATGAGGAAGAAACCGGTATCAATCTGCTGGTAGCATTGCAATTGCAAGAAAGACCTGAAATTGCCACCAAATCACAAATTCCACTTATAAAAAATAAAAAAACGAGGCCTTAAAACATGCAGCCACAGAGATAGAACAAAAAATAGGAAACCCATTAACCGTTTCGCAACTGATGAAAAAAGTAAACAACATGAAAACGAGACTACGAAATAAGGTTGACAAGAACAAAGCTGGCAATAAAAAAATTGTTTTGTAGCAGTGGGAAAATTTTTTACATAAATTAATGGATGGAGAGGAGAATCCGACCATAGGTAAAATACAAGGTAAGATTTTATTTTCCTTGTTAACTGATTGAAGAAAAGTTTGCATGACATAAATCGATGTTTTTTATTAAAATGTGATATATGCATGTATGTATTACAAAAGTGCCGCGACTATGTCAAAACACTTCACTTTCTTTTATTGTACACGGTTGATAACACACATCTAGAAAACGGGATATTAGGTGAAAAATATGCTTTTTTAAATTTTTAAACAGAGCATTTTTGTACTTTTGACTGAAAATTTCATTTTTAGAATAGTTTTTCGTCAATAAGGTGGCCCTTTTTAAACGGTTTTATTCAACTTTACCCGTATATGTGTTTGATTCAAATCTTACAACAGCATTTTTCACCACCTAATTCATAAATTTTTATGAAATTTTGCACACATATCGAGTTCCGGTGACAATACAATATTGCAAATGGTAGTTTTTTTGTATAACGAGAACGGTGATTGGTAAAAAAAATACTTTTCTAAAAACGAATAGTTAAAAGAACAGAATTAAAAAAAATACAATTTTAACCCTTGCCAAAGGGGTTGAAATGGGTGGATTTATATTGACAACAGTGATACCTACATAGGTAAAAATGTCATTCTTTCAAAATTACACGTCAAAATTTCAAAATGTTCTACTTAGGTTTGATAGAGATTTTAATGTTCTAGTTTTTAGTTCATCTGATGATTAAAAATGAAACCGTTCAACTTAAAAGTTTTTTTACTAAAATTTATTTTGCATACATACATAAAGAATTTTTCGAAAAACATTTAACTAGAATCTTGATTCCATTCTAGGAGACAAACGTATTGGACTTTCTGCAGCTGCGAGAAATATAGACGACGAAGGATTGTCTGACTCTTCCTTATCTTTCCAATCTGAGAAAGTAAAGGAACCACGGCCACAAAAAGCGTTGAAGCAGCAAACAAACAAGATCTTGCAGCCGTTTTATATATTATATTTTCTTTAATATTTTTTGTATATGTTTGTATTTGTATATTGTTGAGTTGTACTTTATTCGAAATAAAATATAAATATTTTCTTTATGAGAAAGTAGGGAGTATGAATAAAATGATAAATTAAAAATTCCATTGTGGCTTTGAAAAAAATATTAATTATAGCCACTGGCCACCAACTTAAAGCAACAAAAGAATCATGTGACGAGAAGGTGAGAGCTAAATATTTAAGTTGGTACGATTTACAAAAAAAAACGTCTTTCTTGTAGATAAATATTCATTTTGTTCACTTCTAATTTAATTTACATGAACCCACCATTTTTATCTAAGATCTTGACCAAGAATAACATCTGCTATTTCAAGCCGTCTCTCTCGTGCACGCTGTAGAAGCCCATCTTCTACCTCGTAGTCACCACCGTTTTGATGATTATTGTCGTCTGGTTCTGCATTATATTCAATATCAGCATCCCCCAAGTATTTGACAATATTGTGAAGCACGATACAACAAATAATGACGGTTGGAACTTTTTCTTATTCAACTCGGCACATATATTTCAAAACTGGAAACCTGCGCTTAAGTTGGCCAAAACAACTTTCAATTGTAACCCTTTCTTTCTTAAACAGTCTGTTGTAAGCTCTTTCCAATGCATTATTAGGGTTTCTAAACGTAGTCATTAGCCACGGTTCTAAGTCATAACCATCATCACCCAGTAGTACTGCACCAGGAAACTGTCGCATAGTTACACGTATATCGCAGTTCCTCCAAATTCTCGCGTCGTGTACAGAACCCGGCCAACTAACATCAGCACTACTAAACATTTCCACTGAGTTACATGTTGCCTGCACATTTAAAGTCGCGAATCCCTTCCTGTTGATGTATTCATCACCGTGTTGATTCGGTTTCAAAATCTGAACGTGCGTGCAATCAATCACTCCTATGGAGGACAGTTTATAGTCCTCCATAATCACTCCAATAGCACTTGGAAACTGAAATCTTTCTTGCCACGCTTGCTGTGCTTCGTTTATTTTGGGTTGAGTTGACGGAAATTTGATCCATAAATGTCAACTATTTTGTTCATTACAAATGAAATTGTTTTTGAAACAGTCGACTGAGTGATTCCCAATTCTTCTGCTACACCTATCTGAAATCCAGGATTGGCCATATATCGCAAGAAAACCTTCATTTTATGATTTGAAGAAAGAGCGCCTCCTCAAAAAGTACGTTGCCATCCAATTTACATTTTCTTCTTGAAATCTGTACAGAGATTTAAAATCTCGCCAATTAGCTTCCCCTCGCACTTTGTATTGCTTCTGTGCACGTAAATTCACGAATTCTGCCATTTTATGACCGGCTTATTGCAAGGTGCATCTCCTACTAACGAGATGCAAAAATTTTGGAGCACATGCTCAACTAATTAAGTAAAGCATACATTTTATTCATAACAAGTTGAGCAAATATCTTAACGTGAGTAGATGCTCATGCTTCTTATACAAATTTGAGCAAAACCTTTTACTTACATTTTTATTCATAAACTATATAGCATATGCTTCATGTTTTGCGAGTAGAAGGTTTTGCTCATTTTTATTCATACGGGCCCCTGTATCTTGAAAACCAAGCATTTCAAGACCCAAGTTTATATGACCTTTTCGACTTAAAATTTATCCAGGAACTCCCCCTTAAAATTATGACATACCATTAGGTAACACCCTGTATACCCCTAGACCGGGCATCCTGGAATAAACTTGACGCCAACAACATCAGTGAGTAGACGTACGTAGAGCTTAGCTTGATTCGTATAATCATAGTACGAGAGCGTTGCCAAATTTTCGAGATGGGCTAACCCATGTGTCTTCAAATAATTAGGATAACAGTTTTATTTAGGTTATTTAAAATTTGTCCACATAGTTTTTATTCTCTTATTGCTAACAAGAAAATTAATATTTGCACAAGTTGTGTTTTCTTTCTCATATGCTTCTTGAACAATTTTCTTAGTTGATGCAATCAATTTATTATTTTGATAATGAAGAATGTAGCTATGTACTTTTTTTGTTTGTCCATACAGAAAACCATGATAATATTAATTTATCAGAGTTTTTAAATATCCTACGATTTTTGAGGATTAATCATCATCTAAACACGGCAACCTAGCTTTTTCGACAAAACCAGAAATAATCATAGATATATGGAAATAATCGATCAAACAGCTTTGCTCATTCATAAAAAACTTCGTGGCAGGCGGGACTTCTGGTTTACATTACATAGTTGCCAACAACATTAACGCAGATTTTGGTGAAATGCACGTATTCAAATACAAACGCGATATTGCCAACAATAGCTCGAAAACCACTCTCTTTCTTTGTCGTTCTCATTGCACGAAAGGCGTCAAAACACAACGATTTATGAATGAGTTTTCTGGTCTACTAGTATATAGTCAAAGCTTTTAACCCTTTTTTTGAATGTGAAAAAAAGGCACTCAACAATTTTATGAGAAAAATCGCTAGGACACGAGAACTGACAAATGGATTGAAGTTCTTTACATATTATACCTACTTGTCCATTACTGTAACTAATAAATTCAAAGTTTTCATTTCTTGTGGTTTCCAATACATTTGATAAACATTTTAAACTTTCGTTTTGTCTGATATAGTGCATTTTCTTAATGCCACCATTGCCACCCCTCACACTCACTTTTGAACCGTTTGATAAGTTTTTGGAAATTTGGATCCATAATACACGTGCGCACGTTCTGCATTTTTTGATATATATATGTTACGGCTAAAGCCCGTTATTGGATAGATCTAGTATTGACCGGATACTTCGCGTTTTATCCAAATCTGCTGGATAAAGCGCGAAGAACTGAATGACTTCGGGCATTATCCGGGTAGTTCTAGTTTTAGCCAGGAAGCAATGGCTGAATCACGAAAAGAAAAAGAACTCATTCCACAATAAGTAAAGTATTCTGTAAATTTCTCTAAATAACTTATAGACTCTGATAGAATCAATTTTTATTATTCACTGAAACAAACATAAGGTGGCAATTCTAACAGAAAAATATTTCGAGGCACATATCGGTATAATTGCACTTATAAGTAATGGAGAAGATTGAAAAAACATCGGTTCCTAACCCAAACTAACCCAAACTAACCCAAATTGCGAGTACCAAATGCGGACTATTTCATATTTTGGGTTTTATCCAAGGGAGGTTGGATAATTCCAGTATGAACCGGTTAATGCCCAAAAAGCAACGTGCTTCCTTTGAATAACTGGCTTTATCCACTCTGTATGGATGATTCTAACATTATCCGGATTATTCGCGAATTACCCAATATTAGGTCTTTAGCCGTGACCTATATACGCTCTGGATCGAGAGTGGATTTTACATCTTTCCCTCCTAAAGCTTGTCTGGCTGTTGGAAGAAAACAGAAAACTGATCGATTGTGACATTCAGTTTTTTCCGAAATGTGGTATCAAATGGTTAATAATATGGTGGAGGAAATACATCTAGTGATGTGAAACGAATAAATCAAAACACGTAACTCTGTACCTCCACGCCGACGTTTAGGCCACGACATTGCAATCTGCAACTGTCAAGGGGCGTAATAGCGTTAACCTTAACTGTTTAGTTGGCATGGAACGCATATACGCAACTCTTTTACGTCTACGTCAATGTTTCTGCACTTTAACCGTCTATCAACATCAACATCTACGTTACAAGTTCTAGCCGTGTGGTGAACTTGCTAACTCAACAGATTCTTTATCTTATAGGAGTTATTGCATATAATAGCTCAGTCAATCGGTATTCTGACCAAAACAAAATCGCGGATTTTTTTTTTCTTAACGGTTTTGTATGTTTTCGGAGCTGCTGAATCCGAAATTTATAGTTTGCTGCGTTGTAGGAGGTCGGCTTCATAGTCAAAAACGCGAACAATCTGAGTTTTCTTGGACTTTTTCTAGATTCATGCTTATTTTTCAAAAACTGTACGTTTTTGGAACATTAGTAATCTATACAAAATTAAAGAACATAAAATTTCCTACAAAATGCACTCGTCAACTTTGATTTCAGATGAGAGGTAATCACCCTACAGCTCAGTGAAAAACAATACTTTTTTTGTATACCCACACAAACGTCAAAAACACCAACATATTTTCGTCCTCTACAACCCGAGAAATATGTGTTTTCAAACCCTTATATTCAAATTCAATTCAAAACAGTTTTATTACCATAAAAAAATAAATACAATGAATAATTCATTATTAAACATTAATAATAATATACATGATTTTATGAAGTTTCATTACAATAATAGTATGGTAATCGGAGTGTACTGCGATTTTAATAACCGATTCACTTGCGACTCAGCGCATGTGCCGTACAACCTGGTTGTATTATAAAAGAAAAACAATTCTATGAAAGATAGAGCAATATGCATAAAGTAATGAATAGTTTAGAGTTTATATCACGTGCACACTATGCATCATGAAAAAACGTTTGCAATATTCCCTTTTCTCACAGAGAGTAAGAAAGTGAGTCAAAAGTTCCGGAATAATATCCATTCTGCGACCTTCCCGTCTCATCTGCTCCTGTTTGAATGTAGGACTGGAATAGGTATATGAGTGTAGGTACTTTAGACGGCGAAGTATCAACGGCACGTGAACATTAGACAGCTTCTCCAGGGCCCGCAAGGGTTTTCTCCTATTTTCGGTTGATAATCTGAAGTTCTTTTATAGCCTGTGTATCTTCGGTTACCTTCTAAGATAGTTCCTTGATCTTCATCTTCCAAGAAATGCAAGAATCACACTCATTACAGGATTTCATTGCTCTGGATGTTCTTTCAAGCTTCTAGATTTCTTCTTGCAGTCATTTGCATCATTTTTAAAGATCGTTTCTATCCTTCTATTTCATTCTGATACTCCTATTCCCCATTTCCCCATACATTCTCTTTTGTGACAGTGTATCGTGATGATGGCGGATGCTTCATGCTTCCCGTCTCGTTAGGTTATTTATCGGTTGATTGAAAATATTTTAATTTCAAAGTCAAATATTTCCTAAATGGCTCATCAGAAAGGCATTAAATTATATATTTTTGAAATCAGAAAAATAAGCTCTTTCCAGATATGTGATAATACAGGAAGGGGTCTTGTATCTTGTAAAGATTAGGCTTGCATACATTGATGCATTTTTCCAATTTTTAAGCAGAGTTTTGGGTTTATAGAACAATTTCAAATAAAAAAAATGCTGGATGAACAACTTTTAACAAGAAGAAAAAATCCAAAATATTTTTTTTTCAGATTTCAATGGAACAACTTCCTAAAATGACAGCTTCGTCACATTGTTACAAGCTACATATTAGAACCAACATGCAATGTTGCCAAACGTATTCAAACTTCTTAAAAACCATGACTGCAAAAGTTTGTGCCTGTATATTTTGATAGACTATGAAAAAAAAAACAATATAACACGAGACAATGAGAATTGTGAAAATGTCAAATTTTCTGTCATTGGCTTATCTTATCTGATCAATCAAGTTTCTGAATCTCTCAGACGGTGACCCAAACTAACCAGAACTAACCCAATCCTAACCAAAACTAACTCAAACAAACCCAATCTGACCAAAACTAACCCAGACTACTCAAATTTAACCAGAACTCACGAAAACTAATCAGAACTCACCCAATCTGACCAAAACTAACCCAATCTAACCAAGACTAATCAAACTCAAACTGACCCAAACGAAGCCAATCTAACCGAAACTCACCGAAACCAACTCAAATTAACCAAAACTAAACTATTCTGACCAAGACTGACCCAATCTATCCAAAACCCACATAAACTAACCAGAACTAACAAAAAACTAACACAATCTAACCCAAACTAACCCGATCTAACCAAGACTAACCCAATCTAACCAAAACTAACCCAATATAACCAGAACTAAACCAATATAACCAGAACTAATTCAAACTTACCTAATCCAACCAAGACTTACCCAATCTAATCAAATCAAACTCAAACTGACCAAAACTATCCCAATACCATAACCAAAACTCACTTGAACTAACCAAAACTAAACCAATCTAACCAAAACTAACCCAATCTAACCAAAACTCACCCAAACTAACAAAAACTAACCCAATCTAATCTAAACTAACCCTTCATCCGCTACAGACAAAAATATGGTAAACATTTTTCACAGCATCCACTTGGCAACACAGCGCGTGTTTATCATTCTTGGTCGTTAATTAGTGAGTAGTGACTTGAAAATCTTGACATATTGACAGTTATTGAAAATATCGACTTCGCGGAGATCAGTTTTGTAAATCAAATTTTCAAAATTTATTTATCCTGCTTAACTATTTGTTTTTACTTCTTTGGTGGTTACGTGAGGGACTGTAGTATATGAGAACAACAGAAATTGTCCATTTCAATGAACCACAACTGGAAAAAATCGAAAGTTTTGGAAAATGTTCCGATGAAACAATGAACCTAAAATAGTGTTTTTTCTACAAAAAAGTGATTCATCCAGCATTTTTTCTCTTTAGAATAGTTAAACGGAGGATAATTCACCAAATTCGCCTTCAAAAAGTACAAAATACGTGGATGCCTAATGTTTACAAGAACCTACAGGGAGTTCCATTTTAAAAAACGTATGTATGCTTCATATCTTTGGAACGCGAACTTCAATTGTTTTCTTGATATAGCAGTAGAAAGATATTTGATGATACCGTGACCACCCTGTTTATATATTTATCACGAAATGATCGAAAGACTTGCCCAGGATCACCACCAATTTGAATGGGTTCTCCATCTGAAAACCAACGCAAGCTGCACGCATACCGCATATAGCAAAAACAGGCGCGGCGGTCGAAGAGTGGAAGCGGGAAGAGAAGGAATGTATAGGTGCCGGTGGCGTCTATAATGTTTTTTTACGTGAATTAACTTTTTTTATTGATACTTGTAGATTTATCGACTTGTAACACGGTGTTTCTGACGTTTTGTAAAAATACCAAGAAATTGTTGTTCTTTGGCAAGCTCTAGCGCGTATATCGCTTGTCAGAAAATAACAGCTGAGTAGTTCATTTGGTAGGAAATTTAATTTACTTCAATTTTGTATGGATGGCTCATTTTCAAAAAACCTACGGTTTTTCAGGTATACAAGCAAAAAACTGAAAGAAGTCCTGAAAAATAGTATATTGTATACCTAGGCGGTAAAGTGGCATTTTTCCAAGCGAGTCCGGACACTTCTTGAAGCCTGGAAAAATCACTTTATCGCCGAGGTCTACACATTATTTTTCTGCTGACAACATATTCTACCTAACTGTGGATAATAGTATTTCCTACTACTTCAAAAAACACGAAATAGCTGATCATTAAAAACATTGAAACTCTCTCACATCATTTTTATGTCCCAGAAAATATTCAATCTCATTGGAGTTTATTCATAATTGATCTTCATCAACGATATAGCTTTAAACCGTAATTTGACAATTTACCTGGTAGCCAAGGCGACAATCAAAGCCATCCATCCAATATTTTCCGCTTGGCAACACTGCTTCAATCAGCTTATAGAGCCAAGCCAAAATCAAGATGACATTACAGTGTGAACTTTAGTTCGTATCCTGAATGTATAGGATTCAATTAACCCAGAATATAAAAGAAATACCTGAATAAAATGGTAATTCATTGAATATTAATTTGTAGGTATAAGTTATATGCTACAATCACATGAATTCAGGAAATAATCTTGTTAGGCCCTCTATTAGAAAAAATTGAAAATAATTTTACCGCCTAGCCATTTTTCACTACTTTGTCGGCCTAGCCTTAGAAAGTCCTACTTTCTCGTCTCTTAGGAGTCAGTTAAATTTAGTTTTAATGTCGTGTCGAAAAAAAATATATATTTCTTGCGTTTTTGACCATGAAGCCGACCTCCTCCCTCCTAGAAGGCACCAAACCATACATTCGAATTAAGCACCCTCGAAAACATATATAACCGTAGAGAAAAAACTTCCGCAATTTTGTCACGAAATCGGTAGTTTGAAACACGCATTTAATAGACTTATAATATTTAAAATGAGATGAAAATTATTAGGGTGACAATTTTACCCCGCGGGTCTGGGGCTACTCAGTCACTTCACGTAAATACGATTTGTATCGCGTTTAAGTGAGATTTGTGACAAAGGAACCTCGGATTAAAGAAAGGGAAGGAACATATTAATTACCAAAGTTTACTATAGTAAACTTTGATATTACGTGAGGTATACACAGAGCTATCTTCTTTCTGGGCTAGGAACAACACTTGAATAAAAAAATCACGATATTAAATGCTTAATGGTAACTGTATGGCAAGTTGAAAAAAAAAATTCAAACCAACTAAAAACTAAGAACATAATTTATTCAAAAAGCTTGAATTTAGCGTCTTTATTGAGTTTCTGGGAAGTGTGAAAGGGCAAAATGGGTATTTTCGCTACTTCGTAATAACCTGTGGCTCCTGCTGGGATAGAACACTGAGGTGACCGCATTCCTGGTTATGCTTTCCAAGACATCTATTTACAAGAATGGCACATGGGATTTTGAACAATATGACTGCTCGTTATTTGGAAATGCCAGTTTTGGCAGCGTTCGCTGCTTTTTCAAGGTTCTCTTGGTATAACTGTAATAATTTCGGGTCCCCGACGTATTTACGTATTCTCTAACCATTTTTATCTAGTTAGTACCTCAAACAATAGAAAAACGTTACGAGAAAAAAAAAAATAAAATAAATCTAAAGAAATCATACAATATTAATGTGGCGTCCGAGGTGACAAAGTTACCTCGGGATGACAAAGTAGCCTCGGTGGACGTTAATGTATATGAAACTATCTTTATTATATTATTTAATTGTCTACAAAGTAAATCCCAAGAAGATATGATAAAGAGCTGAACTATATTAGATGTATAACTATAACTTCTTATTATGCAGCAACCTTCTTTTCAACAGTCCCAGCAAGGTGGGACTGCACACACTTTTATGTTTTCGTAATGCCGGCTTAGAAACTTCTTTCTCGCTTAAAATTATCGCTTCAATCGAGAAAGCTATTTGTTTTTTTATTGTTTGACAGTTTGTTTGCAACGCTTTGTGTATAGGAGATTACGCATGCGCATAATCGCCTCAAATGTTGGTGATCATCCCTATTCAGCGTATATCAGTATAATTCTTCAAATTCAAATAAAAGTATCTAAAAGAAAAGTCCCAAATCGCGGTGATTTTTTTTCAAGTTAAACAGGGAACCAAAACATTGAATTCTCTTTGTAAAATTTCCAGAGGTGCCGAAGTTTCGAAGGGGGTGAAGCAGTGGCGGATCGTACAATAAAAATGTGGGGGTTGCAGGGGCTGCTACCCTGAGGCAAAACCAATTTTCTGGGTCCACCTAAAAAAAAAAACTTTAATAAATGGATTTAAAATGATTCAATATATAAAGTTAGGTTACAAACGTTAATAACAAGACATATTCAATTTTACAAAATGAACATCTAATTAAGTTTTATTTGAAAAGAAGATTCATACGACGATATTTAGCAGCAGCAAACTTATCGATAACCCTTTAAAGTCAGGTATGCTTTCAATAAGACTCTTTATTTATTATAAAACTGGATTAAATGTCCTGGTCTCCTGGTAAAAGTCTTTTTTTGCTGGACACAGATTGTTCTATTTTTGAATTCGGAATAGGCCTTCCAAGCCTTTTCATTTCAGCCTTATCGAATAATGATCAACCACAGCATGGCTTTGAAACTAAACTTTCAACAGAATTCATATTTCACAACTTTAATATAGCCGGAGGCTGGTTTGCATGCGCGATGCAAACTGCATGGAAACGGCGAAGCATCGGAAGCGGGAGGCGCGAGAATTTTGAAGATAATTGGGGGAAGTTGGTGAAATTGTTTCAATAATTAACTGTTTCTCCCGTTTTGATGTTGATTTGTTGATACGGACTTTTGGCATGACTAAGAATTGAACAAATTATAATTAATAGCCATTTACCTACAGTATTTGGAGGTTGCGCAAACCTGCAAACCTAAGGAGGAGCCGCCACTGGGGTGTAGATCAGTATCTATCTACGCCAATGAAACATTTCAACCAAATGAGAATATGAGCAAAAAATTACCATCTCCTAGGAGTTCAATTTCACCACAGTGATCACTGAAAAGTATGCTACAATTATTTGTATTTGTTGTGAAAAATAGACCGCACTCAAAAAATATCAATATTGTGCAGCGCAACTTCACATCATTTATAAACTGCATATTTGAGGTTATGTTCAAGTAGTATCAGTTGATGTGTTGATGTGTCTTCTGCGCGCATCTCGACATTCTTCGACACAGGACACGAAGGGGAGTTAGTCGAATTCATGCGCAGACTTAGAGATACTTAGGTTGGTCATTTTTAAATTAGGTATCTTCCTATTTTCTTTCTAGCATAACAACTTTTACCAACCAATTTTCATATTAAAATACACTGCTTCATAAAATGAATATATCTGAATTATCAGCAAGTCAATTCAATAAAAACTAAACTACATCATGACGTCACTTTTATAATGCTTCCGGTCAATTACAGCCGGTTGCTATCGCAACAATAAACTAAATTTCATGTTCCAAGATAGGTCCAAGACTGGGTATCAAAATTTGTTAGAATCCATTTGCACGTTTTTGAAAAATGTAGGAAAATCATTTTTTTTTTTAAATTTTTGACAACCTTTGGAGACTAAAGTAAGCGATATTGGATATAGGTAGGTTGACTTGAATCTACCTATTTTGACGACAGGACTCCACCATCGAACGTTGTACTGTATAATTTGATTTAAGTTGAAAAAATCAGTTGATTTAAATCATGGTTTAATTCAAGATTTGAATCGTCGCAACTCTGTGTTCACTTCTATTCTTGAGAGGTGTCTGCATGATAGTCAGACGAAATTGTTCACAGTGAATCAATCCGGAGCATGCGTAGTTGAATGAATGACTTAAATATTTCAAAGGAGAAGGAAAGGAAAATGAATCATAAATATCCACTAGGTTAGTAGGTATAAGGTCTTTTATTGGCTTTCATTCTGTAGACGATTCATTGTCATTGCCAATTGCTTGAAATTATAAATCATCTGAAGGCTCTGATCTGAATTGTTTGAATTTCCCAGTTGCGATTTCCATACAGACTACAAAGAACTTAACATTCAAAGTCTGTATAAAAACTCTTTGAAACCCATTACTGTTCATTATAACATATTTCTCATCTCATGTAACATGAGATTTATGAAAAGGTATCTACCTACCCAATGATGAAGTCACAGAGTGATCTTTTGGATCAAAAATAGCTTTTCAAGAATCATCGGGCTTATTGATGAAACACGTATTAAAACAAACAAGTTTATTTGGCTTATTGATGTTCTTGTTGCTGTGTTATTAACATTATCCTATCAACAGGAATACATATTTGCTGTTTATACAGAGAGTTAAAAATTGGATAGAAACTGAAATCTTTTTTGACATTCGCCTAAAAATTGGTTCAAAATCATTGGTTCAAAGCATGTCATTTTGGCGTTTCGTGATGAGAACAAACTTTCATGAATTGAACTGTAGGGTGGAACAGTATTGTCAATGTAGTGCTAAAAGCACGCAACTATGAAAAAATGGACGGGATCGCTAAGATGCAAAAACCAACTTGATTCTTGCTAGTTTGGTGATTTTCAATTTGTTCAATGTCGTACATGTTTAATGTAGTACATTATGTTGACCAGACAGGCCATGTAGGTAGTTGTTTTCTTTTTGCTTTCAAAACGAAGCAAGGTATGAAAATAATTAATAGAATGAAAGTGAGTGGTGTATAAAAGTACAGTAGAAAGAGAAGTGAAGGAGTTGATTTGCGGTATCAATAAAACTATCTTTTTCAGAGGGAAAGAAAACAGAGGAAACTATATTCAGATGAATGGGCTCAGGGTGATGATGACGAGATTGATGGAAAAAGGTCATTCAACCTACATGACAAACTGGAAGACCCTATATTTGAATCACATGGAATGGTCAAGGAAATGAGAGGAGAGGAGTTCAATGTAGCTTACTTCCAAAAGTATGGTTTCAATACCCCCCTCTTATTCAAGGACAAGACAGGTCTAGGTATGTTAAGACATGTTGCAGTAAATCAATATAAACTTTTATAGTTTTATCTATCACTAAGACGAATGAATCCATATCACGTTGCTGATGAATTTGAATATCAATCAATTATTGTATTCATTTATTGTTGGTAGATGCATAACCAATAAATGCTTGCATACGGAGATTGGGAATGTTAATTTTGTGTTAGACAAGAGTCATGGAATTCTAGACGATGTCATGACATCGCACTTCAAATGCCTTACATAGAATACGAAGTCTCCATTCTTTTCAGCTTGAAATCGCAAGAATTCAACCTGCGTTTTGACTGAACATGACCGTAAACTTTCGGACACCTGACGATTGGTGAAAAAAAAAGGCTGGCAAATATGCTCTAACTAGCGAAAAAAAGTTTATACAGGGGGTATTTGAAATTGGGGTTTTCCTTTCAACATGAGACAGGACTTGATAAAAGAAGCAAATTTCTCAAATAACATTTTTTCGAAAACCCAAAAATTAAAAAAAAAAAGAATTCAATCACACCATATCATATTTTGCCATGCATCAAAATGGATTTTATTTCTTTAAACGAAAACCGTTCGTCGTACGAAAAAATATCAAAAGACCAAATTAACACCAAAGTAAATAATTATTTCTAAAATAATATTGATCTCAAGAAAAAGCAGTGGCGTACTATTTTTTTCATTAAAACAATTCAATACAAATCCTGTTCGAACGCCACTGGCAGATATTTTTTAAAAACTTTTACATACAATTTTTTTATTTTAAATTTTATTTGAAAAATATTCTCATTTTCTTGCATTATACAGTGTGATGTAGATAAGATGAACACATCCCAGTATTTTCCTCATTTGAAGAAGCCGGGGTTCGAACTTTTGTACAATCATTCAAACTGATGTGCTGCACTATTTATGATAGTCCAAGATACGATATTAGAAATATCTACCCTCATCTGTTATTTGATGCTGATAAAGTTTAAATGTTAGATAATTTGTTCAAAAATAGATTGCGAATGGGTTGCCTGTCAAAATCCGGGGCTTCACTTTTATACAGGGTGTTACAAATTTCAATGTTCACCTCGGTTCACCATCATATCTTGGAAACGGTAGGATATACAGAAAAGTTCATACCACGAAAAAGTTACGCATTTTCAAAATGCCGTTAGGAAATCCTCAAATTCCGAATACTTCCGAAGATATCCGCGAAAAAACGATTTTTTTTGAAATGGTTTTTATGTTTTCCTAGGTTTATTAGAAGAAATATTTCAAAATAAATTTTCGTCTTCGAGCAACCAGGCGAAAAATTTCGTTCTACGCTTGATAGTATGTAATTTCAATTCCTGTTGCGATTACATATCAATGAATTAATGATGGTTGGGAAAAATTTATAATACAATATTTATAATAGCATAAAAAATATCCAATAAACTTATCTTGTAGAGATGGAACATACACTGTAAATGTGAAACCAATTGAAAGCAGGAAGAAATTAGGAAAATAGTCATTTGAAAACCAACACTTTTTGATTTTGCAAATTTGATTTTTCCTGACGTAACTTAAAGAGATGGATCGAAAAAGCCTCCACATTTATGATTTTTTTTTTCTTTCCTAAAAGATGATCAGATTTTTGATCCAAAGTTTCGTTCCTTTCCAAACATCAAAACAAACGTGGGATATGTCGTTGGGATTAGAATTAAAATAAAAGTATATTAAGCCTAGAACGAAATTTGTCGTCTACTTGAAAAAAAATTGATGATGGTTGCTCGGAAACGAAACGTCGAATCATAAATCTGATAACGCCATTTTGTAGAGATAAAAAAGTTATGAAGATGTACCATTTGCTTTACAATATCTCTTCTTATAAACCCATGAAAATAAGAAATCCGTTTTACAAAATTTTGGTTTTTCCCGGATATCTCCGGAAGTATTTGGAATTTTTTGGATGTTTCAACGGCATTCTATTGAGTAAATACTCAACTTTGCCATGATTTGAACTTCTCAGTATATCCTACCGTTTCCAAGATACTGATGGTGATTATATTAATTTGTAACACATCTGTATAGTAGGTACATACCGGGATTTTGCTAGGCAACCCATTTGCATCAAATAACAGATGAGGGTAGATATTCCTAATACCGTATCTCGTACTATGATATATAACTGGAATTTGATGTCTAAACCCTGCCTACTACGTCTTCGCGAACAGGGCCAATTCTCGATATTTTGCTTCGCGTCAGAGATATCGAGAAAAGTTACTCGAAAAAGCTGTTCTGGATTGTATTCCAACCCGGATTCCAAGTTTCGTGAGAAAATTCATTATTTTTTCAATATTTTTGTTCATTCAAGTACGAATTTATTTTTCCGTTTGACCCAATATGATTTCCACAAAAACTGAAAATTGGACTCTTTTTCAATAAAATAGGTACTGTCATGGCTCCTCGAAAACAATTTTTACGGTCATGGGAGGAGTAATTTTTATTGGGTAATTGGTTTAATCCAAGAAAAATACAAAAATAAAAATAGGAATTTTCTCTTGAATCTCGGTATCCAAGGATTTTGATATTTTTGACGCGACGCAAAATATCGAAAATTTGTCCTCTTCGCGAAGACGTAGTAGGCAGGGTTAAGACATCAAATTTCAGTTAATTATCATAAATAGTGGAAATCATCAGTCTGTATGTCTGTACAAAATTTCGAACCCCGACATCTTTGAATGAGGAAAATACAGGGGTGTATTCATCTTATCTGCGACATACTGTATATAGTGTTAAATGAAAAACCACAACTTCAAATACACCCTGTGTAATTGAAAAGAGAACGTCTTTTATCACAAGAGTTTCATAAATAGTAGTAGTAAAAAAAAATAAATGTAAAATAACGCAACAAATACAAAAATAGTATCTACATAAAATCAATAATATTAAACACTTATGTAAAATGTCAGTCTATTTCTCACCAACACCGAATTCCATTCCTGTCCTTGAAAAAGTTCCATGCACCTCCACCTTTGAGTCATCCCCTGTGTTGACCAGTTTTCTTTTTCTCAAACCACACCTCAATGTTGGAAATATTCCATATACTTGAGCCGCCACTAGCTTTCCCATACAAAAACCGAGCATAAAAGCCATTTTAATTTTACCGAAGCAATGATGAGCGTTGTTGAGACTATGATACCACAGGTAGAGCAGGCATCTTTTTTGTTCACCTCATTGCAACATTGGTATCCTTTCTATGTATGTATTTGGAACCCAAAATTTTGTCACGATGGTTTTGGTCTATATCAGTAAGTGGCTAAAAAAACCGCATATACAGACTTTTTTAATTGAACTTACCAAGTTTGAGTCGACTCTAAAAACTATAAAAAAATGTTGTTGAAAATAAAATTTTGGCTACAAGTTTTTATTATCTTTCTGTCCTCGTATCTTTATCTTCTCAAAAGGAAAAATAAGTTGATTGCGTAAAACCTCATCCAGACACAAGACCATGGGCAATTCAAATGTAGTCATAAAATTTTTTCATACACAAAATAAATCTTATCGCTAATGATCAGTGTGTTTATCACATAATAATAATCCATGTTGCCATTGTCTTGTTCAGAATCTGGTACCCTTTTTTGCCCCGTTCGTTAAATTTATTAATATTCGTTAATTTCGGATTTTTCACTTTGAGATCGTACACTTCTGATAAAAATGTTTCAAGATACAGTGACGAAGCCACCGGTGTTCAAATGTGTTCGATCGACCACGGGCCCGGGCCCGCAAAACACCTCACCAGCACATAAATAAAAGTACTTTTTACAAATGAATATAAAAGAAAATTAGTTTGGGTTAATTTGTTTGTTTGTCATAAAACTATGAAAAAATATAATGGCAAAAATCGGTATTTAGTATCGATGTGTATCAAACATTTTTGTTTGGACTATACAGGCCACCAACGCGGCACGGGATATCCCAAGCGTCCATGCGCGCGGGCCTGCTTCCCATGCACCACAGAATGTCGAAGGTGTTCTGTTATTTTCTCGTTTTACTGAGAAAGTAAGAAAAAATAAATTCTTTTTGATAGATAGTCATGTTTTTTACGTTCATTTTTTTTTCACGTTCCGTAATTTACTTATACAGTGTGTTCCCAAAAGAATAGGTGGAAAAAACAACACACTTTGGAATTGAAGTTTCATCTTCTGGGGTTCAGCCCTGCTTGGATAGGAACTAGTTTGTGTCATAATTTTGGTTTCGAGAAATCAAGTATGTCTTAGAAATCAACCTTCAAGCTATTTTTCTCATGAATAAAGTGCTTTGTCTATAGGAGATCCGCAAAAATGTTATTCAGTTTTCCAGAATAAAAAACTAAGTAAGAATACAAATTTTCAAAACACTCCGCCTACTTTGTATTTTGAAGATAATATGTATAAGAAAAGTTCATCAGCAAAAGTTCTTTCAAATGATGAATTACGCAATTCTGCAAAATAAAAAAGTGTTCCAAAATTAAAACAACAGAAACAGAGGTTTAAAATATTAGGATTAAATTTATTTCCATGCTATTCTGGATACAGAATGGAGAAATACAGAATTTCAAACTTTCTCCAATATCATTTTGTCGTATCTCCTATAGAAAAAGCACTTTACTGATGAGAAAAATAGCGTTTAGGTTAATTTTCAACATATATTTGATTTTTCGAAACTATATTATGACACAGATTAGTTTCTATCCAAGCAGGACTGAACATCAGAAGATGAAATTTCAATTCCAAATTTGTTTGTCTTTTTCACCCATTCATGCGTCGATCCTGTATAGAGACTTGAATATTTTATTTGACCCTCAGGTTGGAATCGTAGAACTTCTTAATAATCCAATATGCTGTTTCTCTATAACAGCGGAAGTGATTCTGTAACTTGATGCCTATTTTTTTATGGCGTAAAAAAACAAAATCTTGAGATCAATCAATGTTCTGTACACATACATAATACCCAGTAATTTCTTACCAAATGGAAAAAATGTTTATTATTGATTTTACAAAAAAAAAGTGGCTCTTCACAAAAAATTCTGCTTGAGAAAATAAAGTTCCAGTCCTTAAAAATCAACTAGAATATACAGGGAGGCTCAAAAAATTTAATATAGCATTTTTTCATAAATCAACTCTATTTAAAATGGTAAATGTACGAATTATGGTTGTTGTGTGAGACTACTAAACTATTTTTTGATCAGTTCTTTTCGTATGTAATGGTATACACAGTGACTAAATGTAATGTTTATGTAAAAAGTATAAAGTAATGAATGTCATTTGGATATGGAAAATCGTGTATGTTTTAAATAAAAATGAAATTTACTCAACCCGTATTTTGATATGTTGAAAAAAATGCTTGAAAATAATTGAGTGGTCTTACACAACAACCATAGTCGTAAAATCACCATTTCAAATAGGGTTGTTTTATTAAAAATTGCTACATTCACATTTTTGAGCCTCCCTGTATATGAGACAATTTTTCAGGACTGGAGCTTTATTTTCTCACGAACAGAACTTTTTATGAACTGACCGTTTTTTCCATAAAATCAATATTAAACATTTCTCCCATAGACGTATAACTTGGTTATACGTCTATGATTTCTCCCATTTGATTAGTTACTGGGACGCGCTGTAGATACACAGAATCACCTCTCACAACGGTCAAATTTTGCTAGCGCACTGAAATTGCGCTACACCAGCACGAGCTCAAGGACCTCGTGCCAACAAATCTGCACTGAGGGCAAAACTCGTTGACCCAATTTCTCAATCGAACAGAAAAATTTGTACGATCTCTACCAATAGAAAACACTATTAGATTGTTGAAATGAAGGCGTCATCTTGTACAAGAATACTCGGTGCTGTTGCATTTTTTCGCTTATGGCAATCAACAAAATTAATTATGATATCATTAAGAACCCGGCAGAATGTTCTTATGAGCCGGTGAGCTGTTAAGGAAAAGTTACCGGTGGGACAATATTGCGAAGAGATTTTTGGTATGTCTAGCATGCGGTCGCTAAATTTTCAGTTTTTGACCTCAACAATGATATTTTCAGTGGTTAAAAAGCCAGCGACGAGAAAAGCAGTCAGCAAAGTATGTCATTATCTGACGGTCTAGATGTTTCATGTCATAATTAAATCTATTTTGTAGTCTTTCAAGGAATTCCTTGTAAAACGAATATACACGTGAAAATCTAATAAAATGATTTATTTAATATAAACCGATATTTGATTTATGTGAGAGAAGGGGCCAGAAAATAAGTATTTTGAACACGGGCCCGCTACGTCACTGTACCGATTCATTTTCAGTCCCGTAATACAACACCAAATTTTACAACCCACCAAGGAAAGCAAACAATCACTGCACAATGTTGCAAACATAACGACTTTTCTGATAAACCAACTAAACGGAATTGGTTAGTTTGGGTTATACATTGAACGCTGATTAATGTGTTTAATGTGTATTCTTTCCTTGAGGTTTGAACTTCACCGACAAATTTGGTGTGCGTACCCACTTGCAACAAAACCTCGCCGTCGCGAAAATTTCTCAGAAGAAATTGTCAATATTCAAAATCTAGTGATGGAGCAACAAAGCAGCGAACGAGACAGCGTAATAGTCCTTTTACACTCTTCAACGCGACAATCGTTGTGTGAATGGGCCGCTCGGATGGTTGTGCATGTGATTGTCGCTGATCGGGCGATTGTCGGCTTTGGTGCAAAGTTCAAAGGATAAATATGCTTGCGCTCGTGTACCTGCCTCCGTATCTCGTCTCACCTTCGCTAGTTCGCGAAGACCGATTCAAAAGATGTCGGACTGGACAAGCAGCCAAGTTTAAATTTTCTCGGATGTTTTCAGGTAATAATAGACGCCACGAGTCGTGGGACGACGTGACACTTTTGTAACACACGTTATTAAATCCGTCAGGTCATATCCAGGGTCATATTGAGAACGCGTGTCGCGCTGTTTCGCCTCGCGTTGCAATATGCGCTGATAGATTCAATCAAGTGTGTTACAAAAACTCGCGATATGTCATTTCGCGCCACGTCGCGTGGGTCGCGCCTCAATATACCCTAACATTTGTTCTGATGTGACGCCAAAATCCGACAAGTGAAACGCCGGCGCCGTGATGATGTTTCACTGCTCGCAACGTTTTTACGGTACGATGATGTTGCGTGTCTCTTCCACACATGAACGCGACGATGTTCGGGACTGCGCCTGTGAGTTTGAAAGCGATTCACATACGGCAATTATTCCTATTTAGCGCACCAAGAATAAAAAAACAAATATTTTTAAAACTTATTTCGACCAGGCACTAATTGGTCTGTACACATCCAGGGTCTTGTCTGCGGTAACGGCAACATCGAATATATGAGTTAGTGATATGTGCCTAAATGTTGCACTTTTATTTCAAAGTGTTCATGCCGCACGCAGTAGCATGCGGTCTTGTTTATTTATTAAAAGATTTTTTTTCAAGTTGGACTGCGAGACTTCTTATTGAAGTTTTCTTCTTTTTGGAGATTAATAACTACAGCTTTTCGAGAACCCAATTTTATTTAATATTTTTTGCCTACAGCTAGTTTTTGTGAAGGCTACATAAAAAGTGCCGCCCAGTTCCACTTTCGTATTCACCTTATAGTTAGACAAGGTCTTTATCTTCATGAATATAAAAAACATTGCGTCCCCAACTGTCCACCCTCTGATACATGCGATTTTTTCATAGATGCTGATCAGGTTTTTCCCACAATCACTCGGAATTAATGAATGAATCTTCTATGCATTTCTATACTATTCAGACTCCCTGTCAATAAAAAAAAATGTAGACATTTTGATCTATTTTATCACTTATAAGAAGAATTCAATCAAATTCACGCGGAATAAGTAGCTTTGGTTGAAACAGTTGTTTTTGGCGTCCTAAATAGGGATAATTGCAGTATGTGCGATGGAAGGTACGTCTCAACTCGAAAATCTACTAACTATTAAATTCGACGGCGTCGGGTAAGGTTCGGTGTTTAAACTCAATTCCTCAGTCCACTTCATATTTCAAGTACTTCATATAGATAAGCTATCGAATGTTAACCTCAAACGAGCAACAAACTGAATCCTGTCCAGACCAGATCGAACATTCTTTTGATGTACCGCTCGAGAAGCGAACGCCAAGCTCAAATGCTTACCAAAGCTACCAAGCATTCATTTGGGTTTGGCCTGAGGATTTGAAAGACATGAAAGTTCTCACAAAAATCTAGTCTTGAATCCTACAGCTTTCGGAAAGGTTTGGTGGTATTCCATGCATATGCGTATGCGAAGTTTGAATCAAGCAACAAATTGAACTTGTCCTGCCCAGACCAAATCGAACATTCATTTCACGTAGATACCGCTCAAAGAGCGAACGCCACCGAGCGCCAACGTCAACCTTGGCGCCGTATATACACACCATTGACCACGTTTCCGAATCCGAACCTTTACCATAATGATGTGCCTTGACTTGTGTAAGAATATGTACGCTGCTTTAGAATCATGGCCTGCAGTCGTGGTTCTCATTTTTAGCGGAAGATCTCCAACTCAGTCATTATGTTAATTCAACTCAACTCAACTGGGAATAATATAAACCTGTATCAACCCCTTTATTAAACATGTTTGAGTAAAAAACTATTCATCGAATGGTAAACTGAAACATGAGGTACATTAATAACATATGATATAATAATTGAAGGGTCCGATGGATGAAGGAGGTAATTAACAAAATAACTTTTTCGAGAAATGCAGGTTCAAAAATTATCAAAAGAGATCTTGTGTCATTTTTTATTTCATATTCAAAGTAATATTTTTGGATGTATTATGATTGAAAGTATTTTTTAGCATGCATGTGTTTTCAATTTTTTTTCTGTAGTCGAAATTTTGAAAAAAATGTTAGTAACCTCCCCCATTCATATTAAAAGAAGGATCAATTTAGCTTATTACGAAACCGAAGAAAGTTACAAAATTATATTTTTTGACGAAGACACTTGAAATACAAGATATTTTATTTATTTTTCTTAGCTTCATGCTCGTTTATGATATGTTGGTGGATAATGAGGCCTCACAAATTTCATCTGATTATTCAGAATTTCAATTTTTTCGTCGGGTAGCTCTCCGTATCTCCTCTCGATTCTCGGTAACTCAATATCATAAGGATTAGAATCATTCAAGCACGCGTTTCTAATCACATTGAAATTTCTAAATGGAGTGAACTACTATATTCGTTTACTTGAATCCATTTTACCGCATCCCTGAACTGAAACTCGGTTTCGTTCATAAAATTTTTCTTGGACACAACATCTTCTCTCTGAATGGCATTTTTAGACTTTATTTTCACACAAACCACGGAAAAACACAACAAACTTGGGACCAGATATAAACGTGACGTTTAGTAACTTGCACTTTTATTTATGGATAAAGGAGGTGACTATACAATATTGACGTGTTCTTATGCGGATGAAGGGGACAACTCATATCTAATATGAATAAAGGAGGCAAGAGATGCCAGTTACCTCATTCATTCATCAGAAATCGACTAAACTATGTCAGTTATCTCCTTTAGCCATCTGTTAACTACAGAATTTCTTGAATTTTAGAGCCAAAGTCGGCGGTAAGTGACGGTTGGTCATATGTCTCCTTCATTCATGCAAAAGTGTTACTTTTTGAGAAAATGACAGTTACCTCCTTTATTCATCGGATCTTTCAATTATTCATTCTGATTACAACAGGGTGATAAAGTATACAGGGTTTTTCACTTAAAACTCCGCACGTCAATATCTCGGAAACGAATAGGAATATTTGGTTTCTGTAAAAAGTAGTCAATGTATGGGGTCGAGTAGTTATTTTTCACAGTTAAAAAAATTCGACGTCTACCAAGAGTAAAGCGTCGCGACGCATCGAGATTATTGATCGATTGCAGGGACTTTGAAATCACGCGCATGCTAAAGTACATGTTATTTATAAACTTTTTTGTTATTCAGTCGAACTCATTTATTCTACTCAGTTTTGAGATATACAGTGTGTCCAAGATAAGGATGTCCATCATGGGGATCTTGAAAACCGTGATAGATACAAGGTCGGTTAAATGGAGGCAAAGTTGCGTATTTTGATGCTTAACAAAATGCCGTTTTGAAAGCCAAGAAATTCCGACTAAGTCCGAAATTATCCGAAAAAAAACAACATGTTTCAATATTGTTTTCATTTTTTTCTGACCACATTTGAAGAGATATTTTGAAATGAATGGAACTTCTTCATTGCCACTTTTTGCCCTTTACAAGATATCGTTATTAAATTGAAGAACCGACGTTTCGTCTATGAGCAGCCATCATCAACTTTGTTTTTTTAAATACGGTCCTGGATTTTTTATAACGGATTTTGAGAGCCTCTTATGTTCCTAAACCAACGAGGTATCGCACTAATCAAAAAAGAACTGGTTGTTTTTAATCCTATTAAAAATGTATTTTTTGTCTCTCTCTAACACATGAGTTCTTATGGAAAAATCCATCAACATATTTTTTTTTGAATAATTGCGATACATTGTTGGTTTAGGAACGTAAGAGGCCCTCAAACTCCGTCATAAAAAATCCAGGACCGTATTTAAAAAAACAAAGTTGATGATGGCTGCTCATAGACGAAACGTCGGTTCTGCAATTTAATAACGCTATATTGTAAAGGGCAAAAAGTGGCAATGGAGAAGTTCCATTCACTTCAAAATATCTCTTCAAATGTGGTCAGAAAAAAATGAAAACAATTTTGAAAAATTTCGGTTTTTTTCGGATAATTTCGGACTTAGTCGGAATTTCTTGGCTTTTAAAACGGCATTTTGTTAAGCATCAAAATACGCAACTTTGCCTCCATTTAACCGACCTTGTATCTCTCACGGTTTTCAAGATCCCCATGATAGACATCCTTATCTTGGACACACTGTATATCTCAAAACTGAGTAGAATAAATGAGTTCGTCTGAATAACAAAAAAGTTTATAAATAACATGTACTTTAGCATGCGCGTAATTTCAAAGTCCCTGCAATCGATTAATATTTTCGATGTGTCGCGACGCTTTACTCTTGGTAGGCGTCGAATTGTTTTAACTGTGAAAAATTACTACTCGACCTCATACATTGACTACTTTTTACAGAAATCAAATATTCCTATTCGTTTCCGAGATATTGACGTGCGGAGTTTTAAGTGAAAAGCCCTGTAGTATGTGGCGCGGGTTATGAAAATGAAGGATCAAAATTTGTCTACTTGACAAAAGCGGAAAAAAAAGTGAATTGATGGTTCGCATTTAAGATCCAATCGCCTTTCTTTGATTTGTTTATATTTTATTTGAGAAGCAGTGGCGTTAATTTTTCAAACTCCAATATAGTTTGATCCAACGATCATTTTGCCTTTTCCGCTCATAATAAACCTTCATATCAAATTTAGAATATTTTGTTTTTTAAGGCATAAGAGTTCCTTCATCGAATTTCTCCATCAATGATGTGAGGGTAAGCGTTGGCTCTAGAAGACTTCTGGATGTGATGGATGTGAATACTCAGAAAAACAGTGAAATGACCATGAAAGAGTGGCAGAAATATTATGAACAAACAAATAAAACCAGACTCCTGAATGTTATTTCATTAGAGTTTTCACATACAAAACTAGAACATTATGTTCAAAGTCCTTCAGTTGTGAGGTAAGTATCTGTGTGTCTCAATTTCCCGTTCAGACGACTTATCAAATGCGCGATGAACTTTGTATTAAGTCTTATAAACTGGATCTTTTCATTTTATTATTTTTTTTAGCGACCACAAAAACATTTTATGTATTTTTTATTGTTTAGATTGTTATCATTTCACCATTAAAAAAAATGAACGTAAATCGGAGATTCTTGTGATTTAAATTCCAGACAAGTTGATTGGGTGGATGTGGTCTGGCCCAGGCATCTGAAAGAGAGTCAAATTGAAGCTACCAACCTCTTAGAAGATATGAAGTATCCCAAAGTACAAAAATATTGTTTAATGTCTGTCAAAGGCTGTTATACAGACTTCCACATAGATTTTGGAGGCACATCTGTATGGTATCATATTCTAAAGGGTGAGTCAAAATGTTAGTAATCATTTAGTCAATATTACATTCAAATTTCTCAGGCTGTAAAGTATTTTGGTTAATACCCCCGACTGACCATAATATTGATCTTTATGAAAGATGGTGCCTGTCAGGAAAGCAGTCAGATATTTTCTTTGGAGATACTGTGGAAAAATGCGCTAGGTAGAACTAACTTTCAAGTACCTTGATAAAATAACTACAAATGATGTTTCAGAATTGTACTACACGCTGGAAATACGTTTTTTATACCTACAGGATGGATACATGCTGTATACACTCCGGTGGACTCTTTGGTGTTTGGTGGCAATTTTTTGCATTCGTTTGGTATTGAGAAACAATTACGTATAGCTCAAGTGGAGGATACAACTAAGGTAACTCATGTTAATCAATATCACTCATTATTTTTGGACCAGGTTCTCGAGTATGGACCATTTATTGAACACAAAAGGAGGACTGATTCACAATACGTTATGGTCACTTCTTTACCCTTCTTCAGACATTGTTCATTTTCTATAGTTTATAAGCACATAATTTTTAAAAAACCAGCTTAAAAAAAAACTATTGAACTCACATACGTCGTTAATACAACACACTCAGAAACAATTTTGCTACATTAAGTGGTATAATAATAATTTTAGTAGTTTAATAATATGTAGCATAAGTTGTTTCTGAATGTGTTGTGTTGATTTAAAACGTATGATGAGTTTAATTTATTTGGCTTATTTTTTTGGTTGCATATGTGTACGTATAGTAAATCAAAAATATCTGAAGAAGATTAAAGAAGTGATCGAAACGTAGTGTGAAGTAGTCTTCCCTTTTTTGTTCAATAAATGATCCATACCCAAGAAGCTGATTCAAAAATAATTTATACAATACCGAAAAAACAAAGAGCAACAAATAAAATATTCTGTTATACTATATATAAGATGTTTTTAATTATAGGTGCCTCAGAAATTCAGGTACCCATTTTTCACGGAAATGCTGTGGTACGTACTGGAACGTTACGTACACTGCCTTTTGGGTAATTGTCACCTAACCACAGGCGAAGATAACCCTATATCTCCAGATAAACCTCATATCCATCTCACCCAAGCTGAACTCCATGGGTTAAAAGTACGGTACTATTTGTTGATTAGTCCTTACACTTTCATACATTTTTGGTTCATCGTTGTTCAATTTTGATCATCATTTTTGTGAATTGATGAGTCTGGCCTGCAGTATGTATTGGGCATTAATTTCTATTGATTTTAGGATATCGTGAGGTATCTACATATGCTACCCCCAAATAAAAAAAACCTTCCCGATCTCATCCGAGACCCAATATCTTTAATACAAGATGTTAGAACACTGATTGGTATCCACAGACAAGATATAAGAGAAATGGCTATAACGAATCGATCAGTTTTGACACGTGAGTCATAATCAATTTACATTTTCAATTTAGAGACGAACTGTATTCCAGTTCATCAGCATAAAAGGAAAAAAATCAGTATAAATGGATTAAGTCCAGATACCATGAATTCTTCTAAGCCGCCAATATCTTTCAAGGGACCTAAAACTGTAGAAGGGTCCGCCCATGGCGACAAAGGTGGTCCAAGAAGACGTCGGACTAGGCGAGTTCTGAATAATCTTATTGAAGATTTTCTTTATACTTGATTATTTGTTTTAATTTGTGCTCTTTTCTTATTAATGATTTGACAATATTCAGGGTGTCCTAAATATATTGTATCACTGTTGCTATCTCCGAAACAGTCAGTGAATTAGGGTAGCTTCAATGGAACAAAAATTGCCGTGTTTGATAATCATTGAAGATTCATTCACTAGGTTGCAAGTTGCAACATTATTTAATTATCGAGATTCAGGGTCGAGTGTTAAAAATGCATCTCGGAATCTATTAAATTTCGAGACACAGTTTAAATTTATTTTTATAACTTTTTTCATACACCACATCATCAGGCCTTCAAATTGTGTACACGACGTTTCGTATTCGAGTAACCACCATCAACTAATTATTTTTAAAAGCTTCCTGAACCACACCGATACCATGGACGACCAACGTTTCGACTATGTAGAATGCCCTCAATAGGAATTCTTGATACGCACGTCTCTGATTCCATCATATTTCAAAATTCTAAACGTTTCATTGTAATCTATTTGAGTTTGTAACATGTATAGATATGAACCAAAGGACTAAAGTTTTGTTTTAACGGCTCCATTGACTGACCACCTGATAAAACACCAATGGATTTCTTAATATGGGAAAATAATGTAGTTTTGAAAGTTTTTCCGTTCCACAACCTGGTTTTAATCAACCCAAACTATTTTTGTAAATACGTGCCTAGATATTGTATTTTATATTTGTGAGAAAATTTGATTGGAAAAATTATAAAACATTTAAATTTCAACTGTTTCGAAAATGAATAGTTTCTGAAATATTTGACGAAATAATAACGGACATTTTCACAATTCAACATGTATCTCGCAAAGTAATAAAATTTTTGGAAAACGTTCCATTGATCTTGACCACATAGCACTCACTCTTTTGAAGCCAGCAATACTGGTACTATTCGAAATGGACAACCTGTATTGCCAATTGACCTACCGCGAAGATAACGTCATGACGGTTTGGGTATTTTGAGTGGATAACAATATGTCGATCAAAATTTTCTCTACCTCAACATTCTGACCAACACTTGAAACCATTGAGTTCTATAAGGCTTACAGAAGGAATCTTCAAAAATAGTGGTACCATCATCCAATTCTGGACGTATGTCTGAGAAATGTATTGTTCCGCTATCCTTGTCGAGTTATATCTATCTGCGTTGCCGAAAACTGACCTGCCTTGGACGCGGTTGCCGATTTGGGCAAATCTTCATCAATATTTTAATAATAAAAATTCCCCTGTTTACGAAATCGATTGATAAGACATGATACAATGAAGATTAAGGAGGATTGAGAATTGTTCATTTTTCGAGTAGGTGCATCAAGATTCACTATTCTAGATCACCGCATAATGAGACACATTTACAACCATGATTTAGTGTGAATCAACTCAATCTTGAATAACGCTGATAGTGTCTAATGGTGCTATTATTTCAAATCATAAATAATGTAAAACATTTTTGTGCTACTCAAAGATCAATCACTGACATTCCTTTAATAATGATTTTTGTGCACTGGATATAGGCAATACATAGTAAATATTAGTCCTAGTACACGGCAACGTCGCCATTAAACAGCACCCTTTTTCAGGTATCGATTTTGAAGGTGGTGCGGCGATGCCATTAGTATTTCAACTTGAAAACTAATTGTTTCTTCTACTTTCGTGCTTGTGAAGTGTTATATTGTGACTTCATTTGTGCAAAATGGTTAGAGTGTGCTTGCTGTGTCAAAAACTGGACCATTCGGATCCAGAAATCACTATTCACAGGTAAGTGTCAAATTTGCATTGAGCATTGACCGTATGCCTCTCCAGTGGTGTATGCATCATATTTCATTCATGAAAATGAGGATTTTTCAATTTTTGTGAAGTTTGAAGATTTGTTTTTATTCGTGAATACCTAGGTAACAACGAGAAAATGAAACTGATTTGGAAAAATAACTGTAAGCGTAAGGATTCCTGAATGGTAGTTTTTTATGCAATAGCGTTGTTAGAGAACAACGGCAATAGAAACCGATTGTGTGACTTTCACAATTTATTGATACCTAGTTCTTAAACGAGAAAGGATATTCATATTACTTGAATATTCCATTATTTCCTCGATTATTTTATACACAGTCAAGATGAGTTATTTATTGGATACTTCCACAAAACTGTCTTATTTTCGTTTTTTTATCACAATAAAGTTGAAGTCTCAAGTAAGAATGCTTACTTTTACAATTATTATTGCAAGACCTGCGGAAATAAAACAATGAAAAATAATACTCAGGATAGAAGACGATTATTAGGTTCTATATTATGTTGTTCACGCAACAAATTCTCTTGATTTTGATAAAGATTCATTTTTCAAAATATTTTTCTATTGAACAGGTTTTTTTTTTATATATTGACACCCCCTTTATCTTTTTTATTTCACGTTTCTAAAAAAAATGTCTCAAATATCAGTTCGTGTTTTGAATAAATTTGTCAAAAAACTACATTCCCCATAAACAGGGTGCCTCATAAACTCTGAGCGTGGTCCGACTTTCTTATTTCAAATTAGATAGAACCCCATTCTTTTGTTCGATTTTTGTATACTCCTTAAAATTCTGAACATTTCCTATAGAGCATACCATTGAGCTCTTTCTATAAGGCTTAAAGTCAATGGAGGAGACCCTATATAACCAAATATTGACCTCGGAAAGTTGCAGTTTTATAGAAATTGGTGACATCAGGTGAGCATAATGGCATAATGGGCTTCAAACGCAACCTGAATCAATTTTTATTATTTCGAGAGATTACTCAAAGAATATCACATTTTTCTTCATCTTTGTAAGGAAGGCATGCGAAAAAAAAACCTTCTGACATTGAAACAATCACGCAACTTTTAGAGGACAATATCTTTTTATACGTCAAACTTAGGTAGGTAGGTACATAGAAAATGTTTAGAATTTTCAGGAGAATATGAAAGAGAGCAAAAAAAAAGGATTTTAAATTAAAAGGTGCACGCTAAGACGGCGATTTGTCAATTTTTGCCCAAATCGAACATGAAAGGTAATTATGAGTTTTGTCTTAAAACCAAAAATAACGGAGCTATGCCTTTTTTAATTTTTTGAAAACTTTGCCATGAAATTTAAAATGTTGACAAAATAATACATTTTGGTTGCCATATCTGCTATTGAACTTATTATATCGTGCTAAGCGTATTTTGTTTGTTAAGCTGATCTTGTAACAATCAAATCATTGAAACTTGTTAATTTGACGTTTATAAATTAGTCGAGGAAGATGCGCATCCGTTATTTTGGGTTTCAGGAAAAAAATCGTGATAACCTTTTATGTTCAGAAAAGAGTGGCCAATCAATTATGATACAAATAAACACAGTGTCCCATTAAAAAAAATATGTTTTTTGAAATAAATCGAGAACGCGTTGTTCGATTGTTTTTTGTCAGCATAACGTTGATCCGCAGAAAAAATACTACTAGTTCTCTCATTTGAACGACCTCGTATCTTCAATAATAAAGAAATTAGCAATGCCGACTTAATCGGAGGCAACCCGTATAGGTATAATCTTATTTGAGCTATATTTTTAGATATCCTGCCCATAAATCTTATTAATAATAATATGATGAGGACAGAAAATGAGAACCTTTGAATTTTGGGACTGTAGACTCATGAAGGCCTTTATCATAATAATATAGGTACTGTTGTTTCTTTCAAATATATCTCATGACAAATCCCCCACTTTTCCTGTTTGAATGTAACTTTGTGTGAGAAAATGCGTTTTTTCAAATAAACAATTCATTACAAAATTATTTCTGAATTTTATTTGTGGGACAATAACCTACCAGATAATAGTATGTGAAAATGTCTCTTATTTTACTTTTACTTTACTTCTCAGCTCCGATACAGGTTCTGATTTTATCAATGATGGAACCACTGAATGTCCAAACTCAGAGCCTCTTGTCAAAAGGTAGTGAAGAAAATATTTCATTTATTTTATAAAATTACAAGATGATTAAAATTAGATAGCTCTGCGAAAATCTCCAAATCTTCAAACTATTTTGTTTCTACAATCATCCCTATGAACTTGTAATCTTGCTTGGCTGTGTTTTTGTTTTTTGTAGTTTCGTTGTTTGTATATTTCTTGTGTCTTTTTGATTTGTATAACTATACAAGAATTTAACAATTTGCCACCAAAGATCAAAGACTGTAATAACTTGAATGTATTCAAAAGACTGCTCAAGGAACATGTCATTGTATTTTAACATTTTAAACTGTGTTGTTGCTATATATATTCACCTGTATATGTTATTTTAAACATTTATACTTTTAACATCATACTACTTTAGATGATTTGATTATTTTATGCCTCCTGAGTAGACTTGAATTATTATTTTTTATATTATACATGCTCATGAATTATTGTATCAGAATATATATTTTATACACTGTCATTTTTATAGCTTATGCTGAATAAAGATATATTATTATTACAATTATTTGTTTGTGTTCTGGGTTTTTTGCTTTGAACATTTGTATTTTCATAGTACTTATATTCATTTTTGTTTTATTTTGCTTTACCGATAAAATTGTTACTACACACGCCGGCAAAATTAGGGGAACGCTGTATTTAACCTGTATTTATATATAATATATGTAACCCTGTATTTTCGTTAAAAATTGAGATATCACAGAAAATAAAAAACGGAAATGTTTAGAAAAGATCAGGCTACAATGTGATGCTATAGACCATATTCAACTGTCAGCGGTTCAATCCACAGAGTGTCTCAAAAAACAACAAAAAATCTTCACTTCCTTTTCGCCCCTGTATATGGTATAAGACGAATAATTTTATAACGAAAACTAGTCAGATGTATTCTTGAAGAGCCGATCGACAATCCAGTAAAAAATATATTGAAATCGAGCATAGAGTTCTAGAGAAAATTGATGTCAAACTTTGTATATATATATTTTGTGCGTTCCCCTAATTTTGCCGGTGTGTTTATTTTTCATGGTAATAAAGCATATTTGATTTGACTTGATTTGAAAACTTTCTTCTGCTCCATGATTTCCACACGAAAAGAATCTGAGTCTATCAGCATCAACAAAAACCCGGGCACAAGAATTGTAACCTTTTGAAATCCTATGACCCAAATTTTTGATTTTCATAAAGAATCACACTCGGAATCACGAACTTAATATGTTTGTTTCAACGATATCAAACACAACTTCAAAATTTCTCAAAAAATCTTGTCAACATCATAAAACATCAGTATAGGTACTGATAATATGTAGTTATATGAAAAACTCCTGTTTTAAGGGTGCCTTTTCTATTTTATAAGTTATTTATTATAAATTCAGAACAACATTTTTTTTTCTAGAACGCTGGGTTTTTGTTATTGCATAACTTTTAATTCTGAACAACTTTTCTTCATGACATTTTGCTGAATTCTTTTTAAATTGTGGTATTTTTTATTTTGTTTGACCTACCTTGTATGTTTAACTTGCAACCGTTTTAGGAGCACCTAATAATAAGATTATTGAACGTGCACCAACCTTTCGGCAATATTTTGTATTTTGGTTGTCCAATTAATAATAATATACCTATCCCATAATCCCATATCATATTCCACACTTGAATGACCACAACCATAGACTTAAAATAACAAGACACGTAACGCCTATACCTTTAGCATTGAATGTTTTGGTCCCAACACAATGATGATAGGCCAGTTTTGTTTTTGTTTTCTTACCGGTGAAACGCCCGATTTTCGCCTGTTTTTTTTACAAACTTTTTAGGCACTGTTTATCAATTAAACACTAAATCCTGCTATTTAGAACAGACAGAGCAAGACTTTTTCTGAATAATTGAGAAATAAGCTTTACTTACCGGTGAAACGCCCGATTTTCGCCTGTTTTTTTCTCTGGCCACACACTACACACTTTTTATGCATTGTTCATCAATTAAACACCAAATCCCGCAATTTAGAACAGACAGAGCAAGACTTTTTCTGAATTATTGAGAAAAAAGCAAACTATAAACGCATTAAACTCACTTAAGCGGACGTTTATAAACAATGCGTCAGCTGGTCCGTCCTCAAAGTTGCGACCGGATGTTGCCATATTTCATCATGAAATTTAGAGCTTCATACAAATGTTCACCTTCAACAATGTTTTTAAAGGACAAAAGTCATTTGTGACGGAAAACTGAGAATACGGAATTATAGGTGTTTAACCCCCATATGCACCGTAGAAATCTAATTTGGATGAAGACTTCATCGCGATTATTTTCCATTAGGTGGTATGGAAGATAATCGCGATAAAGACTTCATCCGGATTAGATTTCTACGGTGCATATGGGGGTAAGATTGATGATTTGGTAGTTGAATCAAATTATTTTTGCCGGTATTATTCATGAAGCTCAAGAACATCAAGAGCACATGACAACGGCGCTGAAATAAAGTAAATAGCTTCATGAGGGAGATGTTGGGGTTAACAATATTTGTTTTGTTACTTGTCTTGTTATTTTAAGTCTATGACCACAACAGTCATTTTATCCGGATCCGTAATCAATTATATTGTCAAAAAAGCAGCGCGAGATTTGATTTTCAATGTTATGAAAATTTGAATTTTTATTGATTCAGAAAGTCAAAAATGCGATATATTGTCATATACATAGGTATCTATACCCAAATCATCGACTTTAAAGCCTTTTGGAACTCAATGATCCAAATTAATATTCATTCATATTTCTCAAACGAAACGATAGAAACTTGAAATGTGCCGCCGCTGTTCCAGATTAAAATCGAGTTCGGACGTACGTATGGAAAGAATCACATGTTCTCATGCGGTGTTGCCCGATGGGTTCAAATTCCTCTCTTTCGAATTATACTGTTGTCTCTTTAGCACTCATTGTAATGTTGGCGTCAAGACAAATACCATTTTATGAATGGGATGCCCAGTCTATGGTATTAGTCAATGCTCTAAACTAAAAAATAATTCAATGAGCTGTTGGCTCTTGGATATGGGAACAAACAAAACAAAAGTCTTACTGTTTTCGCGACATTTCGTCCAATTTGTCCACTTCATCAGGCTGAAAATACAGAAACAAAGTGGCAATAACTACAAGCAAAACCATATACAAACAATAACAAGACACAATAAAGGTTTAAGAACAAAGCAATGAAAAAATCTAAAATAATTGAAAAAACGTACAATGTGAACAAAAAAAAAATTGAAACAATAGTTTTTCAAACACAAAAAAGTTTGAAAAAGGAAAAGATGCGTGATTTGAACCACCGCGCGCTTATTTTCAGCGCCACGCCTGCCAGAACCATCTCACTGCATTGTGTCGAAATTCGTCTTTCCTGAGTCACTTTGAGCTGCGTCCAGTCCTCAGCAGGGGGCGCTCTTGTGAGCGCTATCACGAAGCCACTCTTCCAACTAACCGGTCTTCCTGCGCAGTCTTCTCCATTCCCAACCTATAGTTCCATTGACACCTCTGATCATAATCACACTAACTGACAATGACTATGCCACAAATCAATGACAGTTAGCGCAAGTAATCACAAAAAGGTATCCGGAGCCCACAAGTTGTTAAGAGCATCTCAGTCAGACCGGGAATGGCTCCTCCCACTTACCCAGACCGCGCATCCCAACATTAGAGAGAGGCGTAGCCTCGCGCTGAGATACTCTGTGTCGACGAATCAGACTGGCAGCAAGCAATATCTACCAGACCTGACTATGGAAGCCAATGAAGGTTCATCAAATTTGTAGACTAATGAATATCATCAACATTTTCCCTATTTTCGTATTAAATTGGTAATTTACCATAAATAGGGATATGTGTGATATTGTTTGGATGTCTTGCGCTCGTTACATTTGAAGTTAAGGGTGAGTTCCCTATTCTGAAGCGGTAATAACGATCAGATATTTGCTCAACATGATCCTGCAATAGCGGTATTTCCGCGAGTCATGCAACTTGGGAATAGGGGTCCTTCTTGGCAAGTTGAGAGCAACCCTCAAAATCAAATTCTGTGTCTTTTGAATGCGTGCAAATTGGGAGTTCGACATGTTGCACCATACAGGGCATGCATAGATCATAGTGAGTCTTATGACTGTCCTATACAGGTTGAGCTTCAAATCTTGCGCCAATTGTGAACGCGGACACAAAATGGGATACAAGCGCTGTCCGGCCAAAAAGTACTTTTGCAGTATGAAGGATGTATTTTGAACAAATGAGAGACCTGATGAGTCAATAACAACTCCTAGATACCGTAGCTTTCTAACTACAGCAATAGGTATGTTATTGATTTTCATCGGTTCAATTACCTATCCGATTATTTGAAAATTTTCCACTCACCACTGAAGATTCACACTTTTCACTGTTGATTTTGAGTTTCCATTTATGGTACCATGGAACCAGCGTTTTCGAACAGTATGCATTGATGCGCTGTTTGGCGGCTTGTGCGTAGAATGATCGTAAATATACTATTATTTACGTCATCTGCTCACATTACCATTTGACTTAGATCGGCAGTGGAAATGTCTGCTGTGAACAAGTTGAACAGTACTGGCGATAATACCGTTCCCTGGGGGAATCCTGCATAGAGATTGCTTGAATCAGATAGTGAACCACCAACGCGGACCTTGAGCGATGTCCAGCGCCAGCATAATAGTGTTCAGTTTCTTGTTAAACCCATCCATGGATTCTTGCACGACTTTGGCCACTGCAGGAGAAGTATATCAAGTCCCTTTTTGTAGCCAAATTGAAAAGGGGGGATTTTGTCGAGCAAGTGGAGTTTGTGGAACGACTGGAGTATTACACGTTCAGCAATTTCAAATAAGCTGCTCAACGGTGCAATTGAACGATAAGAAGCCACGTTAGAGGGGTCCTTACCCGGTTTCTTAATTGGTAAGATTACAGCATTTTTCTATGCGCCGGGAAAATGCTGCAATCGCAACATGCCGTTGAATAAGTACATGAGTTGTACAATAGCCTTCCTAGGAAGATTTTTCACCAGCATGTTACTTCTCCAGGGGCCTGATTGTTCGGGAGTGCATTGACCATTCTGGTTACTTCCGAAGAAGAAACTAGGATTTTTCCAAGCATGCATTCTGGAACAACACAGCCAACGACTGTAAGTCGCCTCACTTACTGTAACCTCCGATTGGAATTGCGTGACGTCTGGATTCTCCCAAGAGGCTCTCGTAGGATGATCAGCCAACGTTTCAGAAATTTCTTCCGATGTCTGAGGGACATCTCCCAACGAAGGGATTTTGTTCAATTTGTTCGTTTGCTGATTCCAGAGGGAGTTATCCTGTGTGGACAATCCAGTCAGTGTTTTGGCCCAGGTTTCGCTTCGGAACTCGGAGATCTCCTTTCGGATTCTGCGTGTCAAATTTAAAAATTCGACACGCTTTTTCCGCAACCCAGAGCGCTGCCACTCACGTCTTGTTCGATTTTTGAGCTTAATAAGCTCCAGAATTTCGTGAAGTAATATGTCCTCAAAGTGCTTAAGGTTAACCTTTAGAATTCAAATGTTTTGTTGTTAGAGAGGATGCTGCAGGATGATGGATACCCTCTTGGCCTCATAAATAAGTTGATCAACCAGAGCAGTATTTATTTTCGACAGGTACCAGCGAGCGCAAGTAGTACTGTCAAAAGATTGCCCCTGTTACATGTCTCCCAGTTGCTCTCCAGGCTGCGTCATGTCCTCAGCGCAGAACGAGTAGCTATTGTACCACGTTATAAAAAACGGTTGGTAATCTTTTCACTCGTCTGAAAATGAAGGATGACATACAACGGTTATCCAATGTCATATATTGTGTTCCATGTGAACAGTGTTCATCTGTGTATATAGGACAAACAAAAAACTATATTCGGACGAGAATGAACACACATAAAAATTACTGCAGGACTGGATAGGAAAAAACTGCATTGTCTCAGCACTATCTTGGTACAGGACACATTTTTGACTTCAAAGCAGTGAGGATTTTGGATAGGGAAAGTAACTTGCACAAGAGGTTGACTAAGGAAACACTATTTAACAATAAGCATCGAACTGCAATCAATAATCAAAGGAACACCCAGAACTCTAGCTCTGTCTATGTAAATTTGATTAAAAACCTGATGGACGATCCTCATGATATTTCCAGAAACACTTGGTTTTTGTGAACAATAATGACCAGACTAAATTGACTAGGTATACTTCGTACGCCTATGTTACTTGTATGTAGTGTCGTCATACTGTCAATTATAGATAGTATAGTCATAGTGTCTCTCGTGTATCTTGAGAGCTTCAAATCTAGTTTTCGTTTGTTTACACATACGTTTTTTATCAGTTGTACCATGTCCTATAACTTCTATATTTTAACTTGACCCACTGTTGATCGGTAAGAAGTGTCGCCATAATAATTTCTATGATAAGCCCTCACTTTTCATTCTTTCGATACAATATTCCTGTTAAAATTTGGTTTCTTGATGATTGGATAGGGTTTTTTAGTTATTTGATGATTTGGAGGTACATGTAATAAGTTGAAGGAAGAGTTCTCAGAAGGACCAGGTAAACAACCATGTTCTACTGTGTTCTAACGTAAACTAATTTATTCAATGCATATAATTATAACTCAGTTGAACTCAGTTCATTACTCTATTACCCAATTACAATATGAACATAAAGACTGCGTGAGCAATCCGCATCCGCATAGAAACCACACAGGATGGTCATATCGCTGTCGATGCACTTACTCAATAATGTTTCCCAATTATTATAAGAATACACAAAACTATTTTATTTCAACTTAATATTATCATTCCGTACACTTACCGCGCGAAGAAAAAAAAACACACTCAACATACCATGATAAAAAGTGTTTTTTTTTCTTTTTTCTTTTCTTCTTGTTGTTTTGGCCCTAACAATTATATAACCTTACTCTATTCTTATGCACTTCCACTATTTTTTGTCCACTTGTATCACAATATTTGGCGATTTGTCTTTTATCACTTCATATGGTCCATTGAAAACAGCGTCCATTTTGCTTCGCGCACAATTTCTTAACATAATCTTACTACCTACTTGATACACAATATGATTACTTTTTACATCCATTTTTTTTTATTGCTTTTTGATACCATTAAATTATTTCTTGCATCATTCCAAGCGTGTTGCAATCTATATTTAATTCTACAGGATAATTGTCAAAATTATAGACGGGATCACAAGAATTTAAAATATTACTTGGAAGTTTGCAAGTTTTTCCAAAAACTAATTCAAATGGAGTATACTTGCTTTCAGTATAAACTGTATTATTGTAAGAAAAACTCCAATAGTTTAGCCAATTACTCCATGTGAAGGGATTCTTTGACACTCGAATGCGAAAATAATTTCCCAATGACTTATGCGAGTTTTCTAAAGAGCCTAAAGTCTCGTGATGATAAGCAGTGGAATTGAGTGTCTTTTTTCAATAATTTACAAGTTTCTTTCAAGACTTCAGCCAAAAATTCAGTACCTTGATCAGAAACTACCTCTTCAGGTATTCCATATCTCAAGATAAAATTATCGGCAAATGATCTAACTACGGTTAAAGCCTCTTTATTTTTTAACGCATAACATTCTACGAACTTACTTAACTCACAGTGTAATGTCAAGATGTATTTATTTTCCTCGTAATCCGATTCGAGCGGTCCTACAAGATCTATAAACATCTTTTGAAATGCTGACGACGCAGGTGTTGTAATTGTCATGGGTTCTTTCTTGTGATAAAAATATTTATATCGTTGGCAATCGTCACACTTCTTCACAAAATTGCCGACGTCTTTTTGAATTCCCACCCAGTAATTAGCAAAAAGCGCTGAATCGAGTAGGTGCATTTTTACGAGCTCTGCATTGAAAATAATATTTAGACCAGTAAAAGTTTAAATTAAGTGCTGAAATTCTTATGGGTGATAACAATGATGATGAGTATTCAAAAAAAAACAAATGACTTCGGAAGCTGCAGGAAAAATGAAGAAAACCAGGTGTTTTTCGGTAGGATCCAACATTGAACAAATATCGATGCAGGAGGTTAAAAAGATAATAGGAATTGATAAGGTAAACAAGCCATTGTATACTGTAGATAAGGATAAACAGGCTGATAGCAGCAAGGAAATACGAGGGGATAGTGAAAACGTGAGCATGAAGCAATTTTTGGTTCCAATTGAGGATGCTGTTTTCAAGCCCAGAACTTCAATTTCACGTACACCACCTAAACAGAACGCGTTATTGAAGATGGAGACGAGGTGTTGCATAAAGAAGACGTGTATACAAACAAAAGAATGCGATCAGATAATAGTCCTGAATCTCAGCAGGCGAAGAAAAGGCAGTGTGAAAAAATGGGCAGAGTGGGGGATCTGCAGAGAGTGGATATCGAAACCATATTAATGAATAAGCTCTCTGACATTAGTCCAATGGAAACGATAATCAATGAGGTATTTGCATCCCTTGACATTAATGAGGTCAGTAACAGTGCTGGGGTTAAAAGTTCGGCACAAATGGTGGAAAATACCAAGGTCAGAACTGCCATTACTTCTATTTATAGAGGCATAACCAGGTTAGTTCATAAAATTGGTACACTGCAAGCTGATAACATAGTACTGGGAAATGAGCTGTTGTCTATTAAAAATAATAAAAATGTTTCTAGCGATGTCAAGCCTAAAAAGACTTTTGTAGAAACCGTAATCACAAAATCCAGCCCAACAATGTCTCAAAGCAATGTGGAATCTGATGTTTGGACAACCCCTAAAACCAGCAGATCACTGGAAACAGTTGTAAACATAGACCATGTGAGTGACCCAAAAGAAGCTATGAAACAGTTGAAAGATGCGATCAATTCAAAAGAAGTGAATGGAGGCTTTAAAAACGTGAAACAACTAAAAGTTGGATCAATAGTGATAGAAAGTCACGACAAAGCACAACAGGACAAACTAAAGATTGCACTGGACAAGAAGAGGAATGTGCAAGTGAAAGAAAGGCTGCATAATGACCCGATGATGCTGATTACTGGTGTGAAAAAAGGCTGCCCCGTGGAAGAGTTTGTAAATGAACTCGTGAAACTGAACAATGAAATCGAAGAAGAACTGGAGTACAAAGTGGCGGACAAAATGAAAGTGATTTCGAAAAGGCAGTGTCGCAATGCCAGTGAAGAAAACTGGATCTTACAAGGACCTGATATAATAAAATGGTTCTTAAAGGGGGAAAAAGTTAATTTTGATCTGGTCAAAGTATTTGTTTAGGAGCATTTGAATTTAGTCATGTGTTTCAAGTGTTGTAGATTCGGACATGTGTCCAAGCATTGCCAAGAAAAGGAGTGTTGTTACAGATGTGGCAAGGAGCACAACGGAAAAAGCTGTTATGCGGAGCAATTGAACTGTATAAACTGTGACCGATTGAAGATCGAAGGTGACTCAGCACATTCCGCCAGGGATGTCAGATGTCCTGTCTACAGAACAAGGTTGGACCGATACAGGAACCAGGTGAACTATGGAAATAATTTTTTATAAATGAAACAGCAAGGAGTTCCATCAGTCACCCATATAACGATTCATTAGTCAGTGTGATTCACCAGAATATACAATCGATTGGGACTTCTATTGATAAGTTGAACTTGATGCTTGAAAATCATCCTGAATGTATTGCTTTGTGTTTGACAGAACATTGGAAAACTGAGGAACAGTTGCAGTGTATGGGCTTGGGAGAATTCAAACTGTGGGCTACGTTTGCCAGAGAAGAGGGACAGCATGGAGGAGTTGCAGTTTATGTGAGGAAAAACTTCAAATGTAAACCTCGAACAAGCTTAGGAAAACTCTCAGTCTCCAAGACTTTTGAATGTGCAGCGATTGAAATTATCATCCAAGGTCAGTGTCTTCTTGATCTGGGAACATATAGGTCACCTAAGGCTGACATGCAAAGTTTCTTGGAAAAAATGGAACTAGTACTGCAGGAAGTTTGTGAAGAAAATAAATCTGTATGCATTCTGGGGGATTTCAATATAGAATTCATCAGAGAAAATAGAAACAAGACCGATTTTCTATCATTAATGTCTTCCTTCGATTTACACCCAAGAATATCGGAAAACACGAGAATAACTGCAAGAACTGCCAGCTGCATCGACAATATCTTCACTAATTTTCCTGAAAAGGATGCTATTGTTTTTGACAACTTCGCTTCAGATCATATGGCACAGAAACTTTTGTTTGAAATAAACAGAAAGTCGGAACCTCAACAAAAATGGAAACGATTTTATACTAATGAAAATAAATGTCAATTTGTGGAAAGCCTATCAGAAAATGATTGGTCCAAGGTTTATAAAACAGAAAAATCTGAGGTCGATGAGCAATGTGAAATTTTCATGCACCAATACACATATATTTTCTATAAGAGCTTTCCACTACAGCGGGCAAGACATCAAAAGACTATAAAAGTCTATCAGAATGAGGATATTGTTGAATGTAAGAATAGTCTGGATAAACTACTACTATTATCCAAACATCACACTAGATACAATTGGGAATTGAGAAAATCCCGTTGTAATTATTATGAAAACAAGGTGAAGAAAGCCAATGATAAAATGAAATGTATGTGGTACATCTGCAAGGACATAACTGGAAAGGAGCACACAAAGTCCTGTATGGAGATAGATGGAGAACCAAATGAAATTGCGGAAAAATACAATGGTTACCTTTTGTCAGTTATTCCAAACCTTCTCAAAAACATTGAATCCAGCAGGTATGAACCAAATATTGCCAGAAATGAGATGTCTATGTTTTTCGACCCAGTGACACCAGAAGAATTGAAAGAGATCGCCCATAAGCTCAAAAATAAATTTAGTAGTGGAATAGATGACATTCCAACCTGTATTGTCAAATTATCCGTTGAGCCATGTATTACTGTTCTGTGTTACATGATGAACAATTCTTTTGAATATGGTATATTTCCAAAAAACATGAAAATCTCTTTGATAAAGCCTATTTACAAGAATCAATGGATAACTACAGGCCAATCAACATATTAACAGGTTTTTCCAAACTGTTTAAACTTATCATGAGTGAAAAACTGATGTCCTTCATGATGAACGGTGCCCTATTTAGTAGTTGTCAGCACGCATATTTGGAAAAGAGATCTACTCAAACTGCAATCTTCGACTTCATACAGATAATCCTCAACCACTGTGAATCTGGAGCTTTAAGTATTGGTTTATTCCTTGACTTGTCCAAAGCTTATGACTGCCTGGATAGATCATTAATGCTGAGAAAACTGGAGTTATATGGAATTCGAGGAAATGTTCTGAAGTGGATGTCATCCTATTTGGAAGACAGGAAGCAGAAAGTTTGTATTACGACTAATGGTGAATCTTCCTACTCGAATATGGCCAATAGCGAAAATGGAATTCAACAAGGCAGCATCCTGGGACCCATTCTTTTTATTATTTTTATGAATGACATTGGAGGGCTATCAAAAGAGAAGTTCCAGATAGTTAACTATGCAGATGACACAAACCTTGTGATTGGAGGAAGCAATCTCAACCAACTGCTTACGGATAGCACCAAATTTATGAAGGATGTCACCGAATGGTTCACACAGAACAAACAAATATTGAATTTTAGCAAAACCAATTCAATACTATTCAGAACGAAGCTTTCGAGAGTCCAGAAACCGGATATGTTGGGTGATTTCATACTCTCTGAAGACACTAAATTTCTAGGACTATACATTAATGAATATCTCGGTTGGCGTACTCATATTTTGCATCTTATGAAAAAACTAAACAAGGTCTGCTATGCAATAAGAATAAATAGAAAATATGTAGACGTAAATACATCGAGAATTATCTATTTAGCTAATTTCGAGGGTACCATAAGGTATGGCATCATATTCTGGGGGAGTGATAGTTATATCCAAAAAGTGTTTGTAGCCCAAAAAAGAGTTCTGAGAGTCATGAGAAATATGAAGCCGAGAGATTCTTGCAGAACTATTTTCAAGAAAATGAAAATTTTGACTGTGTATGGTCTGTACATCTATGAATGTCTTATGTTTTTCTTTCAACATCAATACTTATTCCAAGGCACGACACATGAACATAATACAAGATTAACAAACAGCAGAATATATCCAAGACATCGCCTAGCCTTAACAGAGAAAGCTCCTCACTATATGTGTGTAAAGCTGCACAAGCTGCCAGATGCCATCAAAAAACTAGGAAGCAAACGTCTATTCAAAAAGGAGATTAAAAATCTACTAATTGATCTGGAGCCATACAGTATGGATGATTTTTGAGATGGAAGCAATGATTTTCCTTATGACGTATTTTCATTTCATTGTTGTAATGTATAAGTTATAATATGATTTGAATATAGATCATTTATTATTATTACTATTATTATTAATATCTTTTTATATCATTCAGCATACGATTTATCCCTGCGTGACCTCTGGTAGGCAATATGTGAAAATCATTCAATATTATTTGTCTAGTTTCTGGATCTGAAATATTTTTAACATTTTTAATAACTGATATCTTTAAATTGTTATCTCTTATCAAATCGCGATGTTTGAGGAATTCTTCGATGAATTGTGCGCACTCATCATTTTTTAACATAATTAATTCCGGAATATCATATTTCATGCATATAGTTTTCAGGTCTCTCAACGATGCACCTAGTGTCAACGCCGATCGAGTGTCCTGATTTATGCAAACGTAAACAATATTTTCCTCATTCATAAAAATTATATTTTTACCTTTGTATTTATATTTTTCACCATCAGTTATCACTTTAAATTCAGATTGAGAAATGGGTCGTGATTCGCAAAATATTTTGGGACATTTAATTCTTTCAACTACTCCAGGGTGATCAAGCCTTTCGTTAGGAAATGAATTACATGTTCCTGAAATTTCCGGATCATTTCCTTTATTACGTTTTTGTTTGAGCTCTAGTTAAAGCGTATACGGTTTGATCTATATTATTACCAAAATTCTTTAATTTGTCCTTAGAATGTTCGATTCTAGATAGAGCGTCCGCTGTGACATTTTCTTTTCCTTTAACATATTTAATAACAAAATCGTACTCTTCCAAAATCAATCTAAATTTTGTCAGTCTGCTAGAAGGGTTCGTCATGCTAAATAAATAAATTAAAGGTCGATGGTCCGTATAAAGAACAAACTTTCGTCCGAACAAATATGGTCTAAAGTGCCTTACAGCCCAAACTACAGCCAAAAGTTCTTTCTCTATCGTACAATATTTTTTCTCTGCCTTATTAAGAGATCGACTAGCATAAGCGACTGGCCTATCATCCCCATTGGACAAAACTGCTCCAATCGAAACTTCTGAGGCGTCGGTTTTCAAAGTAAATATATTTCTCGAATCAAAATTAGGATATTGCAAGATTGGGGAATTGACAAGACAGTTTTTTAGACTATCAAAGGCTTCTTGACATTCTGGTGTCCAGCTAAACGGAACATTCTTTTTAGATAATTGATTTAAGGGTGCGGCAATTTTAGCAAAATTTTGAATGAACTTTCGGTAGTTATTTGCAAATGCCACAAATCTTTTTGTTTCGTTGTCATTTTTTGGTGCTGGAAAATCTAAAACAGCTTTTATTTTTTTTTTGTCAGGGAAAACTCCTTCTGCAGAAATTAAATGCCCTAAATAAATAATTTCTTTTTTGAGAAAGTCGCATTTCTTAGGATTTAACTTCAAATTCTCGTTTCTTAGCCTTTGTAAAACTTTTGTTAAATTTTTATTATGATTTAACAAGTTATTACCAAAAACAACCAGATCATCCATGTCAACAAAACAACTTTCCCAACTTAACCCAGACATAGCAATTGTCATGGCCCTCGAAAAAGCTGATGGACTAACTTTTAAACCCATCGGATGCCTTGTCAATAGAAATTGACCTTGATCAGTGGTAAAAGCTGTAAATGGTCTACTAGAATTTTCCAACTCAATTTGATAATAGCCTTGAATTAAATCAATATGTGAAAGATCTGAAAGGGAATCAAGAATTTCACTAATACACGGCAAGGGAAATTTTTCGTCTTCTTATTCTTCATTGCATAACCTTTAGTCGATTACACATCACCACTATTATTTGCCGGTTTTATCAGCTTTCTCTGGAACTATCAACAAAGCTGCTGACTCTGACCATTGCGTTAGCGTTTCTTCTATGATTCCATCTTTCAACATTGTATCTACCTGTTCGCGAATTTCCTTTTTCTGTGAATGCGGTAACCAACAGGGCTTTACGTAGACAGGTTTTGCATCCCTCTTTAAACGAATGTTTTGTTTAAAAAAATTACATGTCGTTACAGGATCACCTTCTGAATAAAATGTGTCAGTATATTCCGCTATTATTCGCTGAATGGAAAACTGTTCTTCTTCACTTAAATGATACATATTTATCAAATCCAATACTTTATCAACGCGCTTTACCGATTTTGTATCTACACTTTCAATAATATTACATATTTCATAATTACTTAGTTCTTCAAAAGATGGATTTTTTAAACTGACATCGTCATCTCGGGTTTTTTAAATTTTAACAGGAATCATATCATTAGAATTTGGTTTTCCTATGCTTCCTGCAACAAAAACCCCTCTACATAGTTTGGTTGGTAAAATTACACAATCATCACTTATATTCGAGTCAAAATATTTAATATCTTCGCATCTTGCGGGAATTTTTGTATAAGTACATTTTTCGGATTCAATAGGCATTGAAATTTTGTTATTACCTACCCATACAGAAATCAAAAATTGTTCATAATTTATAGTTGCAGCATATTTCATAAAAAAATCAGACCCCAACAGTGAATACCTTGCTGAAATTCATCAACCAATAAAAACTGATGTGACAGCTCAGTTTCATTTACGTGTGTTTTGTTCTTCGATAAATCATTATTCAGAATAGTATATTGACTTTTTTATTGTCAACTGACTTATATGTAATATGGTGGTCATAAATATACCTGAACTGTGATCGGTTAGAAAATTGAATAAAATTGGCCCCGACAACGTGTAATGTTAAATTTGCGGAACCATATGCTACCAATAATCCAGAAATACCGTTTATTCTTATTTCTTTTGAAAAGTCAATGGTTTGAGTTTCTGGTACATATTCATTAAAAATTACGCTCACTGATGCACCTGTATTAGTAATAAAAATGTGTTTTCTCCATAACGTAGTTTCACAAAATTTGATTTATTTGATCCGAATATTACCGAAATAACCGATTTACCTCAGAGGGACCTTCTATTCCTTCTTTCCGCAATTAGGATTTTGCGTTGGTCTATCATTTTGACCTCTAATAAAATTACTGGTATTTCTAAAATTAGAATGACTGTTGTGGTTGTTATGACGAAAAGATGAGAAACCTCTACCGCGATTGCCATTTTGAAAACGATATCCACGTCCTAAAAAATGAAAAACCTGATGAGAATCTTTTCTGATCGCAAGCTCCTCATCTTTTGCTCCTCTAATAGCTTCGCTGAGCTTAGAGTAATTTCGTGCTTCTACTATGGTTTTCAAGTCATTATTGTGCAAACCATTGGCAAAAGCAGTTATGGCTAACTTTTCGTTTACTCTTGACAGAACAGACAAACTATCATCATCGCCGTCCGCCTGACTAATAGTGAGGTTCACTAGTAATTCCTCTACAGTTTTCCCCTTGCCTACTATTGTTCAATTGGAAGGATAATGTTGATGCTGACTGTTTTGTTAAAAAATTAACTTTCAAATCTGTTATCAGAGCATTACAAGTCGCATAACTACTTTGTAGCCTAATTTTTGCATTTTGAGAGAGACGAGTTTTCAAAACGTAATTAATTAGTAATGTTTCACCATCAGAATTCAACATATCGCAATACAATTCAATGACATCAATAAGCTGTTTTGTTGTGGATTCAAGTCCATTCATAAGAGGCAGCAAGCTAGCCGCTGTTTTCAAATCGAAAGTTTTCGACATCTTATTTTCTTCCAACAAGCAGAATCAATACTGTTATTATCACTTTGCTTATCAGATTCTGATTGTTCAGTTTGAGAGAAACCAAACCTATTTTTTTAAATATCATCTATCGCCTCTAAATACTTAGCTTTACCCTTCACATATTCCTTCACTTCAACAGTGGTTTTGGCATCGCGTTGAACACTATTAAATCTAACCTTCAAGTCCTTCAAATCATTTTTCATACTATCTAACTTACTTATTTTCCGTTTCGTTGCATCTGCATCCTGTCTTCTCTCGATTGAGTCTTTTCCTAATTTCCTATAAAAAAACTCGTACCTCCTCTAAAATGTAGCACTCAGGCAAAGGATAACATCATAAACAAGAGTACCTCCATGTTTGGTACATCTGCTATGCGCCATTAGGTACTACTTTTTCCCATGAGGCATCACTTTTATAACTTTTTCACTTCACACACTTTTACTTCTCTAACTTTCCATGAGCATATTTTTATGCATCTGGCAGAATCGCCATGTAATAAGTTGAAGGAAGAGTCCTCAGAAGGACCAGGAAAACAACCATGTTCTACTGTGTTCTAACGTAGACTAATTTATTCAATGCATATAATTACAACTCAGTTGAACTCAGTTCATTACTCTATTACCTAATTACAATATGAACACAAAGACTGCGTAAGCAGTCCGCATAGAAACCACACAGGATGGTCATATCGCTGTCGATGAAGTTACTCAATAATGTTTCCCAATTATTATAAGAATATACAAAACTATTTTATTTAACTTAAAATTAACATCATTACCAATATACAATATACCTTACATCTGCCTTAACTGGCCTATAGATGGTATACTGGTCATTTAGCTCAGTGGTAAGGGTTTCGCATTACAGAAATGAATGTGCAGTAGGAGGTGACATACTCGAACTAACTGAGTTGTCCATGGAATTGGTACATTTTACCTTGCATGAAATGAGGTAGTTCTGATTTTTTATATGTTATATCTGATGAGGTGATGATGAAAAATCTGAGTTTTCGACCTCGAAGGCCCTCCGGACATCGCTAAATTCTACAAAAACCACTTGATTCTGTCACTTTTTTGAGATTTTCTCAATTTTGACCAGCAAGGACTAATTTTATGGCAAAAGTCGTTATGAACAATTTCAAAGTGAACAAAATTAAAAAAAAAAAAAGCGAAATTAATTTGGTCTTTGTAGATGAAATACTTTCTGAAATACAGCAGTTTAAAGTTTTACATTTCTAAAAAAAAAAAAATTTCACATTTTTTTTCTAGCTTTTCTCAATATTGACCACTAAGGACCCATTAAACGGTAAAAGTGATCATATACATTATTGATAAGGACCAGCTGTCCAAAGTTGATGAGGTCGGTTAGCAAATATTTGAAAAAGGGTTTATGAAATAAACTACGACTGTTGAATAATTTTTTTTGTAATATGAAATACTTGAATATATTCAGTACTTATGTTCTATTTCTTTTCTCAATTCTTGTACATTTTTGATGGACCAGGCTTGTCCTCTAAATCCACAGTACTTCTTTTTTGAGCAGTTTGTTTCGTTACTATTTCTTCATCGATCGAATCAGGCAGTTCGAAATCGTTATCTGATACTGGATCATCGTTGAGTGAGTGATTGATCAATGTCGTCACAAGGTCTGGTATGTTTTCACAAGATTGACCACCACAGTGGTGGCCGAGCGTTCAAATCCTGCTTTCTTACAACGTAATTGTTGGTTCAACCATTTTTGCAGTTGCATCAAATCATGTTTAGTAAGGGCTGAGGAGCTGGTGGTTCTGTCATCACTAGTTGCGGAATGAGGCCTGGTCTACTTCGCATCCAGCCCCAATCGGGGGGATTTTTCTCTCATTTCCCAGCCACTTCTGTATCTGAAAAGAAAACAACAACAAAATAAAGATCAACATTTCAAGAAAATCAATATCTCACCCTCTGCGAACCTGACAACAAGTAAAAAAAAATGTTTTTTCAACCTGCTGGATACGAAGTTAACTGGGCCTCATTCCGCAATCGATGACGAGACCACCAGCTCCTCAGCCCCTACTAAACATGATTTGATGCAACTGCAAAAATGGTTGACCAACAATTACGTTGTAAGAAAGCAGGACTTGACCGCTCGGCTGCAACTGTGGTGATCAATCTTGTGAAAACATACCAGACCTTGTGACGACATTGATGAATCACTCACTCATCGATGATCCAGTAGGTATTAGATAACGATTTCGACCTGCCTGATCCGATCGATGAAGAAATACTAACAAAACAAACTGCCCCAAAACGAAGTGCTGTGGCTTTAGAGGACCAGTACACTATAGGAATTAAAAAGAGCAATCGTACATAAGAACTGAATATATTCAATGAAGTATTCCATATTACAAAAAGTGTTCTTCAACAGTCGTAGATCATTCCACAGACCCTTTTTAAAATATTTGCTTACCGACCTCATCAACTTTGGACAGCTAGTCCTTATTAATACTGTATATGATCACTATCAACGTTAAATGAGTCCTCAGTGGTCAATATCGAGAAAAACTAAAAAAAAAACTTTTAATTTTTTTAGAAATGTTGAGACTTTGAAATTCTGTATCTTAGAAACTATCTCTTGTACAAACACCAGATTATTCTCGTTTTTTTTTTTAATTCTGTCTTCTTTAAAATTGTACATAACGACTTTTGCCATAAAATTAGTCCTTGCTGGACAAAATTGAAAATATGTCAAAAACGTGATAAAATTAAGCGGTTTTTGTAAAATTTTCCAATGATCCGGAAGGCTTTCGAGGTCGAAAACTCGGATTTGTCATCATCACTTCATCAGATACAACATATCAAAAAATCAGAACTACCTCATTTCATGCAAGGTAACACCCCTTTTTTAGTACGATTTCCATGTACTAAGGTTCCGACGCAATGTTGTCTCTTCACAGTTATTGGCTCCGGATATCTGAATCGGCCGTGAGGTCAATTTTACCGGGATTAATTACGCTAATTGACGTTGATTTGTAACAGAATCAATGCCAATTGGTGTGGTGAATGATCGGAGATGATAATGGAGCTATAATTTGGGAATAGGGGACTGCTGGGAGGTTGGTTAGTTCTGGGAATGGCACCGTGGTAGCGCCCCACACGGGGTGCTCCCTACACAGGGCCAGGTGAAGCTGGTAGTGTTCAGAAAGACAAGTTGGACACATGGTGGTGAGAGGGCTCTGCCTGGTGTGGCGACGAAAATAATCAAAGCTGCTTCTTTGACAGCAGATGGCGTGCTGTGCGCGCCATATGATGATATAGTTGAAAATCATCCATTTTCTCAAAGAGGGCCTCTTATAAATTGAATAAGTAGAAAAACCTAAGACATTGGTTTTTCTACTTATTCAATATATGATGATATGGCGAAGGCAAGGTGATATATAATGGTGGACGCATTCTTTATTTTCACAGTTTGATAAAAGCTTCTATGGACAATGTTTTGGTTCATGATAAGTGTGTTTCTAGTCATCCGCAATTTCAACGAGGTTTTTGTTCAGTTTTCTTCGAACGACATCGCTCACGCAGCAAATAGCTCGGACCGCGCCTTTACGAACCCTAATTTTTCTCAAGTCATTCCCGAACGACCATACCCCACCGCCATACATCTAGAGGACATTATTAATGTTGGAGAGATGTGATGAAAAACCTACGACTTTTCTTAAAACGGGTCGAGAGTTCAACACATTATAGAAGGCCACATCACGTGGCTCGGCGTTTGGATGCGCAGTGGAAAGCGTCTGTTGTATCCTAGGAACCGGATGATCCAGCGGCGTCTCGTCGTCGGGTTTATACTTCAACCATAAAATTGTATATTTTTATAGTCGAAGGGTCCATAAGAGTCTGCTCGATAAATCATAGTTTAGTCACAGCGAATTTCTCTATGGTATATGGTATAGAAATGGTCAATAAAGATATCATTCTATAATAAACATTTGTCTACGCCTGTGGTGACAGCGACCTTGTTTTCTTGCCGCGCAGCCTACGTCACGAGGTGTGGACTTCTCTAATGTGTTCCACTCTTCTACCTACTACCAGTCCGCAGGACCTTGCTGCCTTTCATATTTCTAGAGCAAAGTTGCTCACCATGTGGTAGATTCGCTTTGCCCTATCCTTGTTAAATATGTTAGGGTATGTTATATTTATTTTTAAATATCAACTACCCCCAACATGTTGGGAAGACCCTTTGTACGCCGAACTGTAAACTATGGTATGAATAAATGTGTTTAAAGAGAAAGAATATTACCGAACCATAGGGCCCAGGTTCAAATCACGACCATGGACTGTTCCTTTTTTAGACTTTTTTGTGTCTTAAAAGTTGATGTTTCAATTTTTTTTTGTTCTCATTGTACGTTTTTTTAATTAATTTTATATTTTTTATTTCTTTGTTTTTAACACATTTTTTTTGTGTCTTGCTTTTGTTTGTGTATGATTTTGTTTGTAGTATTGCCACTTTGTTTTTGTATTTTCAGCATGATGAAGTCGACATATTAGACGAAACGTCGCGAAAACAGTAAGACCTTTGTTTTGTTTGTTCCTATATCCAAGAAACAACAGCTGATTGAATTAAATTTTTGGAACAAGATCTACTATACAAGATACTAAAAAAAATGTTTCGATAGCAAGAACGGTTTTTGAGATAGAATCACTGTGATATGATGTATTTATACCTCACAAAAAAATCTCAATATTTTGAGCCTGTTTTTACTCCGCTGATACTCCGCTAATGTGTCTGTATCGTCAGTATCGTGTTTTGATTTTTTTCAAAATGATACCTCACGTAGACAGTATGTCCGCGGATGCGATTTACAGAGGGCAAATGGACCGAAAATAGAAAGATACGAAAAAAAGTTATTCTTGTTAAAAAGTTATTTTTGTTAAAAAGTCTGCTGCAAAAAAATGGAATCACGTTGAAAAAAACTGATTTTCATTAAACAGGGCATAACCCTTTGACTATATACTACTAGACCAGGCATCTCATTCATAAATCGAAGTTTGTTTTGACGCCAATAGTGCAATGGGAAAGACAAAGATAGATGGTGATTTATGGGTTATTGTTGGCAACATCACATTCTCACTTGAATACATACATTTCACCAAAAACAACGTTTAACTTGTTGGCAACCTGGCACTGAAAAGCAGATGACCCGCCTCCTTCATCAATGCGCAGTGATTCGTCGTTAAGCTAGGTTGCCGTGTTTAGAAGTTGATTAATCACCGAAAATCATAGAATATTTTAAAAGGGTTGTAATAAACTGAACAGTATTTAATTCATTATGTACAGTATAATATCACAAGCAGTCAGTGTAATATTGTAGAAGACTCAGTATTTCTGTTAAAAATGATAAGTAAAAATTTAATTTTTGAGCAGTAAAAGTACTATTTGGCCGGTATTTCTATGTTCACTATTGTGATTAAAATGGTCAGTAAAAATTTATGAAATGTCAGTATGACTTATCTGTTAATAATTCTACAAATGTACAGTAAGAAATAATAAATGGCCAGTATGCAATAGTCAGTAATAATTTCAACTAACTCATACTAACCCAAACTTGATACACATAAAACCAATACACAACACGTCAATTATAATATATAATAATGATTGTAATGTTAACCTAGTGCTAACCAACGAGCCGCTGCATATTTTTCATCAATTTCTATCACCAACACAAACTAACCCTAACTAACCCAAACTAAATCCGCCTCTCAAAGGAACCTATCTGACTACTTCATCATGACATAAAGGCAGAGTGTTTTCTCTTTACTAAGTTGTGTTTCGTTCCGTTGTAAAAATGTTTGTATTTATACGAAATAAAATATATGACCAACCATTCATTATTTTACTGTCGCTTTATTAATTTTATGGACTGTCCATTATTTTCACCAGGCATTTACTAATTTATTTGATGGTTTTTGTATGATACTGACTCTTGATTATTTATATCTACCATTTATTATTTTTACTGACCACTTCTTTATGTTACTGACCCTTCATTATTTCAACCGACCATTTATTATCATACTGACCAAGGGAAATAAAATAATGGAGTACTGTCCATAAAATTGAAATACTGACCATTCAATTTGTTGCCATTTTAAAACTCTTTTAAATTGTCATAATCGTGGTTCTCTGTATGGACAAACAAAAATAATATACCTACATTATTAAGAAAATGATAAATTGATTGCATCAATTTAGAAATTTGTAACTCAACTTGTACAAGCATAACATGAGGAAAGAAACACAACTTTTGCAAATATGTATCATTTTTTCAGTTAGCAATAATAGAATAAAACTATACTAAAACATGTTGATATACCTATATAAAAACTGTTTTCCTAATTTGTAGACACGTAGGTACGCCAATCTCGACAATTTGGCAACGCTCTCGTGGGGCTCTCGTAATATGATCACAGAATAGGCGACCAGAAGCGACAAAACGGTTCCCGCCAAAATCTCTAGAAAGGGGAAATGTGGGACCACTGTCAAACATCTGACGGTTCGGTCCTTTAGTCCGGTCTCTGATGGTGTTTCTTTAGTATCATTTGGAATAATATTTTTCGTCATTTTGATTTTGTGTTTTTTGTGTTTTTCTGTGAAAGGAAATCGTGTGATATGGCGAGAGGCAATTCTTGTGCTTTTCGGGGCTGTTGGACCATTCTTTCCCTAAAGACTCTGATCAGTAAGTACTTATGCACCTATATTAGAAAGTCTGTTTACTTCCGTATTATTGAGAATATTTTCCAATTTCATCGACGTTTTTACTCAAAAAATATGTATATCTTTGTTTTTTGTAATGTTTTTTTACCTAGAAAAATCTGAAACGATTACCTACCTCAATTCAGTAGACAAAATGTAGGGTTAGATATAACCATTTTATAATATAGTCTTATTTTAAAATGATATAACTACTTGAGCCGAATAGAAGTTTGTTCAAAGTGTTTTATATTATAGGGTGTAAGGTAAGGTGATCTAGTCATCTATAGTTTTTTTTCATTTATTATAGGGCTGAAATATGATTGAAGGCTTTTTATCGAGACGACTTGCTTTCCAAGGCAGGTGCCTTGCAGATTTCATATTAGAGGTTATGCAAACTTCATTTCGAAGAAAAATTCATTTCTTGTTCATTTCCAAAGAAAATTGAAAGCATTTTCCCCCATTTCCCAATGCCATTCCTTCCATTTTTCCCACAAAGCTGCATGGTTGAAAAAATGACAGAAAAAAGTGCCTTGGAAGACAATGAGATTTCCCTTATCCTCCAGACAAAAGAAAAAATCCACATTTTATCAGGTTTGTTTATTGATATATTTTGTGTTCATCATTTTTGGTGATTTTATATCACTCAATAGATCTTAATAAAGAATACGAATCATAAATATTGTAGTTTTTTAACAATAAATATACATAATTTATATGTTATTTATATTCGAGTTTACAAATAGGTATAAGAATAAAATAAATGAATGATTGATTCTCAACTTATAGAATATACAGGATGTTTCAACTAGAAATCAACAGAGGTGTTTCGGGCGATAAATTCAAGGTAATAAAAATTGTCAAAATAGAGTACCTATATGTGTACCTACTTGAAAAAATTAAACTGACGGCTCCGAAAAAAACAGATGAAATTCGAAAAGAGTAGGTAATTATTTTATCCGCCCAGTTCAACAATGGAAATCTCGAAAAGCAATATCGTACGAATTTTGAAAAATATTCTGAAGTTGTGAAGAGAATTGAAAGCGCTTTCAAATTTCAAACAAGGTTCCACTCATCCTTATTTAACCAAGTGTCATGAGAATCACCCCCTTATATAGTGCCAAAAAATGTCGCCTTGAAAACAAGATCTACGCGCGTTCGAATTCGAGTTAAAAATTCACACGGAAAATACCCAAAAATACCTCTTTTACCTTACAGTTAAAACTTGAAACACCCAGTATAATAAAATAAAAGAAAGGCCCTTCATCAGTAAAACATATTATACGAACTTGACACTAATTTTTTCACAAGATGGAAACATATTATCTTCAAAAATCTTCCAAATATTTTTATTGTACCGTTTTGTATTTTCATTTTTTAATAACTACCTATTGATATTGATATTAAATGTCTGATATATCAATTTGCAAGTCTTATATACCAATGTATCTAGGCAACATGTACTCATATATCCATTTATTCATACTTATGTGGGTAAAAGAATATGTCTGTGAGGAGAGAATTTTTTTTTATAACACAAAAATAGAGAATAGAAGAAAACAAGAACCGGTTCGTTAATAATCATCAATATGATAAATGGTTCAAGTCTCTTTATCATTATGAAACCCTCATTGAGTTTCAGAGTACTACCACCTTTTTAAACCAACTGTTCTTACAGTGTACAGCATTAGTATAGTTCTCTCAGTGTCTAGTGGGGGTCCATCGTCCCATACTTCAAACGTGACGTCAGAGAATCGTTACCCATTTAATCAATGCAATTTTTGACGTTTTGTCGCTTCTGGTCGCCTATTCTGTGATATGATTCTGCGAACCAGGCTAAGCTCTACGTAAGTACGCCTTACACGCTGGTTTGTTTATGACGTCAAGCGCATCTCACGATTCTCGGTCTTGGGGTATAAAGTCAATGGCAGAACCGTGATTCCGAACTTACTGAAGTAAATTTTAATTTATAAAAGTTTTAAAGAATCAAACACTTTTGTAAGTCCGCATTTCACTACTTCCATATTACGACTTTTATGCCTGTATATAACAACCAGTCGTTGTTAAAAGTACGTATAACAGTCATAATATGTGTCGTGTCATAATATGTCGGTCGTGAAATGTAAACGCAAAAATGTTTAATTTTTCTCAATTTTTAGTTCTGAATCATGGTAAATTATCACAGTCTATTATGTTATTGAGTAGCTTATATGTATAGAAAAATAGCCGTAGTTTCCTCACTTCGTCAAGCTAATGCTTTCATCCCGAGTAATGATACTCTCAATACGTTGTTGATTACAAGTTTTCACCCTCTATCAAGACCATTTTTTAGGTGCACACAATGTTCAACTCTTGAACGCTCGTGTCGTCAATAGTTCCTGATTTGTAAAACTTCTAGAACCACAGCATATTTTATTGTATTGTTTGAATGGTATGTGATCAAAACGTACTAAAATATTTATTTCTTCCGTAGGTGTAAAAAATGTTCAGCTTGTCAACGTTCAGACTGTGGCGAGTGTACTTTTTGCTTGGACATGGTTAAATTTGGTGGACCTGGTAGAGCGAAACAGACATGTAATATGAGACAATGTCTACAACCTATGTTACCAGTCACTGCTGCTTGTGCACGGTGAGTTTTATTATAGAAATGAGGATAACATGTTTTGAACCTCTCTTGTTTGGATGCCTAGCTTTGAACACCACTCATGATGAAAAAAATTCTACAAACTGCATGGAAAATAATGAACTGACAATGAAATTAACGTATAATCGAAAACGTTTTTGAAATGTATCTGTGATGAAAGAGACTCACAAATTGAGTTGGAAACCATTGTGGTTAGTCGTCTTTTTCCTATGACTCCAAGCTACTTATTGTACGATGTTTGAATAGTAACGTTGCTCATTCGAACAACAGTCCAAACATAAAGTACGCACTGCAACGGATTAGTACTGTTATCTAATGAAATTGCACTGCGACATATTAATACCTCTTTAGCAATAAACAAATTTCGTATTTTCAAAAGATGTTATTTTCCAGATGTGGACTGGACGGTTGGATGCAAACTCCAGTTGCTCCTTTACAGAAGGGACCTCAACGTTGTGATACTGCTAGCACTCTTATGGAATGTTCGGTAGGTTGGCAAATTCTAAAAAACATCAACACATTGTAACACTTTTTTTAATTAGGTTTGCTATGAAATAGCTCATCCTCAATGCATACAGAAATTATGTAGAGACTTCAATGGATATATTAATGAAGATATGCCTAACTCATGGGAATGTCCACTGTGCTGTAAATTGGGTAAAAATACGGATTACAGACCACGACATTTCAGAGCACGACAAAAATCATCAGATATAAGGTTTGTTTCATATCTTCACACACCGACACCTAGGGTGAATAGAAAATAGGGGCTTCAACAAGAACCGGTTTGAAAATATCCACGAAAGGGTTCGAGATGTCCAAATTAAATTTGAACCACATTTCGTTATTTCTTCTATAACCTTCTTTATCAACTCACTTGATTTTCTATTTCTCTCAGAAGCTACAGGAACTTTTCACCATATTCACATGTTGTCCCATTGGCAACGACAATAAACTATACAGGGTGTTAAATCATGGCAAAGTTGCTCATTTTGATACTCAATAAAATGCCGTTTAGAAATTAAAAAATTCAGAACTCTTCCGGAGATATAAGAAGAACTAAATTTTGTAAAATGGTTTTCCTTGGCTCAGTTGAAAAAATATTCCATAATTAATGTGACTTCCTGTACAAAATGGCGTCATCAAATTCATAATCCGACGTTCCGCCTTCTGACAACAATCATCAACTTTGTTTCTTCGAATAAGAGTATACTCTAATGTTAATTCTAATTCTAACAACATATCACGGTTATTATTTATTTGACGTTCCGAGCTGAATAAAACCAACATCAATATGAATTGATGATGTTTGGGAAGGAACGAAACGTGAAACGTCCAATCGAAAATCTCATAGCGTGATCTTCTGGAGAAGACACAAATACAATGTGATTATGAAGTGTGTGCCAAAACCTACCTTGGTGGTAGATACGGTTTTTTGCAAAATAAAAACATATTTAGTGTGCATAGTTGTTCAAGAAACGACCGGAACCGAGCCGTCTATATTTAGCGTTTTCATGGAGTATGGTATCATGAGACCATTCCAGTCTGGTCTGTCATTAACGTCACTTGCAGCTCGCCGATTGGCTGAAAGTGACGTTAGTGACAGACCAAACTGAAATGGTCTGCTGATACCATACTCCATGAAAACGCTTATTGTAATACAAGCCATGAAGTAACAATTGCAACGTCTCATCTAACGTCAACGGTGGTCAAAATTTTGCATTGATTGAAGGGGCTTTCTTTGAAAATTAAGGTATTTCACGATCACGAGATACGGAAAATGTTCAATGAAACAATAATTTGAAAGAATAACTTATACATTATCGCAACAGGTATGATGTTTATCAAATCATAACAAAAAATTAACATAATACATATCCTGACCTTACAAGAGTTTTATGATTTTTTGGAAAAAAAATATTGATTCTGAACAAAACAAAATTAAAACTCCCAGATAGGTAGAAGGTTACACATTTTGGGATGTGATTTCCCCAGTTTCTGGAGGATAGGAGTTGATAATAATAATTAATAAAACTGATTAACAAAAAGCACCATCTCCGTCACGCACTATATTGTTTTTCCAAAGTAAACGAAACCGCACTCGTTTACTATGATTTTTCCACATGACATAGAAGCTGGTGCTTATATATATGAGAAATCCTGGATGAGGCATTAATTCATCAATTCAAAATTGACTGCTAGATCATGATTTCTTTAGTACCCACATAGTTACCTTAATCTCAACTTTTTAGAACGCAGAAGCCACTTTATTTTTCACCGAGCTTCTTTCTCACTTTTTCAAAAGACAAATTAAGGTTGAATGGAAGCAGTTTTGAAACGTCGAATGCCTGGGAGCCTAGGCTACATTCAATTGAATTTGACGTTGAACACAGATTCAATGTAGATGGTAGCATATGATTCCCGTTTGTCAAGCGAAAATTTGACAGTTCCTGTAAACGGTAAATATGTAGTTGCATATCCGTCGATAGTGTATAGTTGAAACTAGAAATAAATCTTTTCTTAATACTTGGCAACTTCGCGTCCGGACCACACAGGCAACACCGCTTGTGATCCGGACGCGGTGTTGCCAATTCTATTACTTCGTGGATTGTATATTACAATAAAGACGGCTCTGCTGAAACCAAAGACAGTGACATTGTTGGTCATAGATTTCACCTGTACCATAATTACACAGATTTAGATGGGAAACTCCCATTGACGAGAAAGCGACGCGGCGAGCGCCGTCTTCATTTAGGTTGTTGAACTAACTTCTGGAACCTTCGCCATAACGTTTATTTTAAATCAAAATTATTTTTTTATTATTCAGTAGGGGAATTTATTCTACAACATTTGATTTAATTTAATTAGAATTGAAATTTACGATAACCAATTTCCATTTGCAACTAATTCATTTAAATCAAATCTTATAGAATAAAAGTTTGGAGCAGGTGATTGAAATAAATTCAAACACAATAAACTTTTTAGTAAAAACGTATATGATGTTAATATAAATAACAAAATAAAATGTTATTAATTTCAAAGATGGTTCAGATCTTGAGCAAGAAAAATAGATAATATATTACACTCATTTCAAAATCAAGTAAGTACAGGTATTTTGGCATATAGAATGATGATACTTCATCTATGAACACTAAAACAATGCTATCATTCTAGTTTGTTGCATTTTCGAAATGCTGCAAAACGTTCATTTTTTTTGTTAAAAGGTTGAATACAAAGAGATGTAGGGTTTCACGGAAAATTTTATGCTTATAGTGTATGATTAAAAAAAGCGTCAACATTTCAGAATTTTTGACTAGATTCTGAAATATTGACGCTTTTTTTAAATCATACACTATAAGTACACATTACTCCGATTACTCGTAGACGGCTATGACACATTTGGTGTAGCTCCTGCATAGTCTCTGGAACAAAAATAGTGATAATATTAGGATGGAATTAATTTTTTTAATGTTAAGATGGAATATTGGTTCAATTTGGAATAAAAAGTTGTACTTGAATACGTTTTCTTATGGATGCATGGATTGGAGTTGCAAAATTCATCGATCACTATTCTTTTTAACGAATATTTTTCATTACCTATATGTATACAAGGTGTCCCTGAAGTATTGGGAGATACTTGAAGGACGGTAAGTTGGAACAAGAATAAGACTAAAATATTCTATAAAATTGTCTCGTACTTCTGGGACTTCAACCTACTCAGTGATATAGAAACCCAAACACTCATATCAAAATTCAAACATATAGTTTCATTTATCCCCCTTTGATAATGAAGCTATAGGGTCAACTTTCTTTTGATAAATACACTCACCGACAATAAATTCGGGACAAAAATAATTTGAGTCAAATTGATATCCTAATAACTTTTTTATTTGTTGTCCGATTTTGGTGAAATTTGTACCCAAGTGTAGCCCTATGTCTTGAGATATTACTCTTGATTTTGGTGTTGGAAAAATACCGATGGCTTGGTCATTATACAGGGAGGAACAGAAGCTACTTTTTTACTCTTAAGTTTTCAACACCCTGTGGAAAAATTGAGCGGCAAAATCTAGCTCCATCATTTTCTGTTGTGAAGTGCGATCTTTTCTCAACAAAATGTTTTTTTGGTCATGTCAATATCTGCTTTTTTAGAGAAGATACAGATGTTTAAAGAAAATGCTGCAGTTTGTCGATATTTCACCAACAATGAATGAAAACCTTTTCATAGATCTGCATGCACAAAATGTTTCCAAATTATAGCGCGTATTATCACATCGTATCCCTATGACTTCTGCCATGCGAATGGCATGATTTTGATGCCTCTTGAGAAATATTTGTTATTTTTCAAGAAGGGCTTCTCGCAAATCAGGCAAGGTTTTCTGATGTCTATTGCGAACATGTCTACCTAGCAATCCTAGCATACCTATCCCATGTGCTTGATTTCCCATTTTCAATTAATACAAGATCTGTACGGCCAAGTAGTGATACCCCAGTCCACACCATGATACTACCGCCTCCAAAGAGTGTTCGGGGTGAACAGTTTGCCCAATATGGAACATTGGGTAGATTGGGACAATATGGAATCTAAGAACATTTCTTCATGCAAGTCTATAGGAATGTTTTCATTCATTGTTTATAGAATATCGGAAAACTGCAGCATTTTTTTCAAACATCTGTGTCTTCTCTAAAAAGAGCAGATATTGACATGACAAAAAAAAAATTTGTTGAGAAAAGATCGCACTTCACGACACAATATAATGGAACTAAATTTTGCCGCCCTATTTTTAAACAGGGTGTTGAAAACTTAAGAGTAAAAAAGTAGCTTCTGTTTCTCCTTGTATAATGACCAAGTCATGAGTATTTTTCGAAAACAGAAATCAAGGGTAATATCTCAAGACGTAGGGCTAAACTTCATGAAAGTCTATAAAGCCTGGTTCTCACGAGGCGATCTATGTTGAACGATTTTTGTTGAACAACAAAAATATCAAGCGATTTGTGTTTCGTTGTTGAAACGGCTTGAAACCCTGGTTCTCACGAGTCGAGTTTTATCGGTCAACTTGAAATCGCTTTGGAATTGAATGACAATCGCTCTGTCCTGTTCTCACTAGGCGATTTTTGATGGTGAACGTAGAATCGCTGTCGAATTTAATGACAATCGTTCAATGAGAACATGCTTTCAATAGAAGTTGAACAACTTTTGTTGAACGACAAAAGTTGCCAGGCTCTGAACTTTGAATCGGCTGGTCGTCGTCAAGCGAATTCAAAATTGTCATCGTGACAACCTCCTGTCAGAAGTTGGAGTTATCAAAATTTGTTCCGTTGATATATTGAAAATATTGCACGAAAACATCACTTCTCATAAAAAACATTTTATATGGAGTGATTTTTTGACCCTCAAGTTCCTAGACCATTATCAGCAACAAGAGTGCCTGTGGAGTCACACCATCGATTAAAAACAAGCATGCCAAAGAAGAAGTTTTGTGAATATGGGCTTGCTCATACGTAGAGGATTTTTTTATCTAGTCTCATCTTCAATTAATAACTCTTTTGAAAGCCTCTGTAAGGTTCCTAATCGGTCCCTTCTTGAAATCCAACCTCTTAACCAAAATCTCTGTTTCTTTCTGGAAGTTTCTTTTGGCAACATTCTTCTTAATTCCTGAATCAAGATATTTTTCATTTCGCGCGACAAGTTTGAACAACCTTGCTTAGAGCAATTTTCAAGTTTGACAATGTCATTCCAGTCCGATAATCGTTTCAACACGATTTTTGTTGATCAACAAAAGTCTTTCTACTAAAATCGTCTTTTGAGAACACAAATCGCTCGCGATTTTTGTCGACCAACAAAAATCGTTCAACAAAAATCGCCTCGTGAGAACCGTACTTGAGATTGTTTTCGTTCATTGATGATAAAATATCGAAAGACTGCAGCATTTTATTTGAACATCCGTATCTTCTCTGAAAAAGCGGATATTGACATGACCAAAAAAAAAACAATTTGTTAAGAAAAGATTGTACTTTACAATAGAGATGAATTTTGTCGCTCAATTTTTCCACGGGGTGTTGAAAACTTACGGGTAAAAAAGTAGCTTCTGTTCCTCCCTGTATAATGACCAAGCCATCGGTTTTTTCCAAAACCAAAATCGAGAGTAATATCTAAAGACATAGGGCTACACTTTGGTACAAATTTCACTTGAATCGGACAACAAATAAAAAAGTTATAAGGATATCAATTCTACTCAAATTATTCTTGTCCCGAATTTATTGTCGATGAGGTATAATCAATTTTTTATTTGTTATCTCCACAGAATGCTTTAAATTTCCGGGAAACTTAACCCAATGCTTATATGGAATTACCAGTTTGGCTCCAAAATGTTGACACTCATTGAAGTTTGCAAATAAAGATTTGACTTTTTTTTATTGCAAATAAATTTGTAGCTTTATTCATTCTGAACATTTAATTTTGGAGTTGACATGATGATCGCTTCTTTTTTCAAGGGATATTAAACTTTGTAATACACCATGTCATTGTTATTGAGATTTTGAATCCAAAGGAAGATTAATAGTGTTCCGTGTTTCTGAATAGAGAATACCTTTGTAATGCTCTACATATTTACCTTCAATCAGCACAAGAAGCACTTGAATAGCCAAACAGTCAAAATAAGACAGTCAATACACAAAATGTCGTCCGAAACTCCAAAACAACAAAAACAAAACTCACAAACAACCGTGAAACTCAAAGAACAATAAAAATGCGCATAATATTTCAAATTCAGAACCTCCTTGTCAACAAAATTCCAATTCGACATTGCCAGGTTTTTTTTGAGAAGGAATGAATTGGAACAAATTTCTTTTTAAGGGCCAATTTTTCATGCTTTATCAAAATTAAAGCTAAATTTGGAATAATAGCAATCAAAAATGACATGTATTTTCTAAATTGACAATAAAATAAAGAAATCATATCTATGAGCTGCATCGATGAGAATTAAATTTAAAACAATTTTAAATAACCAGCAACGTTCCCACTTTTTCCCATGTCAATGAGCTAGCGCCTCTGGTGGGTGGTAGTGGGAACACCAATCTTCTGTCCTTGTCCCACAACTTTTCTCCATCGACTTACATATAAGTTCCCCATCTAAACCTACTTCACCTGTTACGGCATTGTTAATAAGCACGGCAGTATTGTGTTGATATAAAAAATGTGAAAACATTTCGTAAACGGCCATTAGTCTTCATCGGAATATTAAAAAACGCCAGAAGAAAAATGAGGCGAATTTGATGCATTAGTTTATTTATCTCATGTATAAATTCTGTGGTTACAAGGCAGAAACTGATAAGTCAGTTTTGCTAACTTAACAGGATTGCGTGCCCTGATGGTAAGTATTTCGTAGAAAAAAAAAAGGATTATTTTTTTTTTTCAAAACTTCACGTTCACGTTCCGTTCATTATCGATGGAATTATGAATTATTCAAAAAAACAAAATTATTTCCCAAACTATTAACTTTTTTTAAACACTGGCAAAGTCTCAACTTGATATCTCAAAAACCAAGTGCTCTGTGGCATCTTTGATCAATGCTTGCAAACGCATCAGTCTTTAGATGAAGTGGAAAAACTTTTGAACGGTTAGAGAACGCGAATGGCAAAATCTAAACGGATTTGAGATGACCAAAAAGGTGAAAATTCAAATATCCAAAGATACACAGGGGTTGCTATTTGAAAAAACTATGTTGAAGTCTCAACATTTTTATGAATGCACGCAGGGGCCTCCTGTACTCAAATCCATTTTGTTCATTTCGGTATCATCAACGGCTTAGGCACAATCTAGGTTTCTCATATCAATGCCTCACCCTGTATGTGGATATATTATATCTTTGGATTCTTCATAAAATTCTAGAGACTTGATGTATTATGTTTTGCTAAATGAAATTCTTGATTTTAATTTGCATGGTGATTATCTTATCAAAAATGTCCAGAAAAGTGTATTTTATAAAAAGAATCGGCAAACATCTGTCACCCTACATTTAGACTCTATTGTATGAATCTTTGATATCACCACATGTTCAATACTGTTCAACAATACTTATTAATCTGAATCAAGAGAAATTGTGTCAACTTCAGAAGATTCAGTTGTTAGGGTTATTCACGTTGTTGGACACGAAACATAATTATTGCTGAAGTATATGATTTTGAAAAAGTTTTTTTTTCTGGATGAATAGGGATCCTCTAAGGCTACATTCAAAAAATTTTTTCATGTTATACAGGGTGTCCCTAAAGCACGAAACGTATCAAAGTTGTATTTTTTAAATGGAACCCCCTGTATAATAATCGATATTTCAATTCTTCCTTCAATTTTAAACAAAAATTGTGATACAACTAATGTTCCTCAATTCAACCGTTATCGAGATATCGCGTTTTAAAAATGGCATTTTCGCACCTTTGACTTGCTATAAAACTCAAACTATTCAAGTTAGAGAAAAATGGTCTGCACTTTCCAAGAGCTATTATTCTATCATTTGAATCGAAGGTACTGTCCACTGTGAACTTTTTTCGGTACATTTTGAAATTTTTTTCACAAGAATTAATTCACTGTCCTTGGATAGCTCTTGAAAAGTTAAGAAGTGCAGACCGTTTTTCTCTATCTTGAACCGTTTTAGTTTTGTAGCATGTCAAAGGTGCAAAAATGCCATTTTTGAAACACGATATCTCGATTACGGTTGAATTTAGGAACATTAGTTGTATCACAACTTTTGTTCAAAATTGAAGGAAGAATTGAAATATCAATTAATATACAGGGGGTTCCATTTGAAAAAAAAATACTTTGATACGTGCCGTGTTTTGGAGACACCCTGTATAGCATGGAAATATTTTCAAAATGTAGCCTTAAAGGGTCCCTATCCATCCAGAGAAAAACACTTTTTGAAAATCAGATACTTCAGCCATAATGTTTCGTGTCGAATAATGTGAATAACCCTGTATACAGGGTGTCCGGAAACTGAAAGGGGTGATGGACCAACTCATAAGCATCCAGAAAAACATAATATGACCTTAGTAAAAACTCTACGGTTTTCGAGATATTGCCACTAAAAGTTCTAAATATTCAATAAGAAATCTTATTTCACAGAGAAATAATTCATTTCAATTTTCTTTTTTACCAAGTACGTGGAAATTTTCGTGCTGGCTTGTAATCGCGACGGAAAAGATGGTGGGGAGCAGTCAAAAAAAAATAAAAAAATAAAAAAAATAAATATAAAATATTATGTTTTTCTGGAAGCTAATGAGTTGGTCTATCACCCCTTTCAGTATTATCGTTGACTTTCCGGACACCCTGTATAGAACTTATGTTATGATTTACAAAATAATGAATGGTGATTCATTATTTGTTACAAGGTGTTGTACCTATGTATTTGTCAAATAAATTGATGTACGTGAGTGATGTCCATTATTACAACACCAGAAATATGTCAAATTTTCATGTATCACCATCTCGTTTGACCAGAACTCTATTTTTTTCTCTAGTTTATAGTACTCGGAAAGCTTTATCTTTTCATACAAAAAATTGACATATTATGTCTTTTCTTTTATAATTGATAAGTGTCCCAAAAACGTGAAAAGACATTAGGCATTTTTAAATTTAAAAACGGATAGCGTTTCTGAATTTGGCATATTCAAAAACTCCCAAAACGATAATTTTTCCTGTATACATTCTAGCAGAGATTTTGCAAAAAGCTTTTGTCATTTCTTCAGGTATGAGACAGAGTATATACTCAATAAGCTTTTTAACTCTAGCTTATACCGAGCTTATAGACTACGATTCAACTAAGAACTATACACCGTCGATGTGCCTGAATTGTAGTCTACCACTCTCTTATTTGTTTCGTCGGCGTTCAGAACTGTTGCTGACATGCTTTTTGTCATTAAAAAAACTTCATTTTCATTTTTTAAAGTGTGGGTTGGTTTTTAATCTTGAGTTCATCATCGTTATTTGTTATAGTAATGTCAGTTGATGTTACTCTTGAGTTATTCCTATTTTTCGATTTTAAGTTACTTATATCCGATACTATTATAATATTACCCACAGACTGGTCCGTGTTTTTTTTTATTTGGACAGCAAAATTTTTATATTTTACAAATTTTAAACTCAATTGGGAAATTAACAGTTCAATTAATAATATTCAGTCGAACTTCGATAACTGGAAGCGGCATTTGTCAAAAAATAAATTCGACTTATCAAAACTTCGTATTAACGATAACAAATACAATGAACTCAGTCTTCAATGATTCTCCGTTATCGAAGTTCGACTTATGAAAGTTCGACTGTATTTCAAATTTTCATTTTATAATTGAATCACTGATATCATAAACAAACCAAGTGACAAGTGACGTGTTCATGCAGAGTTAATTCAAAATGATTTTTTATTTTTATGTTAACTTTAAAATAACACTTGGACTTGGGTGGTTTCTGCATTAAATGAAAAATCACTACTCTATTAAAAAAAACATTGAATGACATTCCGGGAAATCAAACTAAACTAATTAATTTATAAACTGTTTTAGTTCAGTATCACTTTAAAATAGTTCAAATTTGTTAGTACAAAAAGTTCGACGCAAACAAAGTCAACATACCTACGTAGTTTAAGCGAGAGTTCAGTGAAAACTCTATAGTCATGGTAAAGTAAACACATTAGTATAGTAGGTATACACGCTAGGCCTATTCAGAACAAATTGCAACGGACAGATACACTGCAAATTCGTCCCCGTAGTCGTTTTTGTTGATATTTCTTTTACATACCTTTTCAGGTTAAATTAAAAAAAAATCGTAGTTTTCTGAAAACAGGTACACGCTAAAACTGTTCTTACAAAATGAACACCTGATGTTAGTCAATAGTTCGCGCGATTTGACTACAGAAACAACCTATGTCAAGGACTAAGGGTGTTTCTACGCTCAGTCTATATTTCCGGGTTGTAGAGAATACATAACCTATTTAACTTTTTTTACATGGGTTGTTTATGTGTGTTTATGAGGTTTCGTCACGTGGGCTGTATGGAGAATGAACGAGAAGTTTCATTTGAAGGGTACTATTTTGACACAATCAAAGATTGCGAGATAACGAAAAATTTGATGACATGTGTTGTGATGGCAAAGTTGCGAGGTATTGAATGCTTGACAAAATTAGACATCACCATACAGGCATTTGATAAAATTAAGCTTCTTCGTCGCTGAATTTGCCAAGTTGGGCTCGCTGCGGAAAAGACTGTATAAATTTTGGCAAATATTTTATCAAAAATCAATTATCTTGCCTCGAACTTTTGAAAGAAGCATATTTTCAAGATTCAGTTTTAAATCTGTTGTTTTTGTAGCTAATTTTCTAACCTTGAATGTTGTTAAATCATCAACAGCTTGGCAACACCGCACTATCTGCCAAATCAAACCACTGTAACATAAGCAGAATTTCACGTGGAATCCAGTTCTCTATTAAAATTGGGGATTACTATTTGAAAAGATTGTATTTTTTGTCGCCACGGTTTCCTAGAACACGCTGTATACACAATAATATTTTTAAATTGTGAGCCTGTTGAAACCCTATAACTTTTGTCTTGGAAAATGTTCTCTATCTCCAACAATGGAGAAAATTAACTTCCTCGCACTAATGGGTCAGTACTTAGATTATAAATAAAATAGACAGAGGCAGTCATTCATGAACACTTTGTAAATATGGAGCCGTGATTCCCCTACAAAGGCAATAGTCTATCACCTACGTTATGAATGAGAATAAAAACCGTTTTACTATAAATTCTGACGGTCGTTTACTATAGGCGCTTTCGGTTTAGAGTGATTCGATAAACCAATGTCATCAGCTACCGAGTTCTTCTCTTTTTGCTCCACGTTAATAGAAAGAGACAAACGATGATCGAATTGAGCGAATTACCGTTTCCATGAGCGCCTATTTTAAGGGAAGGGGCATTTGTCAAGTGGGAGGCCGTTTGAGCGACGTTGCCGCATGTGATTAATTGAAACTACTAATTTTGAGTTTATGGTGTAAAAATTGGAACTATTCATTTTAAGAACTCAAAATTATCGAAAGCGAATGACATGAATGTCTTTAATGGTTTTTGCGCTGATCAAAATAGATAATGATCATTTTCAAACTAAATTTCATGAATTTTCAAAGCATGCACTTGCGGAGAGATTCCTTGTGTCTGCCATTACAGGGAAACTTGGCATTTACCGCAAGTTATACCGCAAGCTGCTTAGAATGTTATTTGACGTCTATGCTCCATCAAATAATGTAAACAAATCTGTCTATTTTATTTATAGTCTAAGGGCCAGTATACAGTGTTTCCCAAATTCGTTTCTCTATACAGGGATCTTGGCTCCTATTATACCTACATCAATGGTAAAATGGGGAAAGTTTTAGAGGAAACTTAGTGCAATCGATATCTGGTTCCAGATTTGCGATCGGTCAATTGGTTTTGGAAATATCGGCGAAAAATCGAAAATGGCGGATGTTGTTTTTTGCCAGTAAATCCGAAACGGCCAATCGCTTTTTGTTTTTCCGCAACCCGCCTCAACTTTCATTTTTCTTATGGCCGCCATATTGGATTTTTCGATTTTTGGAAAGAGTGTAAAATTTCCAGTCTAGTGATGTCCCACAAGTGCATAAAAGATTTTGTCGCAAAACATCATTAATAGGTACTGTATCAACCTAAGGTCACCTTATTTGATGTGCAGCGGACGTGGTAAACTCATTGAATTTTCAATAGTACATGGACGTAGATAATGACTTCTCAACGAGTCTATGAGTGTATTGAATAAAAAGTCAGAAAAATCATTGTTTATTCAATCAACACTTAAGCTTTTGAGTAACTTTCAGGTAGATACAAATATATTGAAAATGAAAATACTGTAGTGTGTTCTCAACTGTCCCGGTATTGATTTACAAGTTTGCAAGATGACGTCCATTTGCATCGAGACATTTTTGACAATTAGTAACTGTTTTTCGTACAACCCTCGCAAGTATGTTTCTGTTGATATTTGTAAATGTGTCAAAAACTGTTTGTCTCAGGATTTCTATAGTCGCAGGAGGATAAAATTCATAGACCTCATTCTTTGTATCACCCCAGAGATAAAAATCCAAGGGCGAGAGGTCGGGGGATCTAGGAGGCCAGGGACTTAAATGGTGATGTGAGCCGGACATCCATCCTGTTGAAACCAGGTTCTTCTGAACTCATCTTCGGTTTGAGTAGCTCGTAATGCCGGCACAACCTGATTTCGCAAAAGCTCTAGGTATCTCTGTCCGTTTAGGCTGTAGTCAAATGAAAATGGTCCTATAAGTCGATTTCCTGAAATGATTGATTGGTAGTTGCCCAATTGAGAAAAGTAAGTTGGATTAAATTACCAATGACCCCAAACCAAACGTTAAACCCAAATCTGGTCTGTAGACGTCTCGCTGCCACTTCGTGAGGGTTCTCCACAGCCCAATGATGAGTGCTGTGCGGACCACAAGACATGATGTACAAAATCGGGATTGTCATTACACTTCCTTGTATACCACTCACAGAAGCGCATTCGTCTTGGAAAATCAGTCCTTGAACTACTGTGGGTCTGTATGGATGGTACCTATTCTTTTTTAGCTCTCTCTGTACTGTTGATTTTGACACACCAATTTCCCGTTCTACAGTTCTTACCGATTTACTAGGGTCTTCGTTGACAGCTTGTAAAATGTTTCTGTTGCGATTTTCATTTTCAATGTTGTATCCGCTTCTAGGTTGTTCGAAGGCCCAAAAGTTGATCAAATTAACAACCATTTTTCTGAATTGGGTTTTATGAGGCTGCCGTCGTTCGGGGTACATCTCCAAATACCTTGCTGAGGTAATGTCGGCATTTCTCTGTGACTGCAAGTACAGCGCTAACATATCCAGCTTTTCTTCATTCGAATAGGGAAGACCGGGCATTTTTAATAGGTTTCGACAATTTGTTCATCAGATTCATTATTTTAATGACATAGAAGCGTACTACTATTTACGTTAACACAACTTTCATACTGAATTATTATTTGCGGGGTGTTATAGACCACAACGCCATCCTTCGGCATAATTATTGAACGACATATCAGAGCCTCCTAGGATTTTGCTTATAAACCAGTTTTCTGTCAAATAAATCATGGCCTCCTTAGAAAATATTGAGTCCTAACTACGAAATGTGATATTCCGAAGATACTTGAATCTTTTATGCACTTGTGAGACATCGCTAGACTGGAAATTTCACACTCTTTCCAAAAATCGAAAAATTCAATATGGCGGCCATAAGAAAAATGAAAGTTGAGGCGGGTTGCGGGAAAACAAAAGACGATTGAGACATGTCATACAGACCATTTTACTCGTCTTATAAAGGTGTCCAGATAATGTCACATTTTCATAGCTGTCCAATTAGCCGTTTCGGATTTACTGGCAAAAAACAAAATCCGCCATTTTCGGTTTTTCGCCGATATTTCCAAAACCAATTTATCGATCGCAAATCTGGAACCGAATATCGAATGCACTAAATTTCCTCTAAAACTTTCCTCATTTAACCTTTGATGTAGGTATAATAGGAGCCAAGATCCCTGTATAGAGAAACGAATCTGGGACACACTGTATGTTTTTTTTTATTTAAAATGACTTTCTCTTCTCCTTGAGTTTGATCGTCAACTTCTGGAACACCCTGTAGATATAACAAGTGCAAAATTATTAATCAGCCTCTTTCTTTCAGGAGAATAAGTATAAGTTCAGATGCTTCCAGTGCATTTGAAGCAAAGATGCAGCCCGAACATTCAGACTCAGGTAGTGAGAATGATCAGAAACAGTTACAGGTTTGTAAATTTTAATATATTATACATTATGTTGAATGCATATGCCTTTCAACATTTCTTAGTTCAGAAAGCAATTTACGTCTTTTTCATTCATTTAAAGAGTATGCATATACAGGTTGAGACTGAAAGAAGTGCGCATTTTGATATGGTGAATGGAGTATTTTAGGATAATCACTTTTTGTAAAGAAACATGTGTCCGCGAACGTCTCGTTGAGAAAATAATGATAACAATTTCGATTTTTTGTCTGTAGATTCAAAACGTCAAAGAAGAAAACTCTTTTTTTCAAGCATACAATTTCAGCTTTACAAAAAGGTGATTCTGTTATCATGCTGCAATAATACGCAACAAATGTATTGATGTTAATGAAAATAGGACGGATGAGAGTATCTTTTGAGTTGGGGGTTCATATTCTATCTATAAGTTGTGGAAATGTATTTTCTTGATAGCTCGTATGGTTTTGTACGTGCACTGGTCGATTTGTTTATTTTTCGATGATGGCCTAACCTGATCTCAGACTTATAGTCTGCCCACGGCTGTTTCATGCGATCTTTAAAATATGTATGCATACAAAGGATGACCTCTCTTATAGGTTCAATTAAAATTCTAGTTGATGCAACTGCACAGCCCAATTTTGTAGATTTGACATTTTCACTACTAAAAAAACAAAGAACTACCGCGATTTTGTTTTACATAGCTGAAATCTTACTACGGATTTTATCGAAGATTTGTATTTTTTCAAGACTACATCGTTGAGTGACCGAATAAAAAATGAGAATTGCAGTTTATGGACATTGTAAATCATTTGAAGTACTCCACGAAATCTATCAATTTTCTTCACTGCACTTTTTATTACAGGTTATTGGAAGTTTCGGTGATAAATGAAAATGACAACATTAAAAAGATTTCTTAAACCAGTTTAATCGGCGTGATAATTTTGATATAATTTTGTTTATTCAATTTGATGTCATGCAAACTATTTTTTTGCCAAAGTTGATCGTTAACAAAATTAGACGTTCTTTTTACTTCGCGATTAAAGAACTTTTCGTAAAAAATTTGTTTTTTAGCTGCGTTCAAGTTCAGAGCATAAGATAAACACGTACCTAGTATCCTATGTTCTCTTCACTTCAAATCCAACTTTTCATTGACTTGATACTTCCTTCGAGGCACGGAAGAATATTTTTAACGCGGGGATAATAACATCTTTGTTGCAGATAGGTCACAATTTGAAAAAAAAAAACTTTTTCTAGGAATTGTTACCTATTAAAAAGCGCAGATCTAGTGAGACGTCAGAAATAGAAACAAAGCTATTTCTCCCGCCGTCATCGAATGATGTCCATAGAAAAACCGCTTTAAGAATGCAACTTGCACAGCAAATTGCAAGTAATAGTGCTAAGGTAAATCATCTCTATTTCTGTCGTCTTGCTTTGTTTTGTAGAAGAATATACATATTGTATTTTGTTATTTTTATCGGTGATATATTCTAAAATACTTGAAACTGGTTAAATATATGTTGTTCTAGGTACTCAAGAAACCTATCGTAGCTGTTCGACCAACAACTCTCATGATATTGAATCCAATAGTACCTACAAATAACCTAGTCCTAGATAAACGAGTGATTCTCAACGTATTCAAGTACTTGAATCCTAAAGACCTGCTGAATTGTGCACTAGGTAAGATTTTTTTGATCCGAATGAAGACTTCACAAGATCTTTATCCTACTTCTAGTTTGTAAAACTTGGGCGACGTACTCAATAGATCCATCTCTTTGGAAACGTATGGAGTTTGATCACAAGAAAATTTCCAGTGACATGTTGAAAGGTACCGTGAGGCGTCAACCCGAGGTCTTGAGCCTTAACTGGTGCAGAATCAATCACTTCCAGCTGCCATGGCTGATCCAAAGGCTTAATAATTTGAAACACTTATATTTACAAAGTATTGATGTGAAAAGTGCAATTTCCTTACGAACTAATCACTCGGCTGTTTTACAAGTATTAGATTTGAGCTTCATTGCGGACTTCAATGACTCCGCATTGCGAGAAATTTTAGGTAATCACAACGCACTGAGTAATCCAAACTTTCCAAGACGATCACGAACATTTTCAATTTTTAGGCACGAACAATGATGCAAGGTCGGGACTAGCAGGGGACAAAATTCGCTTCCGCAATTTGAAGACGCTTAAACTGGCTGGAACTGACATAACTGATATTGCCATGCGCTATGTAATTCAGTATTTGCCCAACATTCATCATTTGAGTCTAAGCATGTGTCCAAGGATTTCTGATGCTGGTATAGCTCAATTAAGCACAAAACCAGCCAATACTGTGTATAACCTAGTTACATTAGATCTAAGTCATGCAAAAATGATAACGGAATCAAGCTTAGAACATCTAGGCAAATGTGAAAAGCTGACTAGATTGGATTGTAGGCAGGTTTTAAATATTTCCACTCAATCTCTTATCAAATTTGCATCTAAAAGTAAACACGACTTACAAGTGCGAGAGATCAAATTAGTAGATATAAGGCAGAAGCCGGTCTGTTAAAACTGAAAATACGTCAGATTGAGATCCGTTCATCACGATCAAATCAATAAACATGATTCTTGACTTCAAAATACGTACATTGCGAAATATACCTACTTTGATAGAAAAATAATATTGTGAAGTTCTTTTTGTTTTATACTTACATTTTCTTTCTTGAAGACAAGGCATTGACAAGATGACTTTTTTTCTGCTTTATATTCCTTGACAAAAACAAATCCATATTTTAGCATGTTAAAAATGAAAAAGAAACCATTTTCAATTCATCCTGTAAACTAGGCAGTTATCAAAAGCGGGAAATCCCGTATTCTTTTTATTTTTGAACCAAAATTACATGAAAAAGCCCCAGTCTAAGATTATAATTGTATAAAATTATATGATTTAGTAAAAAGGGTTTTTGAGGTGTTGATTTTTGAACACAAATTGAGATGAGTTGAAAGAAATTTGCAAACATATGCATGTTCCATAAACTCCTATTTTTTTTAAGATATCAATTCACAAATTCTTCTGTGAAATACATGATTCATTAAAGATAAATGAAAATAATCGTGAAAAACACACTTCACAAAATTAAATTCACTGTCAGTATGAAAGACTACAAAGTACCTATTCTGAAGTGGTTCAACAGCGAGAGGTGTTTTTTTCACAACGGAAGCAAAAATTTTTTTATTTGCTATTTTAATTTTGCACAACTAAAGTTTTTGGTTTTGAAAGAAGGCTCATTTTCTTAAGGCACGACCGTATTTGTGGTTTTGATATGTGAACAAAATCATTTTACGAGTAATTTATAATAAATACTTTTATTATACCTTCGTTTTATTCCATTAACATCTTGTCACGTGAAAATACTTTGACGAAGCAGTAAAGAACTGAGAAATCAAATTTAGTCGAGCCATAATAAATGAACATGTGTGGAAACTCATGGTTAAATAGATAGCGCATGCATTAAATTTTATAAAACTGATCCAGCATCAGTGATCAAGAAAGTAATGATGCATTCGAGAACTTCGATCCATTTATCTGTTAGCCCGTGTTTAGGGTCCTTTTGTCACTTTTAAAAAAAGCGTTAAAAATAAAAATAAAACTTTTTCTGTCTAAATTTTGATAAAAATCAAGGCTGGGAATCGAATACGAATAATTCGAGTATTCAAATTCCAAATTCGAATTTTTCCTTGAGGACGTTAAGAAATGATGGATAAAAAAACAATTCCTGCTGATCAAAATATTAAATTGATTGAATTCATGGAAGAAAATCAGCAGATGGTTTCTAAGAGGCAGAGTAACCAATTTAACTCATTATAACAGCAAGAGCGTCCGAGAGGGACTGGATCCTGATGGTATAACACAAAATATTGAAGTGTGAGCCAAATTATCATAGTGTGACGAAACATTTTCAGTACATGGTGAATGCGCCGAATCGATTGGCCTCTGGTACATTCTAGCAAGGCTGGATGGCGTCGAATATTCTTCGCTTTACTACAAATTACTGGAATGTTCTTTCAATCCTGACGAGGGTATATAATGAGATCCGTCATTTAAGCTAGTTAGTTCAGTTCAGATCTTGATCCTTGATCGCGAAACATAAATAACCTCTGATTGTGAACATACAAATTTTGTGGTGTTGTGATTGTTTCTTTAGTGACTTTAAAATAAATAAATTAAAACTGAACAGTGTTTTCTATAGCGTAAAATATTACAATAGTCAAACTCGAAATATGGAAACTGAGTTTGTGTGGCAATATGAATCATCCGATAGCTATACTGAAACTTTGCGGCTTTGAGATTTTTTTCTGATTTCATCACCAAATATAGTTATGACCGAACATCAGAAAGAAATAGAGAGAAGATAAGTTGATGATCTATTTTTAATTATGAAGGTTATTCAAAATTTAGCAATGCTACTAAATTCTAGAACGTATCGACCGACGGATACAAATAAATTACCATAGATAAAAATTCTACTATGTCCATTTTTGGACTATTACCAGTAATGGACTCTCAATTTCAATAACACAAATGAATAAGCGGCATTGGAAACAATGATAGGGCATAATAAGTGGACCATGTGAAAAACTTGATCAATCCACAATTTCAAATAATGAGATTAGGACTTCAAACAACCTCCTATACATGATTGCAGAAAATAACTTGTTCAGGAATCTTGTCTTATCCAAAACTCGAAAAGCACGAGAGATACGTGACCTTATCGATATTGATATTGGAGGTGTTTCGAAGTAAATCACCGGAATCCAGACGCTTCTCATGGTAGATTTTTAATCAGTCAAAAATATTAAACGATTAACATCAAATCCAAATCTTCAAAAAAAAATCATTACATCACAAATTTCAATTGGGGCACATATCTCGGACATAAGACAGAGAAACAAACAAAAGGGTACAATCAAATCTAGGTTGTAACACTTGATGGATATATTATAGCGTTCGGCGGTCATGTTACCTCGAATGAGCACTAAGCGTTGGGACATTGAAAATACTATAAATGTATTTTCAAAATAAAGTCAGACATGATACAGTAGGGATGATCAGTCGCGTTTCTGCTATTCCATAATCCTTGACCAATAGGGCATTATCTCGAAGGGACTCAAAACAATACATTGATGGCCAATAATTAGCGGTCGGTAACACTTGAAAGAAAAACAAATGTTAAACCTCACTGGACAAAACTAACAGTTTTTGAGTGCCTATCTTCGGAATGAAATACAATGGACAATTTGCACATTTTTTGGAAATATTAAAAAATAAATATAAGGATTAGTAAGTACTGATGCCATCTCGAGAGGGTGATTTAGCTCCTCATCGTTTTCGATCATAACGTGAAATTTGCGTTATTATTTATTTAGTATATTTTTTGGTATTTTGGAAAACATTTTTCGCGGAGAATTTTGTGATATTGTCCAGATTACGTACATAAAAAGTCATTTGAAAATGTATGCAAATTGTCCATTGCGCAAGATCAGATTGACAATCTTATCCTGAATGTGGGTACCATCATTTTATAATAATTATAAAATGGTACCATGAAGATGTATTGAGGTGATTATTAACAGTGGAAGCCAAACGTTTTACTGAAGAGTATCTTTTTTTTTCAGTTTTTGAATTTGAGTCAAGTTTAATCAAGTCAAGTTGACTTGAAAGAGTTTTTTAAAAATCTATTGTTTTTTTTTAGTATGTTTTAGATGCGGAAATGTCAACAATTTATTATTTTAAATACCTACATTTCTTGTGTTTCAATTTGTAGATTAGATTATCACCATCATTATTTCATATGATTTTCGAAAAAAATGAGTTATTATACACCAAATTTAAATGTTATCATTTTTTTTTCGATCTGAATACATCCTTTCATCAAGGGCATTGTGAATAAACTCACTGCAGAGTTTTTAATTCCGAATAGTGGGGTCTGAAAGTCTGATAATTTATTTTACAGAAATAATCCATCCATCATCACTAACGGGATTATTAGAATCTGGGTTTTTCGCAGATGTGGCATAATTAAAGTTTGTTCTTAGTAAGCCCGATTTTAAACTGGTGATTTTTTCACTGATAAACAGATTTTTTGTTTTCGTAATTTTATCGCATAAAATGATATGTTAAACTTATTAAAGGGAAATACATTTTAAATTCAAGCGTAGATTAGAAAGTTAACTCAGTGGATCATTTTTATAGGTGACCTATTTTATATTATTTAGTATTTCTCAAGATAAAATGGGTTTTTAACAATTATTTTTTTTTTTTTTTTTAGCTTAAAGTTGATAGTTGCGGTGTAGTTTTGAAGCATCATCCTTAAGCTCAAGAAAACGCAAACTAACATACAAAGATTTGAACACCAAATTTAGTATTATTGATCTCAATACAATACCTACGCTTACAGGAACTTCTATACGGATGCACCTAACCACCTGTTCTCAAATTAGTTCTGTTGAGCCGGGGCAAGACATGCGGTGTGGTGGTTCAGGAACTGCAAATGGCCAGCAACTACCGAATCTCATTTCGCCCTGTCATGAACACGTTCGAGATTTGCAAACCCCGACTCAAATATGGGAAAACACCCATCGAGACAACAAAAGAATCAACAACAATAAATATAAGCTCTTCAATGGATTAGAATTATCTTTTCACAAAATGCAATTTGGTTATAGAATAGTGTATAAAAAGGGTTCATTTGTTTCAGTGGAGAATTATATAAAAGACACAGAGAAGATGAAAAGACTTGACAGTTTACAAACAAACAAAAAAGTTTTTCGTGAAGTTGAATTCTACAAGGTGGGGCGCTACTCCAAATAAAGAGTGACAGGCACCCCCCAAAATAAATTGATAATAAAAAATTATATTTATTAATAGTAGCAACTTGAAACTTCGGGGATAATCTTGACAAAAATACCTATCAAAAGACCCCATCCATTTAAATTTCTGAGGGTACCTGTCAACCCCTGAACCTGAACAATGATGCAGAATAATATTTTTTTGATAGATTCTCGACTTTTTACTGGGTCAGTTTTATGAGAATGTCATTAACTTATTGTACAGTGCGACCGTAAAGGTTGGAACAAGTTCATTTCAAAATTCAAGGGTTTGTTTTGGTAAAAAACGCCCGGACTCGTCGATTCTTATTTTTGACTGCGTTTTTTTTTGATGATATTTTTATGTGTATCTACAGGGTGGACCAGAAATAAGTTGCGACCATCTACTTCATTTTTTCAAATAGAAACCCCTATTTATTATTCTATTTTCGGATTCTACATCGAATTCTAATATGATTTTTACTGAGGTAGGGCTAAAATTGGCTTTCATTACTAAAAATAAATCTGCCTAATTTCAAAAAAATCGGTTCAAAGATATTTGTAACATTTGTAAAGAAACTTAAAAAAAAATGTATAACATTCAGTATCTTGAAAACAATGCACTTCCGGACTCATATGTTGATATGAACATTTTTTTCATGAAATTTACTCAGAAATACGCCCTTGAATTTATTTTACGCAATAAGGAAACATCCTGTATAATGTATGCCTACTAATGTTAAAAAAGCATGTCTTATTCAAAATGTGTTTTCTCAAAAACTATTGGTTCCCTCACACTCTTTTTTAGAAAATTACTATTAAAAATAGATAGGTACCTACTTTCCAGTGAGATTTGAAAATTTTCAAAATTTGTAGTTACATATATTATGTAGTGTTATGGAACTAGGAATGTCCTTTATGTATATGAGCAAAGTTTGTTATTACTTTAATTTTTGTGTTAATTTTCATTTAAAATATATTTTTCTCTGCATGAAATGCAAATATTTTCAAAAATACATAATACGACACTGAAGTTAGCAGGTGGGAGGTCCTCGAATGTATTTTAAAATCAAGATGGAAGTATATTTACTGATAGAACGTATATTACTGACTAGTACTAGTAGTTACTAGTTGTTACTTATAAGTATATTACTGATAGAACGAAAAGTCCAATTGAGCACTTAACACAAAGACAATATGAAGGCAACACCGCTTCAAGCTTCACAAGACCCAACCAATATGAACATGGACGAAAAAACATGAATGAATCTTTTTACGGTTGAACGTAAAATCGATACGTAGTAAAAGCGACTGGCAGATCGCAAGTACAAGGAACCTGATCTTGTTGCCAAATTTTCAAGGCATTTTTGAGTAAAGATGATAATTTATTGTTAAATAAATCGTGCCTGAATGAAAAATACATATTTGGATGCCAAAAATATCGTTCTTGTTGTATCTTTAAATATGCACTTTAAGATGAGAGTTGATTTTATCATGATTCTATCATGTTTTTACTGGTCTATCTATTTAAAGTCAATGATAATATCGGATATACAGGGTGTTTCAACAATATTGCGAACAAGTTCAGGAGTTTTCTTGCCTAAAAATAATAAAAAACTTCTCATAAACATTTGTCCGGAACTGCTGTATTACAGAGCTACAGAGTGTTGAAGTTTAATTTTCTAAATAGTTTTTGCACTAATGTCAGTCTTTTGACAAAAATTGGTGTTTGGGGGTTTTTTGTCATGAGAAATTTGAATTTGATCTAAGTTTGGCTTTTACTTGTAGAGGGCGCTGCCTAGACTATGTTTTTCTATTATTAACAGCCTTTAACTCTTTTGGACGTGCCTGTTTAATACTTTCAAGTCAGAAAACAGATCTCTTTATCATTTTTACGCAAAAAAAGTATACTTGTTGAAAGTCGCTACGTGCAAGCATTCTCGAGATATTTGGATTTGAAATCAATAATACATGTGATTTTGCGATTATGGTCAAGCAGGGTGTTTTTTGTTTTTTTTTTTTTTTGAATATCAGGTTGAAAATAAAAAGAAAACTTTCTATAAACATGTGCCCGGAAAGGCTCCGTTACAAAGCTAAAGGGTGTTAATTTTTTTCATTTTTTCCATTTTTATTTAATAATCGAATAAAAATTGTTGTTCACATCACACACTAGTTGATGTACTTTCTTTTTGTTTTTTTCCTAGAAATATGGAGCGATTATATAAAATATTTCATAACTTCTAGCAGGTTAACTCCGCGATAATTCCAAAATTATATGTATTTACTATTTCAAATCCGAAGATTTCGAAAAGAAGTATACTTTTTCTGCGTAGAAAATACGTATCATGTATATATTAGTTTTGTTTCTTAAAAATGGTATAAAGGTACGCCCAACAAAGTTATAGTTGTTATTAATAAGAAAACAAATTGTAGGTAGCGCCCTCTACAAGCCATTCTAAGATCAAATTCGAATTTCGCATGACAAAAGAACCCCGAATCCCATTTTTTATCAAAATATCGACATGGTTCAAATTCTATCAAGAAAAAGAAAAATAAAAATATAACTTATATATAACACCCTGAAGTTATGTAATGGAGCATTTCCGGATAAATGTTTATGGGAAGTTTTCTTCTCATTTTCAAGCAGGGAAAGTCATCCTGATTTTTTTCGCAATATTAATGAAACACCCTGTATATCCGATATAGACTGTGTCTACGGATTGGGTTACGGCGTTGATTGAGAAAACCAGGTTTTCTCAATCAACGGTTTCGGTAGGGTGTAATGACAAAAACTGTTCGAGTTAGTTTCTGATATTCTGGGAATCGCTCCTGCTTGATCTATAACTAAGATGTTGAGTAAATAAGAAATCAATTGATATACAGGGTGGTTTGGAACTGATTTGGTAAAAATTGACAAGAGTGAAGAACCTTTCTTTCAAAAGAAATCAGAAAAGTTTATTGGGAAAAGTCGTATGTACCATCACTTTTCATCCACCCTGTATACAGGGTTCTCTAAGGTAAGTGGCTTATTAGAATATTTTGGAAAATAAAGCGATTCGGATTCTGGAAATTTGTATGGTGAGATATTCAATGATGATCTCTTCAAATGAAATACTAGCAAATTGCGCGACTTCCAGTTATACCGGAAGTGGGTGTCAACTCGCTTGTTTCAAATGGAACACCCTTTACAGTGTGTCCATTCAAGTGTGCAACATAAGGGTTTTTTTCATTAATTGCAGAACCAAAATTCAAATATCACCAAAAGTTGCTGCAATGTCGATACACTTATTTTAGTTAAGTTTTACGGATACTTTTTTAAGTCAAATAAAACGGCGTGTATGACATGTCTCAATCGCCTTTTGTTTTCCCACAAACCGCCTCAACTTTTATTTTTCTTATGACCGCCATATCGGATTTGTATGAAAGATTGGAGTATCATCAAAGTATCACACTTTGTAGTTAGGACAATATTTTGCGACAAATAAATCATGGCTGTATCAGCTTGAGGTCACCGCATTTAGTGTGCAGTGAACGTATTGAACGCATCAAATTTTCAATAGAAACATGGACGTAAATAACGACTTCTCAACGAGTCAGATGTTTTGGGACAAATTTCCCCAGTTAATTAAAGCAATCACGATTTTTCTAAATTGGGTTTTATGAGGCTGCCGTCGCGTCGTTGGGTTCGGGGTACATCTCCAAATACCTTGCGGAGGTAATGTCGGCATTTCTATGAGCCTGCAAGTTAAGCGCTGACATATTTGACTTTTCTTCATTAGAATAGGGAATTCGGGGATATTTAACAGGTTTTGTCAATCTGTTTAGAAGACTTATGATTTTAATGATAAAAAGCAAAACACAACTCTCATACTGAATTTTTCAACGACAGATTATGGTCTCCTTAAATGGTGAAAAAGATTTTTCTGACAAATAAATCATGGCCTCCTTAGAAAACTCGTCCCAATTCAAATGTGAGAGGAAATGATATTTTCGTTCTTACAGTCGGCTTATGGCGATATGCAATGTGATCGGTATATAGTGAGACCATTCCAGTTTGGTCTGTTTTTAACGTCACTTTTAGCGGCGAGCTGCAAGTGACGTTAATGACAGACCAAACTGAAATGGTCTTATGATACCATACCACAGACCATACTCCATGAAAACGCTAAATATAAGTAAGGTTGATATTTCGGACAATAGTTTGTCTTTTGTTTTATTTTTCAACCAGGAAAACTTTGCCAGATAACTATACAATATCATATTTGTTTCGTTTCGATACCTTCAAAAACAGAAAAAGTGCAGCTGATCAAAATGTTATCAAAGATAATGAAACCCTGTACAATACACAACTTGTAAATAGAGCTTGATTAAAATCTGATCAAGTGCAATGCAATATTGCACAATTTGTTTGATAATGTAAGGACTCCTTCAGAAAAACTAAAAGTAGGAGTAATAACAAAATATCAGGTCTTTATACAATGATCAATATCAGTGAATCGGTACTAGTAGTTGCATTTACAACACATATTCTACAGCTCTCAGCGGGACATACACTTCAAACTTCAGATTGTTTTCGTGGTATAAAAATTAAAATAAACTAAATATTAATTTTTCAATCATAAGCTCGTGACTGCAATAACACAAGCAGTCTCAAATATTTGAATTAGTTCTGTACGAGTCAGCAAGTCAGTAATTTCAACAAATTACTGTCACCAACCAATTGTAAAGTTAATTTCTAGGACTGTGATTTGAAAAGAATTTCCCTACAGCTTGGACCTTTACATAACTGCCAACACTTCACTTCAATTAAATTTCCACTATTTAATTTTTATCTTTTCCTTGTTTCAAACTCAAAAGAAGTTAGAATCAATATGTGTGACTAGTGCACTGTCTAGACAGATTCCCAATAAAAATTGCTGCATTGTCCAACGTCAAACATGCGCAGTTGTTGTCATGTTTACGATTACGATGAATATATATAACCTTAAAAGAAGTTACATTCTCAATTTCTGCTTCGGTTTGTTTACGATCTTCTTATTTCCTTTAATGTTTATTCATGTTGTGTAGACCGAAATAAACTCCAAAATATGGAAATTACCACGATTACCACTGCACTGAATAAGTTCCTATTGATATTTAAGTGGGCGATACATTTCGTGATTTGGAACACTTTGAAAACAATTTGAAGAAGTAATGCGCTTCAAAATTTATTCAATTATGCAAAAAGGATGCGAAGACCATTCAATCAGCCATAAATAAAAAAATGTATCAATATTTCTTCCAGTTAGTTTTGTTTCAGGTTTTTTTGAGTAAAAATAATTCTGTGATTCAGGTTTATTCCAGTTTCCTTAAAATATATCTTTTATCAGGGTATTCGTAAACATTTGAAAAGTATGACATTCATGGCCGATTGCACCAACCTATTTTGAAGATACTTAACGCTAAGGGACCCTTAACTTGACAGTTTTGCATCCAAATATGTCAAGTTAAGGGTCCCTTAGCGTTAAGTATCCTTAAAATAGGTTGGTGCAATCCAGGGTCAATGAATTTGATGTTAAGTTAATTTAATACATATTTGCACAAGTAAAAAAAACCTTATCCAGAACTCCTTCACAACACACAAGACCTGTGATATTATTTTTCGCTGAAGCAAATTACAGTTGTTGGAACCAACATTTTTTACTGGAAAAAGTAGTTACTATACCACTAAACTTGAACTAAAAAATATGAATGAAAAAATATTTAGACAAATTCTTCAGGAAAAAGCGGTATAGGTACATTCACCTTAGTAATGTTATGCCTCGCGTTATGCCATGTTAAATCTATTTCTGTCTGATTGAACCTCTCACATATATTGTACGTCTTTCCACGCATGTACTGAATAAGTTTTCGGGGAAGAAAGTCATGTGGGAGTGTTAAAAATGAATTTTCAATTATTACATCAAAGAATTCATTCACTGGTAGTTCGTTACTGGTCCACTGCCAGTAACGAAGTTTTCATAATTTCCGGCTATGCTGTTTCTTAAAAAATTTATATTTTTCAACTATAAGATCAAAAACAAAATAAGACACTATTATTGTTATTGCATAAAACTCGAACTTGCAATTAAACGGTAAAATGTTTATAGGTGTTGTATTGTTATCACGAACAAAATTGACGTGCTGGAAATATTTGGTGATCTAGTATATGTATTAATAATCAGCAATGCTGAATAGAACAGAAATATATCCATTTAATTTTTCTCAACTCCTAAGGGAATTGAAAAAATAATACCAAATTAAAGTATGTAACCTGTTCCATTATAAGACTATTACAAGTATCCAATTATTTTTTAACAAAAAGAGAAATTAAACTTTCAGATTCAAAGACATTGATCTCCGAAACGACGCTTTTTCGGACCCATTGCTTACTTTAGAAAAGCATGCCGTATTTTGATAATCACTGTCTTATCAATATAGACAGCCAGCGCAGCAATATCATCTTCCCGCACTGTCGGTATCTTGCGGTTCCGTCTAGCTCGACAACGCACTGCGCATGTTGGACAGTGCAGCAATTTTTATTGGGAATCTGTCTAGACAGTGCACCAGTCACTCCCTTGTTTTCAAAGTATTCCAAATCACGAAGTGTATTGCCCACTTTAATGTCTATAGAAACTTATTTAGCGGTAAATCGCGATAATCTCCATATTTTGGAGTTTATTTCGCCTTACACAACATGAATAATATTATAGGAAATAAAAGGAGATTGTGAACAAACCGAAGCTGGAATTTCGAATTTAACTTTTTAGGTTATATTTATTAATCGTGAACTTGACAACAAGGCACTGCGCATGTTGGACAGTGCAGCAATTTTTATTGGGAATCTGTCTAGACAGTGCGCTAGTCACTCCCTTCAGTAAATAGCAAAACCTATTAATGCCAGACGTTTCGAAAGCGAGTGTGTTTCCGTCGTCAGTGGAACTAATTAATTCTTTTACAAGAGTCATTTACACGGGCGTCCAATTTACTCAAAATGCAACTTTTCCAATGAATTAATGGATTGGCTTTGTGAAATGTCTCCACAACTGTTGGCCTCGTGTAAATGCCACATTAGGTTCCCATCCCTTGCTAGCTACTTATAAATAAAAATGTGTTTATTGATATTACAGTTCAGGCTGAGTAAAGGGGCTCGGCCTCATTCTAAAATGAAAATATTGGTATACTTACTTACATCCCGATGTTTGTACTCCGATTTTCTATGGACCCGACACGTTCGCATAGGCCGTCTAATTAAAATGGTCAAAAAATAAATAAGAATGGAAAAAGGGCTATGTCCTAATAAACGAAGAACGCGGGACAATGATGAGAGGTTAATAAATCGATTGAGTGCAATTGAGAAGTATAAAATCGGAAAAATTTTGTACACAGAGAAAATTGTTTTTTTTTCAGACAAATTATCAAAATTATTTCAAAATAACTTTGGTTTATTTTTTCAAAGATAATGACAAAACAACAAACATTTTCTTCTATAATATTAAAATCAAAAAGTGGATACAGAAGTGATCAAACATTGAAATTAAAGAAAGCATCACCGCTCCGGTTACGTGTTAATCCTAAAACAAATTACATTCGCTCTTTAATGAACGAAAAGGGATATTTAATTGGAACAACCTCCAAATTATCGCTTTCCAACTCCTTACTTGGTTCTTCAAACGTTGATAACTGTAGATTTGAATATTCAAACATTCTAATAGTATCAATAAAATATCAATTAAAAAAAAATATATATATATCTCAATAAAAATATGTATTTTTCATGCTTTCACACCTTGATAATTTAACGACATACTTCAACAACAAAATTAGACCTGACAAACCAATGCGTTCGATGCGATACATCAAATTTTGATACCAATACGAATTGAATTACTCCATTTATGATGAAATGGTACATGTTATTATAGAGTCATACAAATTGAAATTAATTGACAAACAAAAATTCTAACAAAAAATTACATCACTGGTCAATAATTGCTTATAAGATGACTACTGATTTGATAACTAGATTGTATATGCTTTTTTTTGATCAAATGAATTATCTGAAATTTGAATATAGTATTAACCTTGGACCAATTTCAGGATGGCAGTAGTTTCGTCATTTGATCAAACAAGTTCGACTATAACGGTAATATCATAATTTTTTTTTTCGAATACAGAACGTGAGTTTGATCGTTTTGTAGAGGGTCTCCTTCACTCAGGCACAAGATGAGTCTTTTGCTGTGCTTCCAGAGGCACCAGAGTTGTTAGTAGATGACCTTAAAATATTGAACAAGAAATAAAGAATAATTTCATAATATGATCGTGACTAGATTCAGATTTTACCTTCTAGCTTGAGCTCCAGGTGATCCATCTTTCTCCGTTATCATGGACGATTGAATGGATCCACCAGAGCTATAGCTCTCCTCCTCACTAAAATAGATTTATTTTCAAATTAGATCATTGAGTGAGAACCAATCAATTCACCTTTCTGATTCATTGGATACGCTATCCTCCAAATCGCCTTGAATGACAGATTGTAAATCCTCAATCCTTTTCAAGGCTAGGCGAAGATCAGTTCTAGTTGCAGAACATTCAGCCTCTAACGTTTCGCATCGCTTTTCTAATTCTTTCTTCTTAATAATCACTTCGGACTCTTTCGCTAAGGTTTTATTATATTCTTCTTTCAGTTCTCTAGTAATATTAACCATTAGACAAGAAATAATATGAATATAAAAAATTTAATATACTACCTCATCTGCCTCTGTAGTTTTCTCACTTGATCTTGAGCTTGTTGCTCCTTAAGTCTTGAAGAAGTTGAATCGGATTGTAATCTTTCAACTGTCTCCTTCAGCCTTGTGATTTGAACCTCTAGTCTGGATCTTGTGGTCTGTTCTAACTCCAATTTTGATTCTAAATCCTTGACTTTCAATTCAGATCTACAAAGCGAGATGATACTTTTTGGTATTGGTCATTCAAGAATTACTAAACATTAACAGAAAATGTGAAATTAATATGATTCGCATATTCATCTTTCGGATCATATTTTCATTGTACATATTGTCACACTGATTAAATCTTCTAGTGACTTGAATGTACCATGTCATACTAGTATTACTAGAAATGGTTAATGAATGCATCCTTTGCAAAATGACGCACACCCACTCTCTTTGCATATTAGTTTGTATTAGTAAAAAAAACAAATAAAATGAAATAAAAATAAAAGACGAAGATTTAAAAACTATTTTCAAGGTGAATTATATGAAACCCCCAAGATATTTTGAAAATGGTTTTATTGGAAAAATACATTTTGGTTTTCATTTTGTATAGACAAGAACAAGTTAAAGAAAGATGCCCATAAACTAAAAACACATGCAATATTTTTTAACGAGATGGATGTACTCTTGATATTGGTGAGTTTTTTTTCATCCATTTGAACTTACCGTTTGTATAGTAAGTTGGATGATGCCCCACCCATGGTTTCAGCACTTTCCAGTCTACAGGTTATATCCGCTAATTGTTCTTTTAATTGATTTCTTTCAATTTCCAGTTCCAAGACAAGTGCAACTTGTTCTTGAAGAGACATCTGGTCTACCGACATCTGAAAAGACATTCCCATGAGGATGTTTAGCGAGAGAATATACGGGGTGATTCAGGAGGAAATGTCAATACTTCAGGTTCGTATTCAGGGCGCAAAAATGAACTTGAAAGTTTATAGTACGAGATACGGTATTAGAAATATACAGTATCGGACAAAATGAACGCAACTGCTTCATTGAAATTTGATAAAACTCTGATACTGCATCAGTAACCAAAGAACAAATGGTGCATTTGAAAATTTCAATTCATTTCATTCATTCATTCATTTTTTCCTAAAAGAGGTTTCGTGCCCCTTCATCACGTTTAAGAAAAGGGTTGAGAAAAAACTTTTTCCTATGTAACTTTCTATTAAAATGGCTAGCACCATGCGAAAGAGCGACAAAATTAATGTAAACCCTGAAAATTTCACAATAATTGAACATAGGATACTCTGGCAATAAAAATTTTAACTTGGTAAAAATGACCCCTTTTTCATGATTTCTGCAAGAATCCGATACTGTATACCCTCATCTGTTATTTGATTATGATAAAGATTAAATGATTTGGGCCTTCACTGTTGAATAATATTTACTTGGATTAATTTTTTTTGATCAACTTCCCTCATTTGTTATTGATGAAAATTGCACAAGGAATTGAAAAAATAAGGGTGCCTACTTTTCTTTGTGTACAACTATAAGGTTGCCTTGTACAAACAAGTGGACGGGTGTTGTAAATATACCGCCATCTGTTATTCGACTGTTTTTTTTTTTTTTAATATTTAATTCCCTATCGAACAATATAAGGTTGCCTGATCAAAAGTATGTCCCATCCATGGTTGCCTAATGTCAAAGTTAAATTTTAATTTTTGATTTCTCAAAATAACTTTTGAAATAAGTTATTTTGTATATAAGGATGGTTTGGCACGCAAAATTCAAATCTTGCCTTGGTATGGTTCTTACTAGTAGGGGGCGCCACTTACACACCTTTTCATTCATTCAAATAGTCATAACTTTCTCGTACACACCCGTACATTCTTTTTAAATTGAAAAAGTTTCTTCTCCTTCCTTTCCACACAAAAAAAGTATACTTTGTAAAAGTGGCTAGGAGTAACCTTTTTCAAGATATTTACACTTAAAGTAAAGCATGCAACGTGGTTTTCAACGTCAAATTTTGAAAATAAACATGAGGGGCTTTGAAAACGGCGTTGTCATGGTAATTTTAACAGCTTGAATTAGTGTTGTAAAATTTCCGGAAATATAAAATTTGGAAATATTACTGGAAATATTTCTGTAAATTTTGGAGATATATGGAAATATTGGAAATATAAATTAGCAAGTGTCAGGTTTGTTTTCAAGAACGTTTATTAAAGTCAAAACATTATACAAACGTATAAAAAAATAATAAAGTAACATAAACAAGAAAAACTATTCTGAGGTCTTTTTGAAGAAATCTGGCGTTTCGCATTCAGTAGTTTTGTTATTTTCCAAAGGATTTTGTTCAAATCAGGTATGTTAGTTCTAAAATGAAAAAAAAAACATAGTAATGTATTTTGCATGTTTTTTTTATTTTCTTAATGTTTTATTCAAATTAGGTATGTGGGTTCTTAATTGGAATTGTATCAAGAAATCTAAAAAACAAATAAATAGTGAGGTTATGTTTGCATAGTTTTGTTATTTTCCAAAGGATTTTCTTCAAATTAGGTATGTGGGTTCTAGTTTGGAATTTCTTCAAGAAATTTTAAAAAAACATAAGTACTTATAGATTCTTGTTAGTTTCCAAAGGATTTTGTTCAAATTAGGCATGTAGGTTCTAATTTGGAATCTGATCAAGAAATTAAAAAAAAATACATAGTGAAGTTATGATTGTATAATGAATGTGATTGGTTTCTTCACCTTGGAGAAGAAATAAAAAAAACAAAAACTATAGTTTTGTAATTTTCCAAAGAATTTTGTTCAAATTGGGTAAGTAGGTTCTAATTGGGATTTGATCAAATGATTTAAGGAATTGACTAGGAATTGACACTGTCTAGACAGATTCCCAATAAAAATTGCTGCACTGTGCACTGTCCAACATGCGCAGTGCGTTGTCGAGCTAGACGGAACCACAAGATACCGACAGTGCGGGAAGATAATATTGCTGTGCTGTCTATATTGAGGAGACAGTGATTATCTGAATAAAGCATGATTTTCTAAAGGAAGAGGTAGGCGCAATAAAGACAAACATTTTCTTTTAACATGGGTCCGAAAAAGCGTCGTTTCGTGGATCAATGTGTTTGAATCTGAAAGTTTAATTTCTATTTTTGTCAAAAAATAATTAGATACTTGTCTAATAGTCTAATGATGGAAGTCTTTTGGAACATCAGGTTATAATTTGATATTATTTTTTTAATTCTCTTGAGAGTTGAAAAAAGTTATATGGGTATATTTTTTTGTTTTATTGAGCATTGCTGATTATTGATACATAGGTATACTTAATTACCAAATTTTTCCAGCACGTCAATTTTGTTCGTAATAACAATATGCAATAACGAAATGTTTTTTCCAACAACTAGGTATATCTGCTTCAAAGAAAAATAATATCACAAGTCTTTTGTTTTGTGGAGGAGTTCTGGTGAGGATTTTTTTTTTACTTTTGCATATACATGTAAATTTAATAAACTTTACATCAAATTCATTGAATAGCAAATCTTAACGAATATCCTAATAAAAGATATATTCTAAGAAAACTAAAATAAACCCTTATCACCGAATTATTTTTACCCGAAAAACCTCAAACAAAACCAACTAAAAGTAATACTGATATACCTATCTGCGATTTTTTTATTTATGGCTGATTAAATGGTCCTTGCATCCTTATTGTATAGTTGAAAACATTTTGAAGCTAATAACTTTTTCAAATTGTTTTCAAAGTGTTCCAAATCATGGAATGTATTGCCAACTTTAATGTCAAAAGGAACATATTCAGCGGCAAATCGTGATAATTTCCATATTTTGGAGTTTATTTCGCTTTACACAACATGAATAACATTATAGGAAATAAAGAGATAGTAAACAAATCGAAGCAGGATTTTCGAATTTCAAATTCAACTTTTTAGGTTATATCTATATTCATCGTGAACATTACAACAAGGCACTGCGCATGTTGGACAGTGCAGCAATTTTTATTGGGAATCTATCTAGACAGTGCACTAGTCACTTCCAAGATTTAAACAAAAAATGTTATAGTGAGGTTATGTTTGCATAGTTTTATCATTTTCCAAAGGATTTGGTTCAAATCAGGTATGTAGGTTCTAATTGATATTTGAACAGAAATTTTCAGGAAAAAATAAATAGTGATTTTATATTTGCATAGTTTTATTATTTTCCAAAGGATTTTGTTCAAATGAGGTGTGTAGGTTCTATTTGGTATTTGAACAGAACATTTTAGAAAAAATTTAATAGTGAGGTAATGTTAGTTTTGTTATTTTCCAAAGGATTATTTCGTTCAAATTGGGTATGTATGTTCTATTTGAGATCTGATCAAATAATTTGAACAAAAAATGATATAGTCAGGTTATGTTAGCATGGTTTTATCATTTTCAAAGGATTTTGTTCAAATTAGGTATGTAGGTTCTATTTGGTATATGAACAGAAAATTTCAGAAAAAAATGGGATAGTGAGGTTATGTTTGCATAGTTTTGTTATTTTCCAAAAGATTTTGTTCAAATTAGGTATGTAGTTTGATCAAGAAATTTTAAAAAATATACATAGTGAGGTTATGTTTGCAGAGTTTTGTTATTTTCCAAAGGATTTTGTTCAAATTAGGTATGTAGTATCTAATTTGGAATCTGATCAAGAAATTGAAAAAAAATACAAAGTGAGGTTATGTTTGTATAGTTTTGTCATTTTCCAAAAGATTTAATTTTTTCAAATTGGGTATGTAGGTTCTATTTGGGATTTGATCAAATAATTTAAACAAAAAATGTTAAAGTGAGGTGCCTAGTTTTATTATTTTCTAAAGGATTTTGTTCAAATTAGATATGTAGGTTCTATTTGGTATTTGAACAATAAATTTGAGAAAAAATTGAATAGTGAGAATATGTCTGCATAGTTTTGTTATTTTCCAATGGATTTTGTTCAAATTATAGGTAGATATGTAGGTTCTATTTGGGATTTGATCAGACAATTTAGAAAACAAATGAAATAGTGAGGTTAGGTTCGCATTTGGTATTGGTATGGGTGGGGGCAAACCACTGCCCGGCAAGTAGGCCTAATGACCCTTTTCGCCAACCCCAGGACCACTGTAGTTCTAACTAAGTTGATGATGGAGAACATCACCTAGTTATATAATTGAACTAGCAGGACCAATTAATTTGGGCTAATTATTTGGTTTGCATAGTTTTGTTATATAAAATATTGTTCATCATAAATCACTATACTCATACGAAGAAAAAGCATGTATCAGAAAATGCAACCAGAGGCCGGGCTGGCGCAGCGTGTAAAGCGTTGGGTCAGTAAGTGGGAACCGGTCCGGTGTTGGGTTCGAACCCCAGCAATGGCAATAGACCGTAAAAAGTCGACTGCCTGGTATTGTAGCGGCACCCACACGGTAGAGTGCAAAAGGTATAATTGTCCTCCCTATTCACGCCGGTAGTCAGGCCGGGGAGAATCGGATATTCTCGTAGGGAACGAAGAACAAAGATACACACTGCAACACTGCGGTTCTCCAGTACAGACTGGTAGAACATGTCTGTGGTCCAATGGAATCGATGACCGTGGTTCGGAATCCACGTTAGACTGTAGGGCCCATTGCAAGGAATGTAAAAACCGGTCCCCCTCCTTACCCTACGATCCCGTCTGCCGTCTTTGACGTGTCTTTACATATATATTTATATATATATATATATATATATATATATTATATATATATATATATAATTATATAATATATGATTTTGACTGCATCCCCAAGACTATAAGCTTGATATATATATATATATATATATAAATATAAGCAGAAGGGTAGCACGACTGGCTAGTTAAGAAAGAACTAGAGGTTAGTGGGGATGCAGTCTTGTATTCTTCGTAAAGAAGAATCTACAAGACTGCATCCCCACTAACCTCTAGTTCTTTCTATATATATATATATACAGGGTGTTTCAGAATAACATGCTAATAATAAAGGGGGTGATTCTTGGGCTCATTTTAAGAAAAAAAATTCATATGAACGTATGTCCTAAACGCCTTAACTTTTGAGATACAGGGTGTCAAAGTTTTAAAAAATAGATACTTTTTTTACAATAACTTTGTCATTACTGTAGATATCTTTATGAAATTTGAGTCATGTATTTTAGGCATTAATACTCATTCTTTGATGCACCAACAATTTAATTATTCTGACCAGTGCCGTCCATGCGGGTTTTGGTTTGCATATTTTTTGGGAAAAAAGTTAAGGCGTTTAGGACATACGTTCATATGAATTTTTTTTCTTAAAATGAGCCCAAGAATCACACCCTTTATTATTAGCATGTTATTCTGAAACACCCTGTATATACAGGGTGTTACAAATTCGATGGGATAGCATTGCTAATTCCTAAACCATAAGAGATACAGCGTCGGTTAAATGGAGGCAAAGTTGCGCATTTTTATGCTCAACAAAATGCCGTTTTGAAATTTAAAAAATTCCGACTACTTCCGAAAATATCCGGAAAAAATCAATTTTTTCAAAATTCTTTTTTATTTCCTCCTAAGTTAGTTTGAAGGAATTATTGAAAACGAGTGGCACATTTTCATGGCCACTTTTTCTCCTCTTGAAGGTAGGGTGGTCGGAATTTATATCCGACGTTTCGATTTTCCGCAACCATCATCAACTTAATTTTTTCAAATACAAACCCAACTTTTTTTATGCATTTTTGGATAGCTCCTGACTTCCTGAACATCATGATGTGTCACACTTGTCATTCCAAAATATGCAGAATTATAATCCGAGATTTTTCAAAATCAAACCTCTTGATCTCTTTGTAATGCAATGCGCGTATCGTAGTCATGGTAACAATAACAACTTGTCACGCCTGTGGATAGTTTTGGAGCTTGAATAATAAAACTCCAGCTTAAAAACAGTTTCTCGACTAGTTTTTGATCATGCATCTTTGACAAAAAAAACTCAAAACGGTCTGTACTTTCTAGTCTTGACTTTTCAAGAACCATCTAAGGACATAAAATCAATCATTTTCAAAAAATGTTAAAATGTGTCGAAAGAAGCTGACAGTTGTGTAAGAAATTTCTAACAGCAATGGCAAAGTGAGGCAGAGCCTTATGGCCTTATGAAAAACGCATGTTGATGAAAATTTTGAATTTTTAGGTTAAAATAAGGTTAATACGAGAAATAAAATGAGATTCATAAAAACATATCATTGCATTTGAAAAAATGAAGTGTGATCTGTTTGCAGAAAAACTGTAAGTCTGGCAATATTGTGATATACACCTAACTAACCTCTAATAATTGTTTGAATGTTTGTATCAACTGGATGTTTTTTTTTTGTATTGATCATATTCATTCTATGGTATTGATGTATTGTGAACTGGATAATTATTGCTATTAAAGAACTGAACTGAACCCCGAATTTGGTTCAAATCCATTCAGCCGCTTCTGAGATTACGATTACGTTCATTTTTGGTATGGGGATCTATGGCTATCAGGCTTGCATTTTCCTCAGGGTATGAAGTATGATAACTCATAGGCGTACATTTAAAAGGGTGAACCATATTAGATTTGACGTAAATTGATTCCTCAAGGTAGTCTACTCCTGAGAAAAAAAACCGCTGATATGCTTATGACCACACAACAGAAGTGAAAACCATCACCAAGGCGAGATTAATAACACGAAATACAATTTTTTTGTTGTTTTTCGACCACTGCGCATCCAATTTTTGAGAAACGATATGGGCGCAAACATCTTGAAATTGATCTGTCAATTCTGCTTAATTGTACTGTCATCATTGTTGATTGTCGAGGATCAATGCCTGGATTAAATTCAATTTCATTTCAAAATGGACCTGGCAAATTTTCGCTTACCAAATGGCAATCATAAAGTACCATCTACATTGAGTTTGACATAAACGTGATTAAGAACAGAAATTCAATGTAGATGGTAGGATGGTGGAGCTTTGATTCTTTCACCCATGATTGTCGTATGCCATGTCATGTCGTCTCGAGTTTGTTCTTGTTGATGGTTGCATTTTCTGATACATGTTTTTTATGTGTATAAGTTATTTATAATGAACAATATTTTGAATAACAAAACTATGCAAACATAACTTCACTATGTCATTTGTTTTTTAAATTTTCTGATCGAATCCAAAATAGAACCTACATATCTATCTAATTTGAAAAAAATCATTTGAAAAATGACAAAACTATGCGAACATAACCTCACTATGTTATTTTTTCTCAAATTTTCTAATTGGATCCCAAATAGAACCCACATACCTAATTTGAACCCAAACTAACCTCACAATATCATTTTTTGTCCAAATTGTTTGATCAAATGTCAAACAGAACCTACATACCCAATTTGAACCAATTTTTTTAGAAAATAACAGAACTATGCAAACATAACCTCACTATGTACTTTTTTTCAATTTCTTGATCAAATTCCAAATCAGAACCTACATACCTTATCTGAACAAAATCCTTTGGAAAATAACAAAACTATGCAAACACGACCTCACTATGCCATTTTTTCTTGAGTTTTTTGATCAAATCCCAAATAGAACCCACATAACTAATTTGAACAAAATCCTTTGGAAAATAACAATACTATGCAAACATTTCCTCACTATGTAATTTTTGTTTTCAAATTGCTTGGTCAAATTCCAAATTAGAACCTGATTTGAGCAGAATCCTTTGAAAAATAACAAAACTATGCAGATACAACCTCAATATATGTCATTTTTTCAAAAATCTACATGCCCGATTCTAACAAAATCCTTTGGAAAATAGCAAAACTATGCAAACTCACCATATCATTTTTTGTTCATCTTGTTGTACAGGGTGTTACTTAATGGTATGTCCAAATTTTGAGGGGGAGTTCCTGGATGAATTTAAGTCGAAAAGGTCATATAAATTTGGGTCTTGAAACGCTTGGTTTTTAAGATACATGGTGTTAAAGATCTATTTTATTTTCAGTTTTTAATACATTTTCCAAAGAGGGTTCGAGATATTGAACTGAATTTTTCCACCGGATATCATGGTATAGAAACACACTTTTTTTTATTTTTATTTTTTTATCATTGATTTTCGTTTCATTTTATTTTATTTGTTTTTTTTCAAATTTTTTTTTAGACCCAAGTTTATATGACCTTTTCGACTCAAAATTTATCCATGAACTCCCCTTTAAAATTATGACATATCATTAAGTAACACCCTGTATATATTATATGCAAACATAACCTCACTCTGTAATTTATTTCAAATTTCTTGATCAAATTCAAAATAAGAAACTAATTTGAACAATATCCTTTGGAAAAAAACAAAATTCTGCAAACATAACCTCACTATGTATGTATTTAAATTTCTTGATCAAATTCCAGACTAGAACCTACATACCTACCTAAATTGAACAACATCCTTTATAAAATCAGAAGACTATGCAAACATAACCTCACTATGTATTTTTTTAAAATTTATTGATCAAATTCCAAATAAGAACCTTATACATACCTAATTTGAACAAAATCCTTTGGAAAATAACGAAACTATGCGAACATAACCTCACTATATATTTTTTTTTGTAAATGTCTTGATCAAATTCCAAATGAGAACCTACATACCTAACTTGAACAAAATCTTTTGGATAATAAAAAACTTTGCAAATATAACCTCACTAAATCATTTTTTATTTTATTTTTATCAAATCCCAAATAGAACCTACATATTTGACTAATTTGAACAAAATCCAACTCTGCAAACTACAGGGTGTTCCGGTGATCATGTTACAAACTTCTAGGGTGGATAAAACACACGAGAATAAGTTCATATGAACATGGGTCCGGAAACGCTTCCTCAGGGAGCTGGGGCACTTCGAAAATGACCTTCAAAAACTTCTCTTCGTCTTATGGCTTCAGTACTTCTGCAGCTATCGCCACCAATTTTGGGACGCCACCAATTTTGGTAGGTTTATCAATTTGAGCCTTCCGGATTTTGTCACCTTTAACCAGGGGCGTACAAACCGGGGGGGGGGGTATTTGGGTAAAGAAGGAAGCGTTTCCGGACTCATGTTCATATGAACTTATTTTCGTGTGTTTTATCTACCCTAGAAGTTTGTAACATGATCACCGGAACACTGCAAACTAACACTTCTGTTCCGCCCCTTCAAAAATGTTCTGAATGTGGCCATGACTTACTCGACTCGAGCCGACTTTACCCGAAGGAGCGTCACATAACCGAGCGTGACGGCTCAGTCTTATTCAATACCCACAAAATAAAGTGCTCAGCGCGCCCAAAGAAGTTTTCACTTCAAAAATATTATATTCCCTTTATAACATCTTTATAAAGTACGCCTATGAGTTATCATACTTCATACCTGAAGGAAAATATGGAGCCTTATGCCAGAGCCGTCTATATTGTAATACAAGCCCTGAAGTGATGGTTTTGGCAATACCGCGTGTGGTCCCGATTGAGGTTAGGTTCAATTCTAGTTTCCACTATAACACTCTAGACGGCTCTGCAACTATTCAACTAGTTTCAACTTTCAACCTGCTTTCATTCAATTCCGAATTGTATTTTGAAAACAGTGGCGTGCAACCAATAGAAGCAAAAAAGCAATGCTTACCCTGGAAAAATTATCGAATTATCGAGGCACATTTTTTCAATCTACTGTGTATTATTTCAGTCTTCCCAAAACTCATAATAATAAAGATTCCAATATTAATAATATAATGACTTGACGAAATATGCACCTCATCTTTTCGTTATTTTATTTAATTTTTTACCGCGCCGTTTTGATGTGAGAAAGCATTCCATATAAAAAGAAAGCCAAGCAATTCCAGCTGGTTAATACGTCTCATATGGAGCTGAAAAGCAATGCTTTTTTGGCATGCAAATATCGATCGACACGGCCGGCTCAAGACGGTGCATTCAACAAGTTTTTGATGAGATTTGCGAGAATGAAGCGAATTGAGACGGAGACACTCTCAGCAGCCAGCCAGGTCCTTGAGTTTAATTATTTTTTAGCAATTCTTAATGCCATATTTATACAGACTGAAATCCTTTATAATCCAGTCAAAATTGTGGATGTTGGATAGTGTTTAAAAAAAAATAGACGGATTCAAGAACTTTATCAATGATTTTTCACAATTTAAGAAAAAACTGTGACAGTCTGTGGCGATCCAAAAAAAAGCGAAATATTGATGATGTAAAAGTAGGACATTAAAAGCAAATATTTCGGGAAATTCTGGATAATATCAAAACAGAAATCTCCGATTGGTATAGCGACATCCACCAGTTGCGTTTTTTTTTTGTCTTTTGGATAAAGATTCTTTTTTAGAATTCAAAGCAAATTCTCCTAAAAATATTTTTTTGGAGCTGAAAATAAAATATGACGGAAGATTTGACTTTGATAGATTAAAAAATGAATGGATTCGTGTGTATTCTTCATCCCAATTTGCTGGTCTTGACTCCTATGAAATTATAAAGTTTTGCGAAAAAAACAGTATGTGCCACAAGTTGTTAGATTGGCAAGACTAGTTGTGACGATAACAGCTAGTAGCTCTTCAGCAGAACGTTCTTTGTCCAGTTTAAAACGAATTCATACTTACTTCGCAACACTCAGAGACAAGAGAGATTGAGTAGCTTAGCTATTATTTCTATTGAAAAAGAACTTTCGCAAGACTTGAAAAGAAATAACAATTTTTATGATATTGTGTTAGATAAGTTATTGAAGAAAGTATGAATTGGAGTTCGTTATTTAAAAACCCTCTGTTTTGAATAGCCTAGGTTCAGAAACAACATGACCTCAATTAATGAATGACATTCAACAATGACAATGATCTCGACATTTTTTAACACGTGGATGATTAAGATGATTTTCTGCTTTTCATTATATTTTTGCTTGCCTCAACCTAACCAGCATTGCACGCCACTGGGAAACACTGAGAAAAATGAAGTGATTTTTGCTTTAGGCTGAGGTGAGTGGGTAGGTAATAGTAGATACCAAAGATATCGCAATCTAACAGTCAATATTTTCCTAATAGACTGGTAGGTAGTTTAATATTATGGTATTTGTGTGTCTATGCCTTTCGGGGAATACTGGATGAGAAAAATACATATTCAAATAGGAAAACTTGATTAAATAATATGCCTCATCCTGGATTTCTCACACATATAAGCACCAGCTTCTATGTCATGCGGAAAAACCAGAGTTAACGAGTTTTGTTAAAAACAATATGGCGACGTAGATCGTAGGTAGTGCTTTTTGATTTATGAGTTGTAATCATTTATTATCAACTCCAGTCCTCCAGAAACTGCTTCAATCACATCCCAAAATCTGTAATCATCTACCTATCTGTCGGTTTTAATGTTCTATTGTTTAGAATTAATATTTTTTCTCAACAAATCATAAAACTCTTGTTAGGTTCGGATATGTTTTATGTAAATTCCTACGTCATAACATCAGCTTATGGCGTAGGAATTTACATAAAACATATCCGAACATATCGCAACATCATACCTGTTACGATAATATATAAGTTATTCTTTCAAATTACAGTTTCATTGAACAATTTTCGTATCTCGTAATCGTGAAATACCTTAATTTTCGAAGGAAGCCCCTTCAATCAATGCAAAATTTTGACCACCGTTGACGTTAGATGAGACGTTGCAATTGTTACTTCATGGCTTGTATTACAATTTTGATGGCTCTGCTTATGCCCATACATCTCCATCCCGAAAATGAACGATATCGTTCAAGACACAACCAAGAGATTGGGACGCCCTGTATGTGGTTGTGCGCTTGTGCGACGATGTTATTATTCGACTATACTCAGTTTCTAACTGACTATAGTCAGATAGTAACTGACTATAGTCGAATACTATCTGACTATGGTCGGATAAAAAAAAAACTCGCGTGGCCCTTCAGCGCTTCCGTAACTCCCAGCCACTTCTACAAAGTAGACCTTTCTTGTGTAGAAAGGACGGAAAAAACAGTTTTTCAATTGAAAAAAATATACGGGTGTGTACCAGAAAGTTATGACTATTTGAATGAGTGAAAAAGTGTGTAAGTGGCGCCCCCCACTAGTAAGAACCATACCAAGGGAGAATTGAATTTTGCCTGTCAAACCACTCGTATAAAGCGTGTCCAGAATAAAAGGATGTACAGGGTGTCCCGTCATATTTAAGCCATTCTCACACTTTCTTATTATTGATCGTAGAGAAACGTTTAAATCATCCAAGTTGAAGTAAATCTCACCAGCATTCAAAATCCGTGGTCGAAAAACCCAAAATCGAATCAGAAATAGGAAATCTTGACAGATTCTTGAGTTTTTTGAATGGGACACCATGTATATTTTATCACAGTTCGATGGAGAATTGTCGCCTGATGCCAAATATATATAATTTGTGGGGTCTATTTTCAATGGTTCAAATTTCATAGCCACTTTTATTTAATTTTATTTCTTGTATTACATCTATAAAACAAGTTAAGTTAAGTTACATCTATACAACATATCATTATTTTGTATCACACTATTACAAAAGATGTTCAAAATGTCCCCCGTTCATCTGTAGAACAATACGATATCTTTTTATCAAGTTTTTTAAGGACCTTTTCTTAAAGATTTGCCTTTCAGTATTTAAAAAATCAATCTCCGTTATAATTTTATCTTGAATTTCTTGGATGGATTGGGGCCTGTTGCTGTATACTTTTCCTTTGAGGTATCCCCAAAGAAATGTATCGAGGGGGGTTAAAACAGGGCTTTTTGGTGGCCATTGCATTGGGCCGTTTTTGCCAATCCACAGTTGGTAATTATTTGACAAGAAGTTTGTTACAGCCGCAACATCATGAGCAGGAGCTCCATCTTGCTGCCAAATAATATTCAGAAACATATCTAACGGTAGATTATCCACTGAGTTTTCAATGTCATTCTCTAAAAAATGTAGATATCTGTCTCCCGACCCGTTGAAAAAAAATTGCCTATTATTCTATCTTTCATTGAGCCACACCAAATTCCAATCGACGTTCTTCCGGAACGTTTGATTTCTAAAAATGTTTGTGGATTTTGTAAATTATATTTATTAGGTGGTGAGGCAGTGTTTAAATGCGCCTGATCAGTCCAAAGAATTTTGGTAAAGAATTCTGGGTCTTGACCCAACCTCGTCAGCATCATCTGGCAAAATTCCAAACGCCGTTGTTTGTCGCGATCACTCAAGCCTTGCACAGAAGAATATTTGAAGTCATGCAATTTATGTTTTTTTTTAAGTTTTTTTTATTCTAGTACGGGATAAGCCTAGGTCACGACTGCAGTCTCTAATTGAATGATTTGGGGTATCTAAAAAATGTGTTACCAAAAGAATATTTCAACTAAAAAATACAAAATTTAATGTGTTACCTTGGAAATACAGAAGACTATCTAGTTCCACATTTTCGTTACCCAAAACTTGTCTATTCTTCCGTTTAAGTGTTTTTCTGTCTCGCAATTTCTAATAAATATTTGTAAATGTCTGTGAGCTTGGCGGAGCCCTGTTGGGATATACTCTTATAATTTCGGCACGGGCCATACGCCTATTTTGAATGCAGCGAAGAAATATCTCAACAATTCTGAATTTGTCTTCTTCGATGAACCTCATCGCAAAATATTTTCGAAAACAAAGGGGAATTTTGACAACTGGACAGCTTTTTAATATTGGAATTGCCATGGTTATATCCAACTACCCATGGAACATTGATATATTAAAGTGGCTATAAAATCTGAACCATTGAAAATAGACCCCACAAACTATATATATTTGGAATCAGGAGACAATTCTCCATCGAACTGTGATAAAATATACAGGACGTCCCATTTAAAAAACTCAAGAATAAAATTTCCTATTTCCGATTAGATTTTGGGTTTTTCGACCACGGATTCTGAATGCTGCTGAGATTTACTTCGACTTTGATGATTTTAACGTTTCTCTACGATCAATAATAAGAAACTTATCCAATGGCTAAAATATAACGGGACACCCTGTACATATATGAGGGTATTGGAAACAGTGAGAGATACGACGTTGTTTAAATGGAAAAAAAGTAGCGAATTTGTATGCTCAAAAATATTATTTTAGTTTTATTTTGAATCGATACCGTAATATACAGGATGAAAAAAGAAAAAGTACATTTTTATAAAAGCACAAAATTTTGCTTATTATAAAAGCTAACATTTTCAAATTTTCAGGATATGGTTATCCTCTTAACCACATCCTGGATGGACAAGGATTCTGAAAACGGCATCAAACAAATAGTCTAAGATCCGGTATTAGAAATATCTACCCTCATCAGTTATTTGATTATGATAAAGATTATATGTTAGATAATTGGTTCATCAATAAATCGCGCATGGGTTGCCTAGCAAAATCACGGGCCTTCACTGTTGAATAATATTTACTTGGATTGATTTTTTTTTATCAACTTCCCTCATTTGTTATTTATGAAAATCGATCATTTGTCGAAAGAAAATTGCACAAGGAATTGGAAAAATATAGGTTGCCTACTCTCCTTTGGGTACAACTATAAGATTGCCAGGTACAAACAGGTGGACAGGCGTTGAAAATATACCCTCATCTGTTATTCGATTGATTTTTTTTTTGTAGAAAGCTTATTTAATTCCCTATCGAACAGTATAAGGTTGCCTGATCAAAAGTGTGTCCCATCCATGGTTGCCTAATGTCAAAGTTTAATTTTTGATTACTTCAAATAACTTTTAAAATATTATTATTATTGTTATTTGGTTGAGATTTGGTATGTAAGGGTGGTTGGACACGCAAAATTCAAATCTTGCCTTGGTATGGTTCTTACTAGTAGAGGGCGCCACTTATACACCTTTTCACTCTTTCAAATAGTCATAACTTTTTGGTACACACCCGTATAGTCTTTTAAAATTGAAAAAGTTTTTTCTCCGTCCTTTTTACACAAAAAAGGTACACTTTGTAGAAACGGTTGGGAGTAACCTTTTCAAGATATTTACACTTAAAGTAAAGCATGCAATGTGGTCTTCAATGGCAAATTTTGAAAATAAACATGGGGGCTTTGAGAACGGCGCGGCGTTATCATAATAATTTTGACAGTTTGATTCAATGTTCAATGTTTCTTGATAAAAAAATATATAATTTTATATTTTTTTCAACTTCTTTTATCATTTTTGTGTTATTTTTTTCTTGTTTTTTTTTTTAAATAAGAAACATTGAATATTGAGTCACTTCTCAAAATTACCATGACAACGGCGTTTTCAAAGCCACCTATTAGTACGTATGGGGATCTCGAAAACCGTAATAGATACAATAAATTTCTTTCAAATGAGGACAAAGTTGCGTATTTTGATGCTCAACAAAATGCCGTTTTTGAAAGCCAAGAAATTCCGACTACGTCTGAAATAATCCAAAAAACAAACAAAATTTTTCAAAATCCTTTTTATTTTTTTTTTGACCATTCTCTTCTTCTCATGCAGATCATGGAGTAACTGCAAACCCACTATTCCTTTTAATTTTAACTAATTGCCTTTGAGGTGTCAAAAATCAAATCCAAAAAATCCAGGACAGTATTTGAAAAAACAATTTTGATGATAGCTGCTCATAGAAGAGCAAAAATTGGCAATGAAATAGTTCAATCTATTTAAAAAATCTTTTCAAATGAGGTCAGAAAAAAATTAAAACGATTTTGAAAAATTTCGGATAATTTCGGACGTAGTCGGAATTTCCTGACTTTCAAAACGGCATTTTCTTGAGCATCAAAATAAGCAATGGTGTCCTCATTTGAATGAATTTGAATCTATTACGGTTTTCGAGATCCCCATACTCAGCCTCGAATTTGTAACACCCTGTATATTTCTAATACCGTATCTCGAACTGATAGGTGGCTTTGAAAACGCCGTTGTTATGGTAATTTTGAGAAGTGACTCAATTATCAATGTTACTTATTACGAAAAAATCAAGAAAAAATGGAAAAAATAGAAAAATAATAAAATGATAAAAAAAGTTGAAAAAATAAAAAATTAGATTGATTTTTTTTATCAAGAAACATTGAATAATAGATCAAACTTTCAAAATTACCATGATAACGCCGTTTTCATGTTTATTTTCAAAATTTGCCATTGAAAACCACATTGCATGCTTTACTTTGAGTGTAAATATCTTGAAAAAGGTTACTCCCAGCCACTTCCACAAAGTATACCTTTTTTGTGTAAAAAGGATGGAGAAAACACATTTTCATTTTAAAAAGAATGTACGGGTGTGTACCAAAAAGTTATGACTATTTGAATGAATGAAAAGGTGTATAGGTAGCGCCCTCTACTAGTAAGAACTATACCAAGGCAAGATTTGAATTTTGCGCGTCCAACCACCCTTATATACCAAATCTCAACCAAAAAACTGCATTATTTCAAAAGTTATTTGAAGAAATCAAAATTTTAAATTCAACGCCTGTCCACCTGTTTGTACCTGACAACCCTATAGCTGTACCCAAAGGAAAGTAGGCAACCTATATTTTTCCAATTCTTTTTGCAATTTTTTTTCGACCAATGATCGATTTTTATCAATAACAAATGAGGGCAGTTGATCAAAAAAAATCAATCCAAGTGAATATTATTCAACAGTGAAGGCCCGTGATTTCGCTAGGCAACCCATGCCCGATTTATCGATGAACAAATTATCTAACATATAATCTCTATCATAATTAGATAACAGATGAGGGTAGATATTTCTAATACCGGATCTCGTACTAAAATTTTAGGCCTACCATGTTGCGTCCAGCTGAAGTCAAGTCCATTTTTATTATGGGAGCCATACTTTTAAAAAGCATTTTTAATGCGGTTTTGGAAATGGAAAAATCCAATAAGGCCCACATAAGAAAAACAGAAGTTGACCTCGGCCAGACGCAACATTTTTTGATGCCGTTTTTAAAATCGCCGTATCCTCTCACCCATATCCTGAAAATTTGAAAATGTTAGCTTTTATAATAAGCCAAATATTGTGTTTTTTCAAATATGGACATTTTCTTTGTACACCCTGTATCTACATCACGATATCGATTCAAAATAAAACAAAGGTAGAATATTTTTGGGGATACAAATACGCAAGTTTTCGTCCATTTAAGGGACGTTGTATCTCTTACCGTTTCCAATATACCCATGTACATCATTTTATTCTGCACACACTGTATACCAAATTTCAACCAAATAACTTTATTATTCCAAAAGCAATTCGAAGAAATCAAAAATTAAAATTTTGACATTGGGCAAACATGGATGGGACACACTTTTGATCAGGCAACCACTGTTCGATAGGGAATTAAATGAGCTTTCTTTAAAAAAACAATCGAATAACACGAAGGTTTGGAGACAGCATCTCCATCTATTGGTGGTGATGAGAAACCTACTATCAAGAACTAACATACGTGTTATTCACATGATGTAAAAAACTTGAAAAGGCATTGGCCACAATTTCAAAAATAAACGTTTCTATCCCACACAATAGCAACAATGCAGTTGAGTACTGCCAACGTTTTTTATAACCAAAAGCCCAAAGGCTAGGGGTTTTCTACATCATGTGAATACTACGTATGTTAGTTCTTGATAGTAGGTTTCTCATCACCACCAATAGATGGAAATGCTGTCTCCAAACCTTCGTATTTCATTTACCTTTTGGCAGACCCTGCGAAGCGGTACATTTCTCTCCTGAAGATCCTAGCCGTACTGATGAGCTGTGATACAGCGAAACGCGTCTGTGGATGGATCTGTGGGGGAGAAATGCATGTCTTTCGCAACCCCTAGCCTTTGGGCTTTTGGTTAATCGAATAACAAATGAGCGTATATTTTCAACGCCTGTCCACCTGTTTGACTTGTATCAACGGATAGCACGGAAACTAAGGAGCCGAACCAATCAATGCGAAGCAGCAAATTTGGGGTTGGGTTTTCTTCGTTTGACGTTTTGATGTTGTGATTTGTAATTGTTCAAATTCAAAAATGTAGATTTAGAACGTGGAAAACTGCAAGTTTTCAAGTCAAATCAAAACATTCTGTGAAATCTCGTGTGCAATGGAGTGCGGTGACTGCAAAAAACAGTATGTGAGATATAGTGATCTTAGAAGACACATTAAAACCCGTATTCTCCGCCGTCAAACCTTGAACGAGTTTAAGTATGAACGGAGAATTCGGGCCTAAAAGATTTCACAGCAATGCACTTGAGCAACTAGCTCCATTGAAATGATCAGTGAAATCGTGTGATTCCAAATGTGAATGTGGAAAAAACTTTTCTTACAAGAAAAACTCTGATGCACATTCCAGATTGTGTATCAAACAATATTTTTGAAATATTTGGAAGAGGCTCTGTGTACTTTGATATCGAAAGTGAATGCTGTCAATTTTTCACTCCTCAGTTCCTTATTATTGTTTGTTACTGAGAAATCTTCAAATCGTATTTAAGAAAATCAATGACATTTGTCATTTTTTAAATAAACTGACAAATATTCGAGAAACTAAATTATTAGACATATTACTTGTTCTATACAATTTCGATACAGAATTCAAAAATCGGATAATATACAGGGTGTCTCATTTAAAATAAGAAAGTTACTATAGGAAAAACTATAGTGTGACCGGCAACGCTGTAAGCACCAAAATATTTTTAAAAGAGGCATTACCCTTGCATATCGACTCATACCAAAATTCAAAAGATTTGAAAAAGCAAATCCGGAAATACTTTGTAACAGATCATCTACGTGAATCACCCTGTATAAGTACTATATGGTTGCCAATGAAAGCTTGAGTCATTACTGTACAAAAATCTACTCCCCTTATTTATGTCAAGAATGTTTTCTTATTTAATCAGTTTCTACTACTTGAAGTTCAATTCAACGATAGATTTTAATGGGAGAAAATGTTGAAAATTCGGACATTTTACAAAAATTGGAAATTATGTATTGTCAATAATAATATATTGTATTTGTGTCCTATTATGCTTTATTCATTTTCTGCTCCATCTAATTCTATGTTCTGTATCTTTTTAACGCATCCATTGATATATTTTTTTACCTACTTTTTGGGTTACTCTCGGTTAGTTACGACCAACGCCAATACCCAAACTAATCCAAAAACATAAATATCAAGTCCAAGTCATAATCATTGCGTTTTATGGAGTAGGCAGATAGGTATAATTATTAAATACCTACATCCTACATGTAGATGAATTAAATAATTGACACCCTTATGAAAATAATCCACAAGAAAACTAAAACCGGAACCAGAGTTCGCAACGCATCATACTTTGGCATCACCTCCAACAACTGTCAGGAATAGAATACATTATCATAATAATATGAATTCAAGAAAATAATCACCATAAAAGTATATTATAGTAGAAATAGACAATAGGATCACTTTTTGCAAAAATAAAGTAATGTATTACTCTTTATGTATAAGTCTGGCGCGAAAATTTGAATCACTGTGAAGAGAGAGAACTGTCTGAATTATCGCTATGAGTCGTGCTTATTAGTTTCCGCGCTGTCCGTAGACGCAAGTCCTGTTTGTACAATTTTCTTTCGACTGATGATCGATTTTCATCCATAACAGATAAGGAAGTTGATCAAAAAAAAATTACTCCAAGTAAATATTATTCAACAGTGAAGGCCCGTGATTTTTCTAGGCAACCCATGCGGGATCTATCGATGAACAAACTATAAAGCATACAATCTTTATCATAATCAAATAATATATGAGGGTATATATCTCTGATACAGCATCTTGGACTATCATACAGGGTGTTTACGGTCTTGTGATTTTTTCTTTAATGTTTTTTTCTACACGTTAAAAGAATATGATTAAACTAAAACGCCTTAGCAAAAGTTGAATAATAAGAGAGGTAATGAATTTTTTGTGTTTCACCAAGAAAATTAAAAAAAAATGGATTGAAATAAATCCTCGTAATATTGGGTAATGGCTCATTTTAAAAATCTTCTTTTCCTCATCATAGTTATTGAATAAAAAAAAAAATGTTTGACACCCTGTCATATCAACAGGAATGACAGCAGAGGCTTGAAACTCGGCAGTTATAATCAGGATCGAAGGGCCTTAAAAATAAGGTGGCACTCGACCCCCCTTCCCATTTAAGATTTTGGGGTTGCTGTTAACCCCCGCGAGAGGGTTGTGGTTGTGTATAGTGGAGTAACATCGGAGGTGAGAGTCGCTTAGTTTCCGAGATAAAAAAATTGGAGAAGAACCAAACCAGACCCAGTGGGAATCATTAATGATATTATTGTTCACATGAAAACAGTTTGTACGACATTTTTTGGTGGCCAAAAACTTTTTTATTTCGAAAAAGCTCAAAAGATATCGATATTTGATCAAACATGTTTCTTAACATATCCAACGGGATATTTCGGAAGGTGGTCGTGATATCAAGCTATTTTTTTTTTATTGAAGCAGCGCTATTGTATGCGCCTCGAACTACGTTTATTTGAATTAGATTGTATCTTTTTTATTTAGAAATGATAGGAAACCCATAGTTATTATTTTCGGTAGAGTAGTTCCAGGTGATCGGGAAGAAAGTTTATTTATGGAGATTTCTTTATACATAAGGCGTATAATTTGAAGCCAATGAATTTAAGAAGTTTTTGAGGTGAAAAAATGTTTATATGCGGTTTATAGTTTTTATGTACTGAATTTTTAATTTTGCGAAGTCGTGCCTCGTCAGCGTCACACAGTTGGGCCAAAGTGGAATACAATATATTCCATTATGGAAAATCTTGAAACTGTTTCCTCAGTCTGACCATGACCAATCCATATACGTTTCGTCCTACTAGGACTCATCAGCATGGCTATGGGTCTAAGTCAGACTGAAGAGAACAGATTCAAGGGGCTTCGCGTCTATCTGACAAGTTACGATTTTTATAATACATATCTGAGCAATACAGGGTGTCCCGAAAAGATACCGCCAAACTTTGAGGGGTGGCAAGGGAGATTGAAACAAGCATTTTTGTTTATTTTTAGAAGGAAGTTGATAAAATAAAATATCAGCAGTTTTTTCAAGCAATTTTCACATTGTCATTTTTTTGTCTTTATTTTCATGATTTTCTTTGACAGATGTTACTTTTGGACCAAGCAAAAACTTTTATCAAGAATGACTTTTTGCCTTATCTTCAGATTTCTAGTCCATGTTTTGTCCTCTTTCAACACCTATCCCGGGACATACTGTATATTTAATGATTTTCGAACAGAATTAGGAATAATAAGCCAGTATCGGCTGAAAATACTGACGACCATATTTCGTCAGTTAAATTCCATTCTGAAAAATCTTTATCAATAGGCAATGACGTTGATTGATAATGGGTATTTTTGAATCGATACAATACCATATTTTTAGTTGATACATATGTACATACACCTATAGGAAGAATAAATAATATACCTGGTTTAAAAAAAATCACAGATTAAATTCACCTTCACCTTGGAAAGTGCTGGTGGTAAACATGTACTTTATGTTCACTCGGAGACAGCTCGGATGATGGCTTATTGTTGTCGGTTAATTTGATTCTTCAATATTAAAGAAAACACGATGGCAGATGAACTGGCGAAATGGGGACTAAGAAAGGACGAAGCCGAAATGGATACTCATCGCTACCAACGATGAAACCATTGAAAGATACAGTAGAAAAAAAACATGGTAAAGCTACACAGCGACAGGAGGAGCAATCGAAACGACTGCAACACATCAAGAGCTCTGTGGCCAAACTTGGATATGGAAAAAACAGAAAAATTACTGAAGCAGAGCAAATCCTCGGTGAGCGCCCTTGTGGGAGTATTCACAGGACACTGTGAAATCGGAACCATGCTCCGAAAATGGAGCCTAGGGACTGATGAGCTCTGCAAGGACTGCATCGAGTAGGATGAGACTATAGAACATCTACTGTGCCCAAGGGAACACAATGGGCTTTGGCCTCCGAGTGAAAGCAATGCGAAGCAGAAAGCTGTGGGGCAGGGCATACCCTTCGCAACCTAACCTAACCTCACCCAATTTGATTCTTGAGTCGTTTAGTTTCTCGATTTCTTGTCTTTGTTTTTGTATAACAAGAGTACAAGTTTTCTGGCAAAAAAAAAGCGTTTTCAGTAGACAAAAGTGGTAATTCCGATAATTCTTATAGGTCGATAATTTATTTTTGAAAGTCAAATAAAGTTTTTTTCAAAGCTTTCAGAAAATGTACAGTATGAAGGAGGTTGTAATTCAAGATTATTTAGTTGAGGTGGCTGGAGGTGAGGAGTAAGTTAAGGTTATTACATCATTTGGTTCCCCACATCCATTAAAAAAACAGTTTTGAGGATTTATTTGTCATCCCCATTGATAGTTTTTAAATTGTTACCCTTAGCGTAACGCGTTTCTTGACCAGACTCAACAAATTGCATTGTTCCGTTTCGACACTCCCGTCGCGCGTTTACGCGTCGAGGTTGCAGATAAAAAAAACACTGTTACCAAACGACAACTTCATTTTCTTCGCTGCATGTAGAAAATGATTCAAAAAAAAAAGTTAATCGATTGGTGGAAATGTCAATACATTAATTATACACTGTTGGTCTACTTGGTTTTTAAACAATTGAAAATGCGAATTTTGTCCAAATCATCTATACTGTTAGAAGCTCGAGAATGTATTCTTCAATTTGATATGAAAAAAGATTAGGATCTTTGATAGTTTTGAAGATATGGTGATGGAAACAGAAAAAAACTGTTTTCTTGAATTATTGTTTTTTTCTATTTTTGTTAATTTATAAAGTTCGTGACCACAATAAAATATCGTGAATAGCGATGCGAATTCGAACTGGTTCTACTCAAAAAAAAAACTAACACCATAGACTCAAGAAATCACTCCACTAATACAACAACAGAGAATATCGATCAGCTCCGTTGAGAATATCATCAAAATATTGAATTCACACGGAATAGATATATACCTGTTGGACAGCTGCCTTATACTTCTTAAGAACATCCGCTAATTCCTCTTCGTTTTCCTCCAGCTGAGTTTGAATGTCAGATTTTTCTCGCAACAAAGCAGTGGCTTTATCTTCAGCCTCTGATTTCTGTTTATGAGCTTCGTCCAGAAGTGACTGCAATTCAGACAGTTCTTGTTCCAAACTTTGCTTTGTTTTCACTGCTATAGCTCGTGCATATTCTAAATCTTCGACTTGGTTTTTTAGTTGCCTTAATACGTTTTTACCTTGAAAATACAAGTTAAACAAAATCTGAGTGGAAACTACCTACAGCTAATTCAATATCAAGAGTTATCAGAAGTAAACAAACCACACGTGATCAAAAAAATCAGAACGATTGAGAGCATTGACTATAAAAAAAAATAGACCGAGCATGAGCAACCGGTTCAATCATAAATTCCCAAGTTTTGCGATCCAAAACACATTTAAAAGGGTTCACGAGTGGGAAAGGATCTCTATTCCATCTCTTTTTACATACATGGTCAAGGCATCAGTGCGAGGATAGAATAGGCGGAACAAGGCGAATCGATAAATGATGTTCATGGGCGGCGGTCGGGGAGTTGGGAATGTTTCAAATTATTTGATTTTTTTTTTATTCATTGTTTTTATCTTTAATGAGAGTAACAGGTTGATTTCGAATGAAAAACAGGTATGACATCCCACACAAGTTTTTGATTATAAGTGAATGAAGTTATTGGTTATTGGGATATTTGTTAGAGAATGCATATGACAACTAAGTATGTAAGTAAGTAGGTAACTATAATATTGTATGCATTGACAAAAAACATTAAATATCATTGTGAAAGACATGGTTTGTTCAAAATCAAATTGGACGAATTTGGGCACCTATTGCAGATTATAATACTATACATACAGATTATAATACTAAACACTCCTGTAAAATTTCAGGTTATTAACCGATTAAGACCATTTTTTATTATTTTTTTGAAATGTCAAGTTATGAGGGGTCTACTACGGGACAAATTTTGAAATATTTACTTCAATTTTTAGGGCATATCACGGTTCTTTTTCCTGATAAAAAATGAAGAGTCTTTATTAGCGATTTTTTCATTACATAAAATGCTCAACAATTGAAATGATCCACTCCGCAAAAATGGTTTAAAAATTGTTTGGAGTTTTCAAATGAACATTAAGGAAAAAATAAATGTTAGTAACATATTTTTAATAAAAAGTCAGTATTTATTACCAAAATCAAAGAAGTTTATTCACGTAATTAGAAAAAAAAAATGAAAAAACGAACAACACATAATTCACGAATCATTTTAATCAACAACCTTGAAAACGGATCAATATCTGGTAGGTCCTCCTCGTTTACGAATAACCACCCGACACCTGTTTGGCATGCTGTTTATTAGGTTATAAAATGTTGATCCAGCTGATTCCATTCCTCTACAACAGCATTCCTGAGTTGATGAAAGTTCTCTATGGGATCATTTCGGAGAACAAGTCGCCTTTTTTTAACTCCGACCAAACATGTTCTATCGGATTGAGATCAGAGAAGTTTGCTGGCCACTGCACGTAGCATTTTTCAGAGTGGATCATTTCAATTGTTGAGCAGTTTAAATGAATACGCCATTGGATTTGGAGTGATTCCAAATAGCTGTGACCAAAATAAAAAAAAATATATCCATTAATAACAAAGCTACGACAACTTGAAATTCGTATATTTTCCAAGTCAATTGCCTTTTAATCGGCATAAATATTTAATCATATTTTTTTTGTTTTTTTTTTGACTTCTCAAAGCAAACAATGTTGAACCCATGAAACCAAAATTTCATTATTTTTTATAAAAAAATCCACTAGTTCTTGATTGTAATGCGAATGTTATTCCGTTGATTTCATTAAATGTTATGTTATTTTGATCATCTTGTTATTCAATTTGTAGTTTATTGTTAAAGGTAATAAAACAAACTTGATTTCCATGGCAACTGTTGATGCAAGGTATTTTTTGTGACCATTAGCTTAGATAATTTATGAATTTCAAGTTGTCGTAGCTTTGTTATTAATCAATACATTCTGTTGAAATTTTGTTCACAGGCATTTGGAGGCAATCTGAATCCAGTGGCGTAGTGATTTATTTAATAAAAAAATCGCTAAAAAAAACATTTTTTATCACGAAAAAGTAGTGCAATATGCCTTGGAAATTGAAATAAACAGATTAATTTGTACAACAGTAGATCTTTTATAACTTGACATTTCAAAAAAAAAAATGGTTGAAATCCGTTAATAACCCACAATTTTACAGGGGTGTTTCCAATCTAAATGCGTCACACTGTAGAATAGGTAGTGTATAAAAAGGGTGCATTTGTTTCAGTGGAGAATTATATAAAAGACACATAGAAGTTGCAAAGACTTGACAGTTTACAAACAAACAAAAGTTTTTCGTAGAGTTAAATTCTGCAAGGTGGTGCGCAAACATTTCCAAATAAAGAGTGACAGGCACCCCCCAAAAATAAATTGATAATAAAAAATTATAATCAAGAGTAGCGAGTTGAAACTTAGGGGATAATCTTGACGAAAATACCTATTAAACGTCCCCATCCATTTAAAATTCTGGAGCTACCTGTCAACCCCTGAACGGAAGTGAAAATAACAAAAGAGAATTGTGGAAAAAAATTATTGACTTGTCTAAGCGATTTTTGATTAATCACCGAACACCTTAGAAATCCTGGGTGGATAGTTTTTCGTGCCTCATCCTGTATTTGATGACTTCATTCTAATTTTTTGAAATTCGATAGTTTGAAAAATTTTAGAAAAACGAGTAAATGAAAAATAAACTACAGGGTGGACCAAAAATAAGTTACGAACATGAACTTCATTTTTTCAAATAGAAACCCCTATTTATTATTTTATTTTCGGATACTACATCAAATTCCAAGTAATATGATTTTTACTGAGGTAGGGCTAAAATTGACCTTTATTACTAAAAATAAGTCTGCCAAATTTCAAAAAAATCGGTTCAAGGATATTTGCAACATTTGTAAAGAATCTATTTACAAAAAAAGTTTAACATCCAGTATCTTAAAAACAATGCACTTCCGGACTCATGTTTATATGAACTTTTTTTTATGAAATTAGCTCAGGAGTACGCCCTTGACTGATGGTATCTGATGTTATGAAAGCATGTCTTATTCAAAAAGTGTTTTCTCAAAAACTATTGGTTCCCTAACACTCTTTTTTAGAAAATTACTATTAAAAATAGATAGGTACCTACTTTCCAGTGAGATTTGAAAATTTTCAAAATTTGTAGTTACATATATTATGTAGTGTTATGGAACCAGGAATGTCCTTTATGTATATGAGCAAAGTTTGCTATTACTTTGATTTTTGTGTTAATTTTCATTTAAAATATATTTTTCTCTGTATGAAATGCAAACATTTACAAAAATACATAATACGCCACTGAAGTAAGAAGGTAGGAGGTCCTAGAATTTATTTTGAAATCAAGATGGCAGTATATTTACTGATGAAACAAAAGTTCTGGTTTTTATGGTCCAATTTACCACAAACTTGACACTTTCGCACCATATTAATGTACAAATAATATCGTCAAACCACAAACAGTGTAAAAATCACACAAAAACAAGGCAAATTAAGCACTTAACACAAAGACAATATGAAAGCAGCACCGCATAAGCTTGACAAGACCCAACCAATATGAACATGGACGAAAAAACATGAATGAATCTTTTTACGGTTGAACGTGAAATCGATACGTAGTAGAAGCGACTGGCAGATCGCAAGTACAAGAAACCTGATCTTGTTGCCAAATTTTCAAGGCATTTTTGAGGAAGATGATAAGTTATTGTTAAATAAATCGTGCCAGAATGAAAAATACATATTTGGATGCCAAAAATATCGTTCTTGTTGTATCTTCAAATATGCACTATCAGATGAGAGTTGATTTTATCATGATTTAATCATGTTTTACCTGTTGATAAATATGGAAAGTAGAATGGAGTAGTTGAAATTGGACACTTGGCAATGATGCTGGTGCAAATTATTAAGGGGCAGAGCTTTGTTGGATAAACTGTGGTAGGGGTATAGAAAAAAATTAGTATATTTGTTTTGTTGAAGCTAATGTACAATCGCTCTCAGAAAAGACAAGCAGGGTCTATTTTTTTTATAGTCAATGATTGAGAGGTTACGTGAAATAAACAAACACATGTGATCTATTCAATCGTTCCGCTTTGTCGGATCAAGTGTAGTCTGTTAACTTCTGATAACTCTTGGTTTTGAACGATATAAAGATCACTAATCATTGCAGATAGTACATACCAGGAGTCTCGGCTTTTTGTCTTTCCAGTTGTGCTTGTGCATCTCTCAGTAATGCTTTTACTCGTTTCAAATCCCTTTTCAATCTTTGGAAAGCAGCTTCATCTCCTGCTCTATCATTTCTCTCGGAATCAGCAGCTGCTTGAAGCCTTCTCTCAAGTTCATGTTTTTCCCTCAAAAGCGTAGTTCTGTCTTCGTGTTCATTTTCCAACTGTTGCTCCAGAGCTGAAATCAGATCTTTTATACGAAGACTCAAGGCTTTTATACAATCACATACCTTTAACTTTTTTTTGAGCAGAACATCTAACCTCTTCTAACTCCTCTTCTCTTGCCTGAGATTCTTTTTTAGCCTCTTTTCTTATAGACTCCAATGACATTTCAAGTCTGAGCTTAACCTGTTCCAAAAGTTGAACTTGCCCTGCTAGCTCATCTAACTCTTCTTCTTGATCTTGAATTCGGCGCTCCAGGTCTATTTTTTGTTTGCGCAGAATGGTCACCTCCTCTTCAGTTTTTCCTAAATATGTACTTATATTTAAAATAGTCGTGATTTTGTTATACCGGGTGTTAATTAGGTGAACTACTCATCATAATGTTTGCCCATAGCGACTTTTATAGCAAAGTTTCAGTCCAAATTCGCTAAGGACGAACTGTATGATGAGCACTAGACAGTGTGGACACGTAGATTGGAATGAATTCATTTAAAATTCAGGGGTTTGTTTTCTGGAAAAACGCTCGGACACATCGATTTCTATTTCTGAGTGCGGGTTTTTTATGGTAATTTTATTTATACAGGGTGGACCAAAAATAAGTCAACTTCATTTTTTCAAATGAAAACCCCCAATTTTTATTTCATTTTCGAATTCTACATCAAATTCTAACTAATATGATGATGATAATTCTAGTATACAGGGTGGACCAAAAATAAGTTTGGACCATCAACTTCATTTTTTCAAATGGAACCCCCTTTTTTATTTAATTTTCGAATTCTACATAAAATTCTAACTAGGTTTCATGTACCATGTCCTTAGCCTAACCCCAACAGTTATCGAGAAATACGTTTGTTCAGAAGCACAGTCGATTTGATCAATCGTAGATTTCTCGATAACTGTTGGGGTTAGGCTAAAGACATGGTACATGAAACCTACTTAGAATTTGATGTAGAATTCAAAAATGAAATAAAAAATGGGGGTTTTCATTCGAAAAAATGAAGTTGATGGTCGTAACTTATTTTTGGTCCACCCTGTATAATAAAATTAACATAAATAAACCGCAGTCGAAAATAAAAATCGACGTGTCCGAGCGTTTTCAAGATAACCAACCCCTGAATTTTAAATGAATTTATTCCAACCTACGTGTCCTCACTGTATGTACAGGGTGTTCATAGATAAATGGACCCCCCCCGATTATCTTTTTAATTTGATGTTTGGGAAAAAAAAGTTTCAAATGAATGTTTAATGGGTCAAAATGAATTTTGTGAAAACAAGGTTTTCACATATACAGGGTGTTTCAGAACTTCTGGGCGTGGATCAACTTTCTTATTTCAAATGACAACCCTGTTTTTTTGTTTGATTTTTGCATTCTCCAGAAAATTTTAAACATTTTTCATATAGCATAGCCTATACCCAAAATCAACCAATAAAAAGATATCAACGTCAGAAATTTGTGTTTTAAAATGTATGGTATTATTTCGAAACCTTGGAAACGAAGTAGTTGTTAATAGATGTCCAAGAGGAAAAAGTTGAAATATTCTCTTTATACATACAGGGTGACCCAGTTTTATCATACAATATTTCAAATTGAGATTCCACCTCGGATTCTACTAAGTAAATAAAATGAACAACTTTTATTCTATGAAAACCTTTAAAATATTTAGTTTCTTTTCAGAAGCTTTTTTGAACTCCTATTGTTTGAGTGGATTTTGTCATGGTTCGAGGGGCTATTTCGTCGAATAGAATAAAGATTGTTCATTTTAATAAGTAGAATCTAAATTTTAAATATTATCGGATGAAATTGGGTCGCCCTGTAAGTTGTTCAAATCTTTTCTGATAAGTTGACATCTATTAACAACTACCTCGTTCCCAAAGTATCCAAATTATACAATATATTTCAAAACATGCTCGAAAAAATAGCAAATTTCTGATGTTAATATCTTCTTATTGGTTGAGTTTGGGCATAGGGTATGCTATATGAAAAATGTTAAGAATTTTCCAGAGAATGCAAAAATCAAATAATAAAATAGGGTTGCGATTTGAAATAAGAGAGTTGGACTACGCCCAGAAGTTCTGAAACACCCTGTATATTTCACAAAATTCATTTTGAACCATTAAGCTTTCATTTAAAACATTTTTTTCTCAAACATCAAATTAAAAAGTTAATGGGGGAGTCCATTTATCTGTGAACACCCTGTACTATAAGTTGAAAAGACGATTTTCTCAGTCATTTTAAGACGAAAAGTCCATATAAACATGGGTCCGCAAATGCTTTGTTTTAAAGAAAAGCTTGAGTCTGTCTACGACTCAGAAGCATTACATAGGTGATTATTGAGCCAAGCAACAAACCAACGTCGTCAAGTTGAAAGAACTATAAATATTTATACCTCCACAAGTAATTTCATCAAATTCTCTTTTCAATGCAGCGAGCTTTTCTTCTTTCATTTCCAATTCCAGTTGAATTTCAGCAACGGTACCATCAACAGCAAATTTCTCAGCTGTGAGGACTTCTTTTTCTCTACACAGTCTTTCTTTTGCTTGTTTTTCTTTTTTGAGTTCCTCATGAAGTGTTGATGCCTCTGTGTCATGCTTTCTGAAAAAATAACATACATGAAGATGCTCATCGTTTTTGAGGAAAAAGAAATTATATAATCATTGTTTTGAAATTCATTGAGCGAACAACAAATAAGATCATAAGAAATCACCGTTGTTTTTTCTCCAAAATATTATTTCTGCTATTTTGTTCTTCTAGGAGCATCTTCAAATCGTTCATTTCACCCGTCAACTTTTGAACTTTTCTTTTCCATGTTCCCACTACTTGTCTTTGCTCCTCGGCTTCTTCGTATGCATCTGCTAACTGTAATAACAACGAGTTAAATGATTTAAAATGAATATGAATGAATGGTAACGAAGATCTCAATTCTTGAAAAATATGCAAGAAAACATGTCTAGTTGAGACTCACGTCAACATAATGGACAATTTCCATGGATTTTCAAATTACTTGAAACTTTATATACAGTATTGGCCAAAAGTAGATAGACAGGCATGAAATCCTGGACCACATAAAATGAAATTAAAAAAATGGAATACACTTGTTTATTATAAAAGCATGTTATCATCTGATCAGGATATGTAATAGTTATCTACTTAGCAAGTGTGGAAACTGATCCTTTACCGCACACGACGGCAGTTCGGTCACAACGTCAAGGGCGGTAAAAGCAATTATCACATTATCAATTTTTTGAACATTTCTATTTCTGACTAGTTAGACATTTTGACCAAAGACACTTTACCGCACTGAGTGCTGTAATAGCATATTATGTAATGAGTGTGATAACTACGGTATTACTGCACGGAAGTGAAATTTGCAAACCAAGCTGGTGAGGCGAGGTTTATAATCAATGGAGGGCGGTAATAACCATTATATACAGTATTTTATCTAAAATCGAGCGGTGACAAGATATCCAAAAAAAGTTTACAAGAAATAAAAATTTGTCTATGGCATTTTGCCAGCCTTGACAAAATGAATAGGTGAGCGTTGAAATAGTAACATAATAAGATGACAGGACGGCGAGCGGTAATATGTTTCTAACCACAGACAAAATCGTGCGGTATACATTAGTAATCGCACGGTTGTTGATGAAGTAACTTTACCGCACTAAGTGTTGTACAGTAACTTAAGCGCACGGAGTGCTGTGAAGAAGAATTAGACAATTTTGAGATATAGTTGCACTTTTACGGAATATAATTTCTTCATTTTCAAAATACTCGTATAATCATTCATCTACACCCGCCTATAGCAATACACACATATTTTGATGCAATCCATTTTGAAATTTCTCACCGTCCAATCGACATTTGCACCAACATGCAAGTCAGCCTCTTCATAATTTTGTCATAGTAACCACTACAGAAATGTGATTTTTGTGCATGAGATGATGGTGACCCAGAGTATCTAGAAACATTGGTGGTTACTCTAAAAAAACAATATGCATGAAAGATTATTTTCTTTAGTGATCACCGTGTCACAGTTTCATTATAGTCAGGTTGATACTGAACAGAATAGGACGTGTTTTTATAGATATAATAATAAAAATGGATTCGCTCGACAAATATATTTCCAAAGAAATATTGGATGCAACGAACTAGCAAGATATTTTCAAAATAAATGACTCAAAATACTAAAACTCAATACCACACGCCAATGAGTGCTGTAAAGTACATTTTCACGCACGTGAGTAGGTAATGGTTATTGACCCAACAAGTGCGGAAAGTGGTACTTTTCCGCAAGGGTTGGGTACAATGTTTTTCCCACGAGTGTTTTTGTCCATCTTATTTATAGAAAAAATGTTTTTAATACTCAAAGATATTATAATGATGCTACAAAATGGCACATAAGATAGAATACTTACATTAATCATTTGATAAGTCCAACATTTTTAACAGTAAAAAAAAATCGTTTGGAAACAGATGTTTTCCTCACAAGTGCGCAAAAACAGTTAAACGCGAAGCGCAGTTCTTGGGAAAAATATCTTGAGCATGTTTCAGGAACAATGTTTTTTCTACAAGCATTCACAAATTAGAAACTGAAGACTTCTAATAATATTGTGACGAAATATGTGTCTTTACTCAACACAAGACCGGTCGGAATAAACAAGATATTCAGCTTTATGCTGTATCATTTACGTTATATTCAACATACATACGTTATCCGAATATAACAGCTAAGGATAACGTGCGTCATAACGTAAGATGCCGAACATGCTATGCAGTATCACGAATTTTACATCTACGTTATCGTGTACGTGATATCTCGACTGTTAAAAAAAAAACAGGTTTTTCCACCAGTAAGAGAGATAGCGCAAAGCGCAAAGGGTACTCGTTAGAAAAGGATGGAATAATTTAGCAGCCTATCGATCGCATGCATCCGGTTTTAACGTTAGTTTGAATTTACTGTTAGTGTTGATTGCAAAAATCTAAAAGGTAAACAAAACAAGGATCTAGAGTTCACCGAAGAAAAGAAAGTTACTCTTAACGGAAAAACAAAGCCATTGAAGGCGACAAAACTCAGTATTTTATGGCAAACATTTTCGCAAATTCAAAAATTCATGAGGCCAATAGACCGCAAATAATGCAGAATAATGAAGAAAGGTACCTGAGTCAAATAGTGTAATATTTATTAGTTTCATAATGGAAGAAATTGGGCTTCTAGATATCGGGTGGAAAGTAAATAAATGCCGTGAGGCCGTGGAATTAAGCAGTGCATGTATGGGACTGGTGAAATAGTAGCTTCCTAAAAAAAATCGCTTTTCTTCAACTGAAAATCATCACTACTATCCCGTAAAATGCTTCGTAGTTCTCTTGACTGAGCGACACAGTAGAACAATGATGATATAGAAAAGAGGAAATCACATCATCATTCACAGGAAGTCTACATGGAGAATCGTAGAGATTTGATGTCTAAAAAAAACATGGACAGATGTTTTGTAAGATATTCGCATGCAGGGGCTCTTGGATGTGCGGATTCAATGGCTATTATTATCATTAATTGATTATTGAATACATAACCTCACTTTTTAGTTCTTACGACCCCCTTAACTCGTTGACTTTCCAATTCCTTTCTACAATAGCAAAACGCAAAACTACACTAAAATCCATACTGGTGCCTTTCGGAGGAATTTGTATCGTCAAACTGTTTAGCTTGTCAGCTACTTTTTCCGAACCAGACCATTCTAGAAACCAACTTTACCGGAACTTTGCCAATCGATCGGGATTTGAGTGGCTGCTAATAAATTTGGCGCGTTAAGCGGACAGGTGTGGTGTAAATAGGTGTGGTGGTGAGATAAATCAGTGTAAATAGTGACTGTTCATACATGATTGACTGTTAATAAATTAGTTACAACTGGAAAAGTGACTTCTACAGCTGGAATTCGTCACATGTTTTAGCTTTAATGAAGCTATGTTTAAGCTTTAATAAAGCTATGTGTTAGCTTTAATAAAGCTATGTTTTAGCTCATAAAAAACTCGCCAACGATCGCACAGTTGAAGCAATAATTCTGTCATAGTTGTCCGGAGCCACTCTGCATCAAGCCGTTACCGCGATTACTGTTCTCTATTGCAAAACAGAATCATGGAAACAAAGTTGGAAACAAAGTTTAAATGAAGAAACTGGTGGTTAACATTTGAGTGCGGGTCACTAGTGCGAAAAAAGGTTACTTCACGCACACAAAGTGATCAGTTTGCGCACGCTCGAAGAAAAAGTAACTTTTCAGGACTTGATCGTGCGGAAAAGTGAAAATCTTGCGAGAAAGTACAACTTTCAAAAGAGTAATCGATGCACGTGGAAAAATAAATTTGCAATAACATTCGTGATTTCGATTGTGAGTGGGCCACATGGCTCCATTCCACCGCGACCACTAGTGAGTCTATTGTGGCTCACAGATTGCAATAACAGACTGCTGGACACTCGTACTAATACATGCACATTTTTGGGTAAAAATCTGACTCCGCTATCTTCAACGAGAATACAGATGGTTAGAATGCTGTCTACGGATTTTTAAGCTAGTTTTTTTCCGGACTAAGCTGCATGGAATGGAACTCTCATAAAAACGAAGAAATATGATATACAGTCATGTAGTCATTTAAAAAATGAAAATGTTTGTGTGTAAGCATTTTCTCCAAAACTGAAATATCGCAAATGGGCTTTTTTTAGAAACAATAATTCACGTCAACATTTCGAGAAAAATCGCAAAGCGGTACTTGAATTACTTACTTTGGTTTGTGGCTATTTTTCTTATATCTAATTTGCCCAAAATCAAACATATTTTAGTAATTCACCAATATTTTAATTGGAAGGCGGATAGTATTATTTGCAGTTTGGCAACGTTTACTGAGCGTCTTGTCAGATGTCAAATTACTGACATATGAGGAACTAGTCTACACAAAGTCAATCCCATAATTTTCATTTGAAATTTGATTAATTTGAATATTCAAAAGAATAATTCGTCTTATCTCTTATTGCTACGTTCGTAATTTTGTTACCTCGTCACTTAAATCTGGTTTTTGATTGCTTGATATCAAACTTCAACGAAAATGAGAAAGTTGGGGAAATATAGTAAATGCCATGAAAAGGAATGAAGAAAAGAAGTTATTTTTCAAGGTATCTTTTGTGATTATGTATTTAAAAGTATTCATAAATGGGATAATAACCACAGCTAATGAAACAACTTATTTGCTATGCTATTAATCATAAATAGCCACGTTCCTATGTTAACATGGACAAAATTGTAGCGTATGACGTCACTGCGCAATAGAAGCCAATTTTTTATCGTAAGGCTGGCATACCTTGTTTCTTTCTACCATCCCAAGCAACACACGATCATATATTATGGTTTAATATACACGTGTATTCAACCATATTTTTGGAAATATTTGGTTTTGGTATATTTATTTAACGTATATGTTCAACGTATATGTTTTGAACCGTTCAATACACGTTTACAATACACTATTTTTTTGAGAGCAGGATGAAAATCTGGTATTTTTTTAAGAGGAATATCAAGTATATGTATCGAAGTGTCGAACTGTAATTGTCTGACTTCAAAGATTAACCGAAATGACCCGCGCATGTGAGACTTGGTATACGATATACCTCTCATACACGTTTCTTCCAAAGTGTAATAAATGGTATGTCTTTTCATCACAAATAGATTGAGAAAAAAAGGTTCTGGGTGTACTCATCTTCATCTTTATATTCATTTGACAAATCTTACTTACATTTATCGGCTGATCATTTTTGCAAAGTGTGGGGTAGATGTTTCCAATAGTATATTTGTATTTTAAAGCAACGTTTATTCATTGTATAAAAACCACATGGTACTCAACGTGTTTGATATCCAATATAATACAGGACAACGAGAGTTGGTATCGTGGGGGTTTCCGTTCCTTAGAGCCAATCAGGTTTTCGGAGATTTATCACGTGATGATGAACGCGATCGATTTTCCATTTATAGCGTCACTTTCTTGGTCAGCCGGCTTGTATGTAATGTACTTGTATAGTGGTTATCTATACTATTGATGTTTGCTGGATAACTGTTAATTTCGTCAATTTCGACGATTTTGCCACTTGTTGAAAGCGTTACCAGTTGAAATATATCGTGCTTGATTGGGTGTTCTCTTCAGTGGAAATCGGATTATTGTATTGAATGATTTATTATTGTGGCCATAGCTAGGTAAGTACCTTCGTGCACCTATTCAGCTATTTTCCCATTAATTTCTTTGAAAACTCCCTTTTTTAATATTCATTATGATATTAGATAGATCAGGAAAAATAGTTCATAGTCGTAAATTTTGATTCATTTTATGTAAGTGTAGTGTACCCTAATAGTTTATTCTCCTTTCCAGAGGCCTCCGAATAGATTTTAAAGGAGAGGAGCAGAAAAGTTCAACCGTTAGAGAGTCCCCAGACAAAACAATTGGGACAGTCGCAACATAGTTATCAAAATGCCTTGAATATTTCATAACTTTGTTGAAAAATAAAGAATGTAGATAAGCATGCTGATTGTTTGATTGGAACGTTGCTTTTTCAAATATCGTAGCTAATACTTCAACGTTTCCTTTATAGTAAGCATAAACGTGTTGTAGAATCGTAAATCGACCATATATCGTACACGTATAATACTCTTGTCTCATAAACGTGTATAGTTTGGAGATCATATCTCATTCGGAAACGTTTATCGGGCGGACATTTTATCGTTTATTTAACGTTGATTCTTAACCACAAATATACGCCTGGTATAGACCAAAAATAAACGTTTATTCAACTATTGTGTGTTACTTGGGATGGATAGGACAGCAATTAATCATATATCTATTAACTCTATATGGGAACCGTCCCATTTGAACAACGAGCGACGCTTGATGCCAGGATGAGATAGAAGATCCCGCTGTACTGTATAGTTTTCGCTTGTTTTTCGCATAAGTCTATCCTTTTCTATCGCCTGGGGACCATCCCCAGGCAATAGAAAAGGATAGACTTATGCGAAAAATACACAGTACAGCGGGATCTTCTATCTCATCCTGGCATCAAGCGTGTAGAATTGCTTTCCATATAGTTATTAATAGATATAATATGCAATAAATGTTTGAAATGCTATAGCTTTGCAATGGATTGACAGATTCCTAAGAAGTATAATTAGTGTCATTTTTTGAATATGAGCTTTGTACCTTATCAATTTTACATACACACAATATACACATTTTTGTATATTATATTTTTTCCCTTAGTTTTATCAGTGAATGCATGAGGTTTCCACCTCTGCAAAAACCAAGCGCGTAGAAATCCGTCAATCCATTGCAAAGTTGAAGCATTTCGGACATTTCGCTATCCTGCCTTGATGTTTTATTGTAGGTATCTGAATTCAAAAACTGGCAAAAACTTCTGGAAATATAAACATTACCATAGTAACGAAGCATATTGTATCGCTTGAATTTAGGTTTTGCTGAAATGGCATACACACAAACATTATGTTTTTCGCATGACTTCATGAATCACCCTGTATATCATATTTCTTTGTTTTTACAAGAGATAGATTCAATGCAGCTTAACTACGACTAGACGAAACTAGCTTAAAAATCCGCAAACAGCATTTAAATATCCTGATTTTCGTTGAAGATATCGGACATTGAGTCTACCCAAAAATGTGCATGTATAAGTTCGAGTGTCCAGCAGTCCAGTTGATTCCTTTAAGATGGGCAAAAACTGAAAATCTGCTATACAAAAAACCGACTTGGCTTCATTTTTGGATTTATAAATGGCAAGAGGTTCAAATTTGTAACTAAAAGATTAAATTGCTCGTAAAATATCCATTATTGGCTATAACAGCTTCGTATCTTCGCGGCTTGGATTGCAGTGATTCGATGATGACGCTCATATTGATATTTCACCATTTGTCTTCCAATTTCTTGAATTTCTTGAACAGTTCATCCCTATTAGAACTCGGTCTCATCACTCATATCATTTCACACTCATATGCGGTTCAGTGATGGATCACTGCAATGGATGTGCAGCCAGCGGTTCGGCGCCTGAAGATAATTTACAGGGTTATTCACGTTATTCGACGCGAAACATTATGGCTAAAGTATCTGCTTTTAAAGAAGTTTTTTTTCTGGATTAAAAATATTTTCATGTTATACAGGGTGTCCCTAAAACACAAGACGTATCAAAGTTGTATTTTTATAATAGGAATACCTTGTATATTATCATAAGATCAAACGAACTTACCAAGTGATGATCGATCTGGATTATATGAAGGCCTCGTTGAAATAAATAAAGGAAAATGAAGTATCTCCGTCCCTGTCCAAGACATCCACAAACTTGAAAGCTAACAAAAAAGGACCCTGCCTCGCACGCGCCTATACTCTGCTGATAATATTCAATCGTGTTAGTTTATTTTAAAGCCGTTGTTGCAACCCATATCGGGTTCTGTAAAAATGGGTAGGGTTGGGACTTTATTTACTTCAACGAGGCCTTCATATAATCCACATCGAACATCACTTGGTCAGTTCGTTTGATCTTATGATTATATTCGGCCTCGATTCATAAATAAAGGAAAATGTAGATGTTTAAAGAAGTTGCAACAACTATGACACAACATATATTTTTCTCAAAAATATTTCACCTCTGAAAATAAGCTGCAATTATTGCAGTACTAACTTGTATAGTCTAATGAACAAATAACCTGTACCTCATGCATCAACATTAAATTTATGAATACCTATATAAAATTATAGCATACTATAACGGTAGAGGTAATGCCAAAATCAAAAAACCTTACCTAAGCCAGTAAATGTTAACATAACAAGTTAATGTCTACCATCAACAAAAATTGCCTATTGAACCAATACAACTTACAAATTAGGAATTGTGTGGGCAAATTCCTTATTATCTATTAAAGGCCTGTTATAAAACATGGCGAATGCTCTGGAGTTCTGTGTCCACCCTGCTGTCAATCTTATTGAGTCATAACTAACCCCTTTTCTGGCTGCAGCTGACGTTGCAGCATGCCGGGTACTATGAGCCGTAAATTTGGATATATCAAGAGCACTTTTGCCCAAAATGTTTTTTATCCACCTCCCAATGGTTGGTGAGGTGGCTCTGTGAAATGGCTTTTCACAAGTGAGAAACAAAAATTTGCAGGAATTCCGTAATTCCCTGTTTTTTTCCAAGTATTCTAGAAGAGTGTTAGCAACACAAATATTTGGATCAGCCTCGAAGAACGGCAAAACAATAAAAGGCTGACTTCTATTCTTCGCTGAAGTCTTTATTCTACTTGGAATTCTTATTTCGATTCCGTCATCTCGAATTATTATATTGGTCATGTCAATAAGATTTAAAGTTTGAATGCGCTGCCCAGTTGCCAATGCCATCAAGCTAACTAGTTTCTGGCTAGGCATTCACAAATCTATGTCAGTTTATAACTAAACCGGGGTCCCAAGTATTCTCATACTTGGGCAGAGCTGGTCTTTTTCCAAAAACACCCTTAAAAAACCTCTTCAATCTAAAATCCTGTCCCAAGGCCGGCCCAGCTATCTGCGCAATCGCGGATCTGTAGCTATTAAGCGTACCGTATGAAGCTCTTTTTTTGAAATATACAGTTAAAAATTCTATGACGACCGGAACTTCAATTTCCAATGAATTCATATTTTTCGATGAGCAGAAATCCCACCATAATTTTAAGGCAGTATCATATTGTTTTAACGTAGCGGGTGTAATTGAATTTAAACTTATATCCAACAAGTTCTTAGGGACCTCTCTTAGTAGCAGCGCCCTCCAGATAGCCTCCCTGCCACCAGGGTAAGGTTCTGCCAGAGGGGGTGCGGTGACCTTTTGAAGGTAAGTAAATATCTATTAGGATTGAAAATGAAGACTTCACCCAGTAGTAATGACTTGAAAATAGGATACCATGGTTGCGAGACTCAGAGGGGAACTACCACTATTCCCTCAGCTTTATTCTCAATTATTTTTTGAAGCATTCTTAAAATCATACAAAAGGGAAGAAATGCATAAAATTTTGATTTGCCCCAATCTAATGTTAAAGCGTCTACCTTGAATGCCTCTAGGGGGGTTGATCGACGTACAGTTTTCGGGAGGCAAATATTTTTCAAATAAAACTTTTTTGGTATCCGCATCCAGACCACAGGTCAAAATGTTCTCCCACCTGGCAGCTACATCTGCCTGAATGGGTTTTGCAAAGGTATCTTTGGCTGTCCTCGTCTCTCCCGAAATCGACAAAATGTCCTTATCCAAATATGTATTACTGGTCTCATCTGTAAGAAAATTTTCCTTTTTAGCTGCGCTCTCAACCAGGAGAATTGACTAAGCGAGAAAACCTCTTTTCATGAGACCTATACTTTGGGTGGTTGTATCCTTTACCAATTACCATAAACAAATAATGTTTCTTATTGGAGAGGCGAACTGTTATGAAAAATGAAACATACTATAGACACTATCCATTTTCACTCATGGATATGTATTGTGTCCTGCTATCACAAACAGATAAACGAAATTAATTGAATATCCACTGTCTTTCTCCACAGACAATCTGTTATCACGAACAGAAAAACTCGACAACACCCGTTATCACAAACAGGTAATAAGTATTTTTAGAGGGACTTCCTTTATCACACATAGAAAATCCTGTCCCTCTCTCATTAAAATTGTTCATGATTAAAATGTTTCCCGAAAAACTATCAAGTACTTACTATTTTTATCTCTATCAGAACTGCTCGTTTCTTCTGTCACGATAATATCACCATTATCGAATTTGTGCCTTTCATGATCATCAGTCTCGTTCTCTTCGCCTGCTGAACTCCCACTCCCAGACGTGCCACTCTCCACCTCCTCTCTGGATGAAGAGCTAGAATCATTCGTCTCACTTTCACTTCCGTTGATAGGGAAACGGCTTCTTTTTCGACCACGAACATTCTTGATCCTGTTTTTTTCTTCCCCTATTTAGTCTATTATCTAGCCTCTTGAACATCTTATAAATCTCCGATGAATCTACTGATGGACTACGACTTCTTTTTCTCGACAGTTTTGGCATGTTTTTCCTCTAAAACACTGAATTTACACTACCGGTTGCGATGAATCACTTGCGATGCGAATGTATCAGCACAAAAACGAAAACTGACACGATTGAATATTATCAGCAGAGTATAGGCGCGTGCGAGGCAGGGTCCTTTTTTAAAGAGACATTGTTTTACGATTATCCGATGTTAAACGGAAAGGTTGGTACAGAACCGTAATAAATGTCTAGAGCTACATCCATGTGAGTAGTGCCCTCCTTATACCGGTTTCGTCCCGAAATTGGACTCATCAGTAAGGCAGCTGGCACCACTCACACCGATGCATGATACTACGACAAGTAGTATCATGCACCGATGCAACTCTAGGCACTATACCCTAATCTGGGTAAATGTGCAGTGGTTGTTTTTAGACAACCACTGCATACCTCACATCTATTCTCGTTCGCAGACTTGCGAGCCAATAGATGGCAGTGGTTGTCTAAAAACAACCGCTGCAAATTTACCTAGGGTATAGTGCCTAGAGTTGCATCGGTGTGAGTGGTGCCAGCTGCCTTACTGATGAGTCCAAATTCCGGACGAAACCGGTATAAGGAGGGCACTACTCACATGGATGTGACTCTCGACATTTATTACGGTTCTGTACCACTCTTTCCGTTTAACAGAATCCTTTTTTGTTAGCTTTTAAGTTTGTGGATGTATTGGACAGGGACGGAGAACGGAGATACTACATTTTCCTTTATTTATGAAACGAGGCCGAATATAATTTCATTTTTGGCTTGTATGATCAAAATTAAGGTAAGTTTGATTGAGGTTTAATATACCTAAACCTTATGGTTTTTGAAATATCTTCAATTTTGCGAAAATGTAGTATTCATTATGATGCCTTGTTTCTCAGCAGTTGTTTTCTTTTTCTTTACCAAATTAATAATCAAGTCTACCAATTGATCAAGATTGATGTCACACTTATGGAACTTTTGATAGCCTATACAGTGTCTAAAAATTATGGTAAAATAATCATTATCTTTAAACGGTAATAACTTGTTTCATTTAAATGTTTCATTCCATTTTATGTCAACTACAGATGTAAAATTTGATTGTCTATCGAATATTATTATACCTTCCTATAGCTAACTCTTTACGTTTTCAAGTAAAGCGAAGAAAAAATAAAAGTAGGTTTCTCATTAACACCAAATGGAGATGGCGTCTCCAAACCCTCGTTAGGAACATATTTCACCTATGGTGTTTTGACAACCCCTATTATAATCTACTTAAAGTTGTCAGTTATTAATTGATATTTTCAATTACTAATCCTTCTGTTAGTGCTAAAAATAGCTAAAAAATGGTAATTTATCCAAAAGAAAAACGTATTGACATGATTTTTATACTGCGAGTGAAAACTGCCTCTTAGCATCAAGAGTTTACGCTGAAAGATTTCCAAACAGAAACCATCCAAATAAGGCAGTATTTGAGAGACTTTTAACACAATTTAGAGAAACTGGAAGTGCTCAGTATGAAAAACTCATCAAAAGGAAACCTGTGACTGGAAATGAAGAAACTCAATTTGCGGTGATCACCTCCGTAATCGAAAATCCTCATATAAGTCAAAACCAAATTGCGCAAAATATCGACATAAGCCAAGCGAGCGTTTCAAGAGTCCTCAAAAAATATAATTATGATGCTTATAAGATTCAGCTTCACCAAGAACTGTCCGAAGACGATTATGAAAGACGAGTTGGATTTTATATATGGGTATTACGAGAAATGTGCAGATAATGAACACTTTTTCAACTCAGTCATGTTTACTGACGAATGTGCATTTCATAACAATGGAACTGTTAATCGGCATAACTTTCACTATTATTCTGATTCCAATCCACATCAATTCAGGATTGTTCATAATCAACATAGATGGTCAGTGAATGTGTGGGCCGGAATAATGGGTCAATATTTAATCGGTCCTTACTTTTTTGAAGAACATTTAAATGGAAGGTTGTTTTTAGAATTTTTGATCAATCAATTTCCAGTCTTATTACAAAACATTCCATTGGACATTAGAGGAACTATCTGGCTCCAAATGGATGGAGCTCCTGCGCATTTTCATCGTGCGGTCAGAGAATATTTAAATGATCGTTTCCAAAATCGGTGGATTGGAAGAAATGGTTTTCAAGCTTGGCTCCCAAGGTCACCCGATTTGACGCCACCGGATTTTTTTTTGTGGGGATAAATAAAAGGGATCGTTTATAACACACCACCGACAACAGCAGATGATATGAAGCAACGCATCTGGGTACCGATAGAACGGTCATACGAGAGAGATAAACGATCACCTCCATATAATTCTCAGTTTACTGTCTCTCTCTTTCTCTCGATATGACCGTTCTGTCGGTTCCAGAATACGCACCCAGAGAAGCTTTCCGAACCGTAAGCCCGCGTATGTTGGCAAATGTTGCTGGAGGTTTTGGAAAAAGGATACGTTTTTGTTTAGAGTTGGATGGTCGTCATGTTGAACACTTGCTATGAAAAATTGTTTGTTGTATTTCCACCATGTTTTTATCTTTTTTAATTTTTTTTTATCTTTTTTCATAATTCAAACCAATAGTTTAAATTAGTTTACATAATTAAGACTTCGTTTTACTTGAAAACGTGAAGAGTTAGCTTTGGGAAGGTATAATAATATTCGATAGACAATCAAATTTTACGTCTGTTGTTGACATAAAATACAGGACGTGCCATTCAAATAAAACAAGTTATTACCGTTTAAAGATAATGATTATTTAACCATATTTTTTAGACACTCTGTATAGGATATCAAAAGTTTCATAAGTGTGACATCAATCTTGATCAATTGGTAGACTTGATTATTAATTTGGTTAAAAAAAAAGAAAACAACAGCTGAGAAATTGGGCATTAAAATGAAAACTACATTTTCGCAAAATTGAATATATTTCAAAAACCATAAGGTTCCGGTGTATTAAACCCCAATCAAACTTACCTTAATTTTGATCATACAAGCCAAAAATGAAATAATATACAAGGTATTCCATTTAGAAAAATACATCTTTGATACGTTTTGTGTTTTAGGGACACCCTGTATAACTTACATTTTTTTTTAAATGTAGCCTAAAGTGTCCCTATCCATCCAGAAAAAAAAACTTCTTTGAAAGCAGATACTTTAGCCATAATTTTTCGTGTCGAATAACGTGAATAACCCTGTATATGTAGAAGAACCATCAAGAAGTTAAATAATAAATGAAACGAGGCAGATGAAGGACAATGAAAGCGGAGGAGAAAACGGTATAACTGCTGAATTTCCCAAAAAAAGAGATTCCCCAAAATTGGAACAATGCCATGGTGTGTCCCATACACAAAAAAGGCGATAAAAAGTCTGCGATAATTACAGGGGGATCACGCCTTTGGACATTGGATATCACATACAAGGTGTTTGCACGAGTCATCAGAAATAGGCTGGATAAGGTCAACATCGAAGAAGTGGGAGATTATCAAGGAGGTTTTGAGAAAGGAAAAGGAACTTCAGACCAGATATTTTCCATAAAAATGATATCTAATAATAGCTACGAGCAATATCTCAAACTACACTTCACTCTTCATCGACTTCAAGCAGGCATACGATTCTATTCCGAGAGAAAAGCTATACGAGGCATTAGTTAAATAAGCAGTACCCAGGAAATTGATTAGACTCGTAAAAACAACTCTCGACCATGTATTCATCAGAGTTTTGGTACAAGGTTTTGGTAAGCTATTGTGAGAGGGGCTGGTTTATTGTCCAAAGTTTTGATATATCATAACAAGCACCAGATAATTGCCGTCGACATAGATCTTTCAGCTAGGTCACTTGAAGAACTGGAAAGTGCTTTAAACAAACTCGAATGGGAGGCAAGCAAAAACGGATTGATAGTGAACATGGGAAAAACTAAATATACGCAAAGTCTGTATATTCCAATAAGTCCGGCCACTCTCTCGAAGACGCGGAAATCCCCCTCCTGCCGTCACTATCCATCCCGCCGGCAAAACCCACATCTGATGTGTGAAGAAATCTATCGGGTGCAATTGGAAAATATGTTTACTTCGTTCATGTTTTGGAAAATATTGGCAATTAGTCTAAATTTTTTTTTTAATGCTACAAACGATTTTTTGATCATTTGTTTTGATGAGTGTGTACACACGTGAAGATAAAATCGTCAAAAATAGCTATTAATGCTGAGTAATTTTTTGGAAATTTCGAAGACACCGAGAAATGGAATGAAAAAAATCATATACATAAACTTTCATAAAATATAACTAATAGAACATGAAGATTAAAATGTCCGCAAATGAATATTTTTGTTGATCTTATCATTAGAGGAGAAAATAACACAATCGAACATCTCCTAGAGACAAAAACGTATACAAATAGCCTATTATAATAAAATAAAAAAAAACAAATATTATGTACATTCTTAACAATTAATAAATACTTATACATTTTTCAAGGTTTTCAATTTGAGATTTTCTTTATTCTTTCTAGAGGTTCTTGATTTTGAATTTGCAAATCTCAACGTATATTAGTTTCGCACTCTTGTAAATATAAGGAAAGCAGGTATTCCCATATGGAAAGCTTGGGCAAGGGTGAGAAAACGCAATAGAAGACAACTTGGTCTTCAAGTTCATCCCTAAATTATCCTGCACGCATCAATCATTGAAATTTTCAATCGAGTTTTCAATGAATATATTTGCTAAATAAATCAGTTATTCACTGTAACTTTTTGGAGGAACTGTCAATCCTCCAAACCGTCCCTGCACAAGATCTTGAAATAATGTGACCAATCCACATCATTCTGTGAAAAAGAAGTTTATGTTCTTTTTCACAGAATGATGTGGATTGGTCACATTATTTCAAGATCTTGTGCTTGATCGGATAGGAAAAAAAATAAGCCAAGAAAATTGTTTACGGCTGTTCATATAGGTGATTTCTTTGAAGCTGGAATTGCTGGAAGTTTAATTTCAATAAAAATGCCGGAGGCATTATCACAATATCCAGAACTGATAATTCTGATCGGATCACTTGTATGCATGTATCAATGTATTCATGTATTTTATCGATAATTTATTCATTTTAACCGTAGACATAAGTACAACTATGCTAATTTTAAAAATTTTAACTAATTTTAAATTATTTTATCCTGTATGAGTGAATTGTGTTAGTTGTTTAATGTATTGGTTAGTGATATAATTGTTTCCATGTTTACACTAGTTTGTCCTGATGAAGGAAGGAGTGAAGCACTCCTTCTTGAGCTTGACTATCACAATAAATTGAGCATCACTTTGACCAATTCAATTACTGACTGCTCCCTAACCATTCCTTGCTCAATGTATCAACAACGACGCTTTGCTAAATAGATTCACTGTCCGCATATCCGTACCTCGTATACTACCAAATGACTAGCTAGAACAGGTGTTGCTCATGATTTACGACAACTCGCAAAAAATGCCGGTATTTTCAGACGGATCAAAGGAGTGACCGGACTTATTGGAATATATAGACCATAGACCTTGGTATATGGTTATTGATCAAAGTGGAAATGATGACTCATTGCAAAATGCACTTCTTAAAACAAGGAATGGCATGTACAGTTTTGAGAATGTGATGGTTTTCAATTACCTGGGCGTGATGCTGTCGAACGAATGTGATAAAACACCGGAAATCAACAGGCGCGTGGCTAGAGGCAGCCAAGCAGCTGGAGCACTCCATAACCTGCTTTAAGTCGAAAGATGTAACAAGGAGAGCAAAGCTAAGACTGTATAGCACTGTGATCCGATCATCAACTTTATATGAATGCGAATCTTGGATTCTTACAAAGAAAAACGAGACGAAGTTGCAAATATGGGAGAGAAAAATTCTGCGTAGGATTCTGGGAAGCCAAAAATTAGAGAACGGGACGTGGAGAAGTAGAACCAACCAGGAGCTGGAGGATCTTTATGGAAAGCCGGACATAGTGAGATACGCTAAAGCTTAAAGAGTCACACGTATGTGCCATGTTACCCGTATGGAAGGAGGAAGCTTAACGAAAAGAGCCCACATGGAAGAAGTGGGAGCAAGGAGAAGGAGGAGAAGACCCAGAAAAACATGGTTTGAGTCGGCCAAATCCAACCAGAGGAAAATAGGAGTGGAGATGTGGAGAGAAGTCGCTACGGACTCACTGGAAAATTTGTTAGGACAATAAGGTCTACCAATACTAAATCTCAAATCCATTTCACAAATAAGTAGGAGATAGAATAAAGATATTTGTTGTCTATCTAATTTTGACCAGTACTGGTTCACATTTTCATTCTTTATCAGTACAAAAATCATGAAGGGTAACTTATTTACATACTTTTCAAGGATAACTGTGAATATCGATGACTGCTTGACTGCTTATTTTGCAGTTTTCATAAAACAAAATAACTTTATCTATCTAATTTTGGCCAATACTGTCATATAAGCCAGACGAAGATAAATTATGTAGATAAGCGATTTTTTGAGCAAACTTAATTAACTGATTCTCAAATGATGACATCTAATAATAATAATAATAGAGATTATTTATTTGTCACCACAAAATTCATCATTAAAAAAACAAACGGATGGAAGAAAGGAGGCTGAAAATCAATTCAAAAAAGATCCTGGTTCAGTCACCTGAGAGAACATAGATCTACTGCTAAATAAAAAAATCTATCTTGAACCAATACACCTCGTATTCACAGCTAATAATTATTGCAAAATGATACATACGGATGTGAATGTGAAGTCACTATCTGCTTACATCAAATAAAATCTGCTTATACTTGAACTTGAACATAGAGGTCGAAAAAGTTCTCAGATTATGAAGAATCTGGTTGTATAGGTAGTATACAGGGTGTCTCACGGTGTCCAAACATTAGAATATCTCGGGAAATAAAGCGATATCCATGGAAAATAGGAGGAAATCACACCCTGCTCTGTTTTGTTCAGTAATGACAATGATCAGCCGTCATATCTCACAAATAAAATTCGCTATGGTATAGAAATGATGTGCACTCATCAAATCTGAGATATGGAGGATACATTTCACCCCGATTTCACTCCACTGTTTTCAATGAGCGATCGTTTTCATATGATATACAGGGTGTCTCACCTATCCTATCCTATGCCTAAGTATACGAGTTTTTGAGATATTTGAGTTTTTATGTCAAAAATTACGTTTCAGCCTTCATTATTTAGTTTGTGTTGGATTCCTTGTTGAAAGGGACTTACTATAAGATTTTCTACAGTATTTTGATAACAATCAAAAAATAAGTTCAAAAATTGAATCGAGAAAAATGACAAAAAACATTTTTTTTTTCAAATGGAAACCACCAAATTTTATAATTTAATCTTATGCAGCATTGCATGAATATAAAAAAAAGTCGGTGTAACATTGACCATTTTGAAAATAGAAAAATAAAAAAAATGGAAAGGACACTCTTATACAAACTCATCTTCATTTCAAATAGTAAATACTATGCAATAATAAAATGTGGGTGTTTCCATTTGAAAAAATTGATTTTTGGCAGTTTTCTCGATTCCAGTTTTGATCTTATTTTTTGACCACCCTGTATTGATAGTAATCAAAATATTGTCAAAAATCTTGTATAGTAGCCCCCTTTCAACAAAGAATCCAACACCAATTAAATAATGAAGGCTTTCTTATTCTTATAGGTGAAATTATCATTTAAATTGGAGCCTACAAAACGTAATAGTTGACATGAAAACTCAAATATCTCAAAAACTCGTATACTTAGGCATAGGACATGAAACATCAAATCTGCCTAGAATTTTACGTAGAATCCAAAAATGTAATAATATACAGGGTTATTCACGTTATTCGACGCAAAACATTATGGCCGAAGTATATGATTTTGAAAAAGTTTTTTTTTTCTGGATGGATAGGGACCCTTTAAGGCTACATTTTAAAAATATTTTCATGTTATACAGGGTGTCCCCAAAACACGTAACGCATCAAAGTTGTATTTTTTTAAATGGAACCCCCTGTATATTAATTGATATTTCAATTCTTTCTTCAATTTGGAACAAAAATTGTAATACTTATGTAACTAATGTTCCTAAATTCAACCGTTATCGAGATATCGCGTTTTAAAAATGGCATTTTTGCAACTTTGACATGCTATAGAACTCAAACTATTCAAGTTAGAGAAAAATGGATTGCACATTTCTGTCTTAACTTTTCAAGAGCTATTCAAGGAGACTAAATTCATTCTTGTGAAAAAATGTCAAAATGTGCCGAAAAAGTTGACAGTTGACGGTACCTTCTATCCAAATGACAGAAGAGCTCTTGAAATGTTAAGATGGGAAAGTGCAAACCATTTTCCTCTAATTTGAATAGTTTGAATTTTATAGCATGTCAAAGTTGCAAAAATGTCATTTTTAAAACGCGATATCTCGATAACGGTTGAATTTAGGAACATTAGTTGTATCAATGTTCAAAATTGAAGGAAGAATTGGAATATCAATTAATATACAGGAGGTTCCATTTAAAAAAAATACAACTTTGATGCGTTTCGTGTTTTGGAGACACCCTGTATAACGTGAAAATATTTTTAAAATGTAGCCTTAAGGGGTCCCTATCCATCCAGAAAAAAAAAACTTTTTCAAAATCATATACTTCGGCCATAATGTTTCTTGTCGAATAACGTGAATAACCCTGTATAGGGTGTTTCAAAACAACCATTCAAAACAAGAAAGTTGACACCTAGTTCCGGTATAACCCAAAGTCGCACAACGTAGCTATAATTTCATTTGAAGAGAGCATCCTTGAGAATCTCACCATACAAATCTTCAAAATTCCAATCGCTTTATTTCCCGATATATTCTAATGGACGGTCACCGTGAGACACCCTGTATATCATATGAAAACGATCGCTCATAAAAAACAGTGGAGTGAGATCGGGGAGTAATGTATCCTCTATATCTCAGATTCGAAGAGTGCACATCGGTTCTATACTATAGCGAATTTTATTTGTGAGATATGACGGGTGATCATTGTTATAACTGAACGAAACAGAGCAGAGTGCGATTACCTCCTATTTTCCATGGATATCCATACTACATCAATGGGTTTATGAGAAACTGGTTGCAAACGACGGATACCATTAATAAATTATAGACTTGTGCACTCTTTCTACAATCTTAATGATTAACATATTTCCAAAAAAGTGCACATTTTCCAATATTCTGATGAAGCTTTTAGTAAATATAGGTCTGTTCGTAGAGCTATCACAAACCAGTCAGAGCCAATCAGCATTTAGCATTTGCAGTTTGCAAAATACTTCTGACTGACATTGACCAATCGATGAAACGCTGACTGGTTTGTGATTGTTCTATGAACAGACTTTATATTGTACACTTTTTTGTTTTTTGTCAATAGTATCTTGATTTTAAAGATAGATGAACAAAATGCAAACATCACATTGGAGCCAACCTTTTTTTCTAATTGTTTTTTCAATCCCACAAGCTGCTCTAGGTCATCCTCATGTTGTTGTTGTAGCCTCCTTTTCGTAAATTCCAGTTCTTTAAGAGTTCTTTCATATCTCTGTTGGTATATACCGTCTCCTTCATCTGAAAAAAACACGATAAAAGTACAAAAAATCAATTCAAAAAGTTTAAAGGCAGCAGAAAACTCAATTTTCTAAATCAATAAGCAAGACAACTGAACTTCAGGCTTCAGACTTCGTTGAAAAGCTACAAATGGTTCTGACACCTGTAATATTTGAGAGGAACCTCCGAAGAACCCTCCATACATAAGTTTGATATTCCTTTCGATATCAAGCTTTCAATTCTGCTGAAGGATTATCTGTTTAAGATCCCAAAAATTTCTACAGATTCAATAACAACAGATTTCGTCATTGAATTGAGCAATTTCAATTCAGGTTGCTTCCGACAGGTTTTGGTAATACATACACGAAGATTTGAAGGGTTTTTATAGTCCAAAAGCTGGTAGATATTTATTAGCAGGTATTTGAGGCACTATGAAGACTTGTAGAATACTAATATGATATCTAAATACAAAAACGTAGACTTGGCTGCAGGGTTCGGGAGCAGAATCAAACAATATATTTTTGAATAAAAAAATGGCTCAAAAAAGGTTCTTGAGGCATCTTGAAATTTTTATATGATTGAAATTATTGGATTAATCGACTTATAACGAAGAACGATCTCAATTACCAGGGCTGTCCAAAACGATCATCACAACAGGTAGTAGCATTGATTCATACCGGCCAGCACAAAAGATTCAAAGAAAAGCAAAAACCCCGGTCCCACATGCCTTGGCTCGATTCCTACCTTCATTGCATTATTTGTGGAGAATAATTACCAGATTTTTTTCTTTATGCTACACCTTTTACACTTTTCAAGTTTTTTTTTATGTACACTTTGACAGACGAACATGATCCATATGGTTTCATATGGAGAAAATCGACGCCTGTCAAATTGTACAAAAAAAACTAGGACAGTGAAAAATAATATAGTCTCATGGTCTATCAGAAAATCATTTCCATCAAATTAATATCGTTGTCAGTTTTTTGATAATCCATCAACTGTGACTATAACAGTTGATGTATTATGAAACAGCATTTTTGTTTAAATATGTCCGCGTTAACTCCTGAAATAAGGCCATAATGTACACTTGGTTGAGAGATGGTATCCATATAAAGAGTAGGTATGGCAGCTAAATTATTGCGAATCAACAAAAATACCATTTGACCAAGAAAAGGTTTCGAGAGTATGGAAGTATAGTGAGAAAAGAAGGCTCTGGTCACCCCAAAATTTCCAACGACATTCGAGACAGGGACTTGTTTAATTATTTAAGAAATTCGTCAATAATTAGAGCTAAGGAATAAACGAATTATCATGGCTGGGCTAATATGGCCCGCAGAAGAGTCAGAAACTCGGATTTTAGAAATCCGCGTGTTTGAATAAAATATTTCTGACTAAAATTAAGAGGGAGAGTAGATTAGAATTTGCACATGAATATGTAAATCAAGACAGTTAATGGGAGAATGTTATATTTTCTGAAAGAATGAGACAATTCGGATTTATAGACCTTGAGGTACCACATAGGAAAAAAAATATACAACTAGCCAAACTGGACGTACGTTTTTTTTATCGTTTAATTGAATATGTTGTTCCATTCCATACTAATTTTTTAATATAATATATTTTTCTATTGTCATTCAGACAAATTGGTTTCCCTTTTAATTTCCGTTGTCCTACCTATCAAGTCAAGAAGCTGATAATTTTGTTTGAATAATAATTCCAAAAATTGAGTTAGTAACTTTGATTCACCTCGTATAAAAACTTGCTGATAGATAGTTTCTATTTCCATAGCGATGAGTTTGGATTTTTCTTATAGACCGGGAGCTGAAAAATAACGCTCCTAGTTGTTTTTGGGCACGATGGTACACCAAAAAGTGTGAAAAGTGTAAAAGGTGTAGCATAAAGAAAAAGACCTAATAGGTCGCGGGAATTGGGTGCGGTGGGTTTGTATCGTTTGTAATAATCGTTTTGGACAACAGCTCGGATGGTTCAGATCGATCTTCGTTATAGGTTAGTCGATCAATCTGATAATTATCCTTCGCTGTTGTCTTTCATGATTATTACAGCAGGTAGACCTTCAAAACTAAGCGGCCTAATTGACAGGTGGTAACCATCAAAATATTTTAATTATGTAAATTTTGATCAATCAATGGACAATTTGCATACATTTTCAAATGACTTGAAATTTTATATACGTATTCCACACAAAACTTGAAAGTCATCATTCCAAAATACTCAAAAATAAAAAAATAACGAAAAAGCAAACGCAAATTTCACTGTATGATCGGAAACGGGGCGGAAAGTCAATAAGCCAGAACGGAGATAGATAATGTATTCTGTGACGTCGTGGATGTTGTAGGTTGATTTTTTAAACATCAATGGCATCAGTAGTCAGTACTTACTAATCCTTATATTTTTCATAACCAAAAAATGTGCAAATTGTTCATTATATCAGGCAATTACAATCCCGTGAAAAGAAAGATTCAAGTGGGATTCATAACACTGTAACTCAAAACAAAAATATTTTTTGTACACAGCTGATGTCTAGAACGATAGACCGAGCTTTTGTCCAAAATTGGCTAGGCCAATCTGGTATTACTAAAATCCCTAAGGCCCTGTCCTGTACTATTTTATTCAAGACCTTTCCAAATAAGGAAAATGGGAGGATTGCGTAAAAATAGTAACACCCTTTAGTTGACTGTAAAGGCGTCCACAATATATGGGTCTCCATGAAATAAAGACCTTACATTTCGTGTTCTGGTAGGAGGCAAACAAGTCTGTCAGGAGTACCAAATTTCTTTATGATGTCAGAGAAAGTCCTATTATTTAATTCATATTCGGTTATATTTGTTTCCATTACCAAGAGAAATTCGGGGACCATAAAATTTCCATTGGCGCTTATGTATGCCGCCCGCATAAAAATATTCTTTGATTCACACCATATTTTTTGGGGAATAGAGTTTAATTTCTGAAAACGGACGCTGTCCATTTTATTCGTACTGGAGATGGCGGTAATGTTATCAATTCTGAGTAGAATATTTTCTTTTTGGAGGAATTTTGCAATTGTTTTTGAGCAGTTGAAAGCTGCCAAAAGCTCTAGGTAGTTTATGTGTTGTTTCTTTTCTTTTGCGTTCCAGAATCCGTGTGTCTTGAAACTATTACTGTACGCCACCGCACACGCTGGTTTTTGACAAAGTGGCGTTTTTCCTATTGGAAAACTACGCAGAAAAAAGTTTTGAAAAGTGTCCTTCTTTGAACGTGGAAAAAGGGCACAAGGCGATTGTTTTGAAAAAATCGCCAGGACACGCAAACTGAAAAATGGATTGTAGTTTTTAAATGCACCATCACTTCTTTGATAACTGATGTAGGGTCAAAGTTTTGTCAAATTTCAGGCGGCTGATCTACTTTTGGCCAATACTGTACAGGGTGTTTCATTATCTTTGATAACATTTCAATCAGCTGGAACTTTTTTATTTTTGAAGATATCGATAGAAACAGATACCATATTGTATGGTTATCTATAAAATACTTACGATATTCCGAGATATCAACCGAACATATGTTTTTTTTTAATGGAATGCCCTGTATATTATTTGATATTTCGATTCTACTTAAAATTCTAAGCATATTTTATAAAGCATATCATAATATACTTATCTTCAACGGTTTGTGAAAAAATGGCGTCGAAACATGCAACAAACAAAAATTTAGAAGTCTTCCTATCGACCGCAAAGTGTGCCATGATTGTCAGTATGTGAACTATTTAATTCTTGCAAAATTTTTTGCTTCATTTTCTCCCAAACGGCTGAATAAAGGTATATTATATGCTTTATAAAATACTAAGAATCAACACTGTTCCTTCTCATGAAAAATTATTAGAGATTGAAGTGAAGGAACAATTACAGCTTCACTGCGACAAAAACAATATTTTAGTTTCTAACCAGTCGGGATTCAGGAAAAAACATTCATGTGAGTCAGTGATTGTAAATATTTGTTATGATTTCAGAAAAGCTAGGGGGATAAGGGAAACATTATTTCAGATGTGTTTTTAGATTTTAAGCGTGCGTTTGAAACTGTAGATAGGTCACTTTTGTTATGTAAATTGAGATCAATTGGTGTTGAGGGTACTGTTTTGAAATGGTTTGATGATTATTTGTGTAACCGTAGTCAAAGAGTGAGATTCAAGAATACTTTTTCGGATTCTCTTATTGTCAAATGTGGAGTATCTCAAGCTACAGAACTAGGCCCATTACTGTTTCTTGTATATATCAATGATATTGTTGAAGTAGTTAATAAATGTGAAGTAGTACTATTTGCAGACGACACTATGTTGTCCGTAGTTGGAAAAGATCTCAATGAAATGATAGACACTTTAAACACCGACTTAGACAGAATTTTCCAGTGGCTTTGTGCTAATAAACTGAGTATTAATACAAGTAAATCAATTTTTTTATTAATGGTAATAAGTTCAGGTTGGCCAACGTTAATATGCAAAATATAAATATTGTAATCAACCACGAAAACATTGTGTATGAAGAGAGAGTTAAGTACCTTGGGATAATATTGGATCGAAATTTAAATTTTCATTATCACGCCAACTAAGTATATGATGAGAAAATTCTCTCAAAAAGTCGGTTTTATTTCTCGAGCGTGCCAACAACTTTCTACTTATGTAAAATTGACGATATAAAATGCTATTACATCTCCCCACCTCCAATTCTGTTCAACCATTCTATACAGCCTGCCAGACTATAAAATCAATGTGATCCAAAAAATTAAAAACAGAGCTTTAAGAGTAATTCTAAAATGTGATAAATATACACCTATAAAAATAATGCTTAGAATATTAGGAGTGTTGTCCGTACGTCAGAAAATTGTATGTAATGTTTTATTGTATATTTTTAAAATCAAACAAAAAATGTTGCCCCCATATATCTGTGATAAAGTGACAGTGTTTAGAGATGTGCATAATTATAGGACTAGAAATTGTGATGTCTTTGTTCTTGGTAAATGTAAATCGAACCAAATGTATAATTCGATGATCTATAAAGGCTTACATGAGTTTAATCTTCGACCAACGCATTTGAAAAGCTGTGATAATATTATCTTATTTAAACGATTATTGAGACAACATGTGATATCCTGTGATTAATTATATTTATACTTAAACTATTTTTTACTATAATATTTTGTAACTGTTCTGGAAAATCGTAAGTCTTTTGATTTATTTTTCAAACAGGAAAAAACTTGCTAGAATTTCGCTATCAATTGGGTATGGTATATTTGCTTTGTTTTTTTCTTAACATGCCTGGGGGTATTTTGTTGGATATTCTCCGCCCCCTTCAATCCAGACAAAGAAATAGTTCTTGCTTTTTTAAACACTTGCCATTCTTTAGAAACACTAACCCGCGAAACAAACAGAAAAATCGTAAGCTGCACGCTAAGATTCTACTTGACCGGTACAAAACAATGCAATGAAGGTGGCAATCGAGCATGTGGGGGCTGGGGTTTTTGCTTATTTCTATTTTTTTTATGCTGGCCGATATGAATCAATAGGTGTGTTTGTTATCCTCCACTACGAATTTACACTTTTCTAGTGCAGATTGCTGGTTAAACTTATGGCTATCAGTGTGAAGTTTCACCAAACCAAGTGCGTTAGTACATTTAGTGCAGATATTCTAACCTAAAAAACAGACAAACATTTCGCAAACACCAATGAATTTTTCCACACTGATTTTTCACTCCAAACTCTTTTTATCTTTATTTTAGGTTAGGTTTAGAGAAGCTTTGTATACAACATAGGCTTCCCAACGTATTCTACACTCTACTTGTTACACTTCCTCTTGACCTGGTGTAACTTGTGCAATAATGTGCATCCTACACTGACATAGCAAACACTCTACACTGTTTGCACTAACCGCGTAACAAACGCCGCAATGTGGAAAGGTGTAAATTCGTGTGCACTAGTGTAGGATAACAAACAAACCTAATGCTACAACTTGGTGTTATAATCATGAAAGACAACAGCGAAGGATAATTTAATATTCCGAAAGTGAAAAAATAAACTAGCCAGGCGATTTAGCCGGGCCTAAACCTTTGCCAGGCGTTGCCAAAGTTAAACAGGGTGAGTCACATAGGTGGTCTGTTACAAGTATTTCAAGAACGGCTTTTCCAAATATTTCAAATTTTGGTATGAGTCGAAGAAAAGGGTAATGCAACTTTTGAAAATATTTTGATGATTGCAGCGTTGCTAGATACAAATAGGACACCCTGTAAATTATTTGATTTTTGAGTTCTGTATGAAATAATTCTAAATAGCTTTCATAGAACATGTCATATGTCTTATGATTATAGTTTCTCAGATATTCCTTTTTTTATTTTGAAAATTAAAAATGTCAAAATATTCAAAAAACTATCATGACTAGACCTATAACGTGTTCTATACAAGTTGTTCGGAATTTCATACAAAATTCAAAAATCAAATAATATACAGACTGTCCTATTTGAAATAAGAAAGTCACTTGGAAAAACAAGTGTATCATACCAAAATTTAAAAGATTTGAAAATGATAATTTACTTATAAAATATCTGTGTAGCTAATTCGAATTTTTTTTCCTGGCACAACCACTTAACCCAGCAGAATTTTTCAAAAGAGAGAAAAATTCCCCAATATATTGTACTATTGATGAAAACATCTGAATTATCAGAAAGTCAATGTCAAAAAAAATCAAAAGATATAACTACGTAAGAAATCACTTTAATAAAACTTCGGGTCAACTAAAACCGGTCGATAAACCAACAGAAAACACAATCTCAGGGTCTAACTAGGTACCAGAAATTATCAAAATCGATTAGAACGTTTTTGTAAAATGAAGGAAAACCTGTTTTTTTATTCTTTGATGCACTCTGCAGACCTGACGAAGCAATTTTGGATATAGGTAAGTTGTCTTGAACCGACCTATTTTGACGACAGGATTCTGCCATCTAATAAGAAAAAAAGTTCCTACGGGGTGTTGAATTTTATTTTTGTTTGGGTTTTTTTTTTTAATATCTTTAGCCAGAGACGTAAGAAATGGATAAAATGTGGTATACAGGTTTTTTTATCATGCTAAGTTCAAATATGATCTTAGTTTTTTGATAACTGATAGAGGGCGCTACATGCAGGGTTCAATCTCTATTGAATTGTTTTTTTTTTATTCATTTTTTGTTTTTTTTTCTTATTTTAGTGTTCTATATTGTGTGGCACTATGCAATGTACTTTTTTCTATGTCACCCTGTATTCAATTTCTCTAATTTTATTCTGGACAAGAGCACAAGTCTGCATTTTTCAATGTTGCATCTTCGTGACAACTTACTGTCATCGTCGTTTTCCTCTGACATGCCGCTGAAGTCTGATCGGGCATAAAGTACTTCCATCTCCAGCCGTTCCGAAGTCTGTTGAAGCTCTTTATTCTTCTGTTTATGTTCGGAGAGTTCCGATTCCAAACGCGATCTTTCTGCAACCTCAGCTTGCAATCTTTCACCAGCCAAAGTAGATACTGAATGCTCTTCAGCCAAATCGGAAGTAATCTCACTTAGCTGAAATCGAAAAAAAGAGCGCTATAGTGATTATACACTGCCGTTTTATGTATCAATATACAGGATGTTCCACCGGAAACAATATCGATCTATATTTGGAAAACTATACACAGAAAAAAAATTAGGTACACTATACAAACAACTATGAGGACAACCAGACAAAAATACTTTCGAAATGGTGGCACTTCCGTTTTTACCTGAAGTAAGTAGGTGTCAACCCGCTTATTCCAAATAGAATACCCTATACAGGGTGGAACAGAAGTAATGGGTCATACGATAACAGTAGATTCCTCACACAAAAATATTGCGATAGACCTCAACTTGTCAAATCCGAAAGTTGATATTAACAGAGATACATGGTGCCAAAGTTGAATTTTATTATTTGATTTTTTCAAATAACTTTTGAAATAATCAAGTTATATCGATGAAATTTGATATATGGGGATTGTTTGACATACAAAATCCAAATCTGAGCACGGAATTGCTCCTACTTGTAGGGGGCGCCACTTACACATCCTTTCACTCATTCAAAAAGACAGAACTTTTTTGTACGCACTCGTACATTTTTTTAACATCGAAAAAATGATTTTTCCATCATGTTTACATGAAAAAGGTATACTTTGTAGAAATGCCTAGGAGCAACCTTTATCAAGATATTTGAACTTGATGTAGTCCATTCAATGGTGTTTTTAATGGAAAATTTTGAAAATGAACATTGGAGGCATCGAAAACCGCGTTATCATGGTAATTTTGACATAAGCTTGAATGCTCAATGTTTCTTGATTGAGAAAAACTGATCTTATTTTACATTTTTTTTTACAAAAAAAAAGAAAATTTTTTTGAACAAATTTTTATTTTTTTTTTTGGATTTTTTTTTATAGAAAACTTTGAACATCGAGACACTTGTCAAAATTACCGGGACAACGGCGTTTTCTATGCCCCCTATGTTAATTTTCAAAATTTTGCATTCGAAACAACATTGCATAGATTACTTCAAGGGCAAATATCTTGATAAAGGTTGCTCCTAGGCACTTCTACAAAGAATACCTTTTTCATGTAAACATGATGGAAAAAACATTTTTCCGATGTTGAAAAAATGTACGAGTGCGTACAAAAAAGTTCTGAATGAGTGGAAAGATGTGTAAGTGGCGCCCCCTATAAGTACGAGCAATTCCGTGCTCAAATTTGAATTTTGCATGTAAAACAATCCCCATATATCAAATTTCATCGATATAACTTGATTATTTCAAAAGTTATTTGAAAAAATCAAATATTAAAATTCACTTTTGACACCCTGTATCTCTGTTAATATCAACTTTCGGAATTGACAAGTTGAGGTCCATCGCAATATTTTTGTGTGAGGAATCTACTGTTACCGTATGTATCATTACTTCTGGTCCACCCTGTATAATCAAATTTTGAATACAACTAAAAATTTTAGGCAGATTTCATGTATCATGTCCTCTACCTAAGTATAAGCGTTCTGAAATATTTGAATTTTTATGTCAAAAATGACGATTGTAGTTGAAATATAATTTTTCCTACACGAAAACGTTTATTATTCAATTTGTGATGAATTACTTGTTGAAATATATTTTGTATAATATTTCAATGATTATTGATACAGGTTGGTCAAAAAAGAATATTGAAAATTAAATTGAGAAAGCGGCCAAACAGCATTTTTTTAAATGAAAATCCCCAAATGTTATCATGCTATTTTATTGAATACCAGCGGGCTCTTAGTCCGCTAGTATCGCTTAGCAGTCTTGACATACGTTGCAATCTCATAAAAAAAATTACAGCGGACAAACCAACGTGTTACAACGTCTCATTAATTTCATAATTATATGTGAAAACTTTCACCCCCTTGAAGGCCACTACGAGCGAAGCGAGGATATGCCATGAAAACGGTAACTAAACGAAAATAAGCTTGAGCGGCCACTGAAACCAATCTTCGTTACTTCGTTCAGAGATGAGCTGCGTTCTCTCACGAGGACTTGTTGAACATTAGTTGAACATTAGTTCTCTAGCCGTAAACAATATTCTACTCGGTGTCATAAAATATTGTGAGGGAAATTTAGGGCAGATTCTACATTTAAATATGATAAAAGTCCATATAAACATGGGCCCGCAAATGATTCGTTTTCATGATACTTTATTCTTTATTTATCAAAAACGTTAGATGATGAAATGAGTTTTGGTAGACGCGAATGTATCAGGTCACATTTACATAATATGCAAAATTATTTTTTAAAGCACTTAGATCAGTGACGGTTGTTCCGACAAGTCTTCAAGTTTAGTGAAATAAACTGTACGTCACTAGTTTTTGCAAAAATTAATGTTGCTTTTTTGAAGCCAGATCAATTCCTCTCGAAAAGAGCCTCTTAACTTCTTCGTTCTGGCGCACCGTTTTCGAAAGAAAAATGATTTTATTATAATCCAGTGAAATTATAGCACCGCATATAAGGTGAAATAAATAAATTACGGACAAACTGATTATTTTCACGACTGTCTTCTGAGTTTAACATTAGCAAAATCGGAAATTTTCATCTTTAGGGGTTTTGAGCAATAGGGGTGGTTTTTTTGAATTGTGCTACAACATAATGATCAGATGCAAATTGAACATAAGAACAGTCTCTATAACTTTTTTGAAATTTGTTTATAAATCTATTGTTTCTCAACTAAGCGGCCCTTCAATGAGCCGTTTGGAGTGATTTTCAAAAAGTTTTTTTACAGCGAATTGACCTGTATAGAAGTTGTTCATTATAAAAAGATAAGCAACTTTTTCCCAAGACCTTTCTTTGTCACTTGATTATTTTTGGTCACGTGTTCCATGAGAATAATAATAATAATAATAATTGTCCATGAACTTGACATTATAAACTGGTAAAATATTCAGAACTAACATTTTGCAGAGAACTTTGGAATATGAGTACTTTGATCTTGCAAAAAAATTATTATTCAACTGAAGACCCTGTATAAAATTTTATTTCAATCACTTTTTCTCGAAAAATTAAATTTCTGGTCCATTTGTTCTCTTGGATTGTTCTCATTCGATCGGTTTAAGATAGTTGTCATGTTTTTGTGCTGATTTGGTGGAAAAAAACAACTTTTTCTCCTACATTCATTTTGTTAAATATTGCTTTTACTCATATTTAGGAATTTCAAAATACTATTACTAATCGTGCTGTCATTCCTGTTGATATGACAGGTTGTACAGGGTGTCCCAACGATAGAGTAAAGTAGGTTTTATCATATAAGATATGAAAAATATCAATATCAATATGCGTCACAGGTAAATAGCGCACATTGTGAAAATATTTGGAAACATACAGGGTGCGTCACAAAAGTATGGCACGAAAAAGTATGATTTTTTTGCATGGAATGCCCTGTATTTGATTTTATTTCTGGATTCTATGTGTCACTATAAACATTTTTTGTTCTATAATATATGGGTCTAAATTTGATAGTTTTTGAATTATTCGAAATTAACGGAAAATTTTGCATTTTCATGATATTGGAAAATGACTGTTTTCTCCCTTATTTAAGACATTACATTCTTGAGATTTGGTGGGGATAAGGACTAGAGTCATATCAAAGCTATTTGTTATACAGGGTGTTTTTTTATAATGGACCAAATTTTTCGATTTTCAAAATAAAATTTTCTTTTTTTTTAAATGGTACACTCCTTTTATTATTACTATAGTGAATTGAGTATTTGAAAACCTATCAGTTTTGCTAATGATGTCCTATCCCTATCTTCAATAGTTATCGAGAAAATTCGAATTTTCCAAATCGTTCGGTCATATTATGGAATGTATGGCGATCACCGGCCGTTGCCATGGAAAAAACAAAAATTATTGTTGACAGAAGTAAAAATTAATCCTTTCTTTTTGATCCATATTTTTGGCTATGGACTATCCACTGAATGATTTTATTGACATGATCTATGTATTGGGGGAAGCCGAGAGAAACCCTCTACTGGCTCAAAGAATGTACCGAACAAAATATCCCGAACGGCGGCTACCCACTACTCTCTGTTTTCGAAATGTGATGGAAAGGTTTGATTCCAGTGGAAGTGTTTCATACACGAAACGTAAAGTTGTTAACAAGAACGCAGCAAACGAAGAAAAAGAACTAGATATTTTGTTACATATTGAAGAAAATCCCCATGTAAGTAGTAGGGCATTATCAACTATATGCAACACTTCAAAATCCACTGTGAATCGGACAACAAAAAAATTCAAATACCTTACCATATTCATCTTCATCAAGAATTGCTGGAAAGAGATTTTGAAAAACGAGTTCAGTTTTGCAATATCATCAATCAACGAATTCAGTTGGATAACAACTTTTTGTGCAAAATTATGTTCTCCGATGAGGCGACATTTAGAAGCAACGGGGCTGTAAACAGGCATAATATGCACTATTATGCGACTGAAAATCCATTTTGGCTACGAGAAGTCCAACATCAAAATTATTGGTCAATAAATGTATGGTGTGGCATCCACCATAAGCAAATCATTGGTCCCTTCTTTTTTGATGAACATTTATCGGGTCGCAACTATTTGAATTTCTTGCTTGAGGAAATGCCTCTGCTACTTGAAGATATCAATTTTGTCGAACGGACAAATATGTGGCTGCAACAGGATGGTGCACCTCCACATTACCATCGTGATGTACGGGCATTTTTGGATATGCAATTCCCAGGAAAATGGATAGGACGTGGAGGTTCTATTCCGTGGCCACCAAGATCATGCGACTTAACTCCCCTCGATTTTTTTTATGGGGATTCATAAAAGACCGAGTATACTTTACTAAGCCAACCACCATGGAAGATATGAAAAATAGAATACGGGACGTTTGTCATTCAGTGACGCCTTTGATGTTATCAGAAGTCAGGCTGAATCTTCAAAGAAGACTGAATCTGTGTATTCAACAGGGAGGTCACCTTTTTGAACATATATTAAGACAAAATATCGATTAACAATTTGAATATTACCTTTGAATAATAACTTGAAACTTGGCATAGTTTATCGTTTTATTGCAAAACACAAGGTAGCGATTTAGAAAATTCGGAATTTCGCGATAACCATGAAAGATAGGTATAGGACATTATTTGCAAAAATGATAGGTTTTCAAATACTCAATCCACTACCGTAATAATAAAAGGGGTGTATCATTTGAAAAAAATGATTTTTTTTATTTTGAAAATCGGAAAGTTTGGACTATAGTAAAAAACACCCTGCATAACAAATAGCGAATATCTCCGGTTCAAGCATTGATATGACACTAGTCCTTATCCCTACCAAATCTCAAGAGCGTAATATCTTAAATAACGGAGAAAACAATCATTTTTCCATATCATTAAAATGCAAAATTTTTTCGTTAAATTCGAATAATTCAAAAACTATCAAATTTAGACCCATATATTATATAACAAAAAATGTTCATAGTGACACATAGAATCCAGAAATAAAATCAAAAACATGGCATTCTATTTAAAAAAATCATACTTTTACACGCCATACTTTTATGACGCACCCTGTATGTTTCCAAATATTCTCAGAATGTGCGCTATTTACACCCCTAACCTGTGACGCATATTGATATTGATATTTTTCATATCCTATATGATAAAACCTACTTTACTCTATCGTTGGGACACCCTGTACAAATATTTTTTTTTTGTTTTTTTTTTAATTTTATAAATAATCACCCGCAAGAGTCCACTTCTCCAAACTAAGAGGATATGATGAGGAACAGAAGATCTTGAAAATGAGCTTTTACCCAATCATTTTGACGAGGATGTATTTCACAAAAAAAAGGATGGGGTGAAATAAATCCTTGTCAAAATTATTGGGTTAGTTTGAGATAGCTCATTTTGAAGATCTTCCGTTCCACATCATATCCTCTTAATTTAGAGAAGTTGACTCTTGCGGGTGATTATTCATTAAATTGAAAATATATATATATATATATACAGTGTGTCTGCTTAAGTTGGCCACATATGGGAAACTTTTTTATTATTAATTTTAGGAAAAAAAGTTATTCTTTATAAAAAGTTCAGCATGTTCCAAAACCTAAAATGCAACCATCAGATATTACATTTCTTCAGTCGCATACGAGGTTTGTCAAAAAATATGAATTTCACTCAAGAGTAAAATTTGACAATATCGAAAATTGTTATAAAGAAAAATAAACACTACCATTAAAATGATTGTTTTTTTCTTTTTTAAATTTATTAAATTTTATAAATAAATTAATATTAAACAGTAATCTCTTATTTTAATTATTGGACATTTAAATCAATGCATTAATTCAAATGAAAAAATGTAATATCTGATGGTTGCATTTTAGGTTTTGGAACATGCAGAACTTTTTATAAAGAATAACTTTTTTTCCTAAAATTAATAATAAAAAAGTTTCCCATATGTGGCCAACATAAGCAGACACACTGTATATATATATATATATATATGACAACCTGTCATATCAACAGGAATGACAGCAGATGCTTGAAACTCGGCAGTTGTAATCAGGGTCGAAGGGCCTTCAAAATAAGGTATCACTCGACCCCCCTTCCCATTTAAAAATTTGGGTTTGATGTAAATCCCGCGAGGGGGTTGTAGTTACGGGTGTGAAAAAATCACTTGAATTGTTCCCTCTCTAATCAAAAATCGACGGGTCCAAGGGTTTAAGAAAAAAAAACATCAAAGACCGGAAAATCGGGGTGTGAAGTTTTCGTTGGCCGACCTTGTATGAAAACTCGAATGTACTCATAAAGTCCAGTCACGGTCAAAAAGTACAAAACACGGTTTAAAAATAATATTTAGACGAATATTCCACTCATGTACAAAAAAACCCATAAGAGCAGCTGACTTTTCGGAGGCTTACAGCGAATATTCCAATCATGTACAAAAAATCCCATAAGAGCAGCTAACTTATCGGAGGCTTACAGCGAATATTCCACTCATGTACAAAAAATCCCATGAGAGCAGCTGACTTTTCGGAGGATTACAGCGGATATTCCACTCATGTACAAAAAATCCCATAAGAGCAGTTGAATTTTCGGAGGCTTACAGCGATAACACCAAATCGAAAATACCACTCTGTCATGGCAACACAAATAAACACGTTGTCAGAGCAATCGATATGGCAACGACAATTTTTCGACACATATAACCACGTTGTCAGGGCAATCGCCATGGCAACGCAAATTTAGTGAAGTTATATTCTAGAATTCGTGAAATATTCTTCTAAATACCATTCGTGCTTTAAAATTAACCGGATACATTTTCACGAATGCGTGTTTTCTCAAAATTTAATTTTTAAGCACTCGTGATATTACCCCCGAATATTCCACTCATGTACAAAAAATCCAATAAGAGCAGCTGACTTTTCGGAGGCTTACAGCGATAACACCAAATCGATAATACCACTTTGTCATGACAACACAAATAAACACGTTGTCAGAGCAATCGATATGGCAAAGACAATTTTTTTTCACAAATAACCACGTTGTCAGGGCAATCAAGATGGCAACGCAAATTTAGTGAAGTTATATTCTAGAATTCGTGAAATATTCTTGTAAATACCATTCGTGCTTTAAAATTAACCGGTAAAATATTCGCTCATGCATGTTTTCTCTACAAATTTCACTCAACCTTCGGTCTCGTGAAATTTTGAGAAAACACGCATTCGTGAAAATTTATCGGTAATTTTTAAGCAGTCGTGGTATTACTCCCGAAGATATTACAAACCTATCATGAGAAATATTATGCTATACAATGAACCTTGAGCATTGGGAGCTGGGAGGGTGTTGGTGGATCTCCAATCAAACTCTCCCAATACTAAAGTTATAGTACCTATATGATTGTGTAGCGAAGCAAATATCCATACAAAAATAATTAAATAAAAATTCCATGGCCGTATTCAAAAAAATCAGTTTGGTGCCGTGATTGCTCGAAAACGAAACGTCGTTTGCTTCATATTACAAAACGGAAAACATCACAAAACTTTTGAACTTAAACTGTGTCCCCATAATATGAAGAAAAATCAATGTCGTATTATAAGGTAATCGTGTAGGTCAGTTTATTGCCCCGTTAAAACGAACCTTTGGCCTTTCCGCTCAATTGTGTTATTGTTGTAGATATGAAATGGAATGCAATGAAATATTTTGAAACACTTTGAATTTTGATGAAATTATTGGTCAATGGTATTTGTGTAATACATAATTGGAAATAGTGTGCAGAAGGGTTTTAAAAATGATAAAAAATACAGGTCCTTGTTTAAGAAAATCAAGTTGATGATGGTTGTTCGGTTACGAGACGTCATACTATTTGGACATCATGTTTTGGAACGGAAAAATTATAAGACTTTCAAATTTAGACTGTGCAATACGGTGGATGGATCTTGAATGAGCATCAAAAACGGCAACTTTTCTGAAATTAGTGAGATTTAAGCGTCATCGTATCACTTTGCGTTTTCAAGATAGCTATAGTAAGCTATTTGGGACACATACATCCATATAATATAATATAGGTTCACTTTTTTTTCTCTTATGACTAGAATAATTTTTGTCTTTTTGGTCCTAGTCACACATGTCATGTCATGTTGTCATTCTGTGTATTTTGTTGTTAGATTTTATAAAAAATTTTAGTATACAGGATACGTCAAAGTTAGTGGCCTATTAGAATATCTCGGAAAATAAAAGGATTGGGATCCTGAAAATTTGAATGGTAAGATTTTCAATGATGCTCTCTTCAGATGAAATACTAGCGACGTTGCGCGACTTCTGTTTATACCGGAAGTAGGTGTCAACTCGCCTGTTTCAAATGGAGTACCCTATATATTACTTCATTTTTGGATACTTCGTGAAATTCCAGGCAGATTTGATGTATGATGTCCTATACCTAAGTATAAGCGTTTTTGAAATATTTGAGTTTTTATGTCAAAAATGACGTTTGTAGGTTCCTATTCAGATGTAATTTTTCGTATAAGAAAACCTTTATTGTTTAATTTGTATTGGATTTCTTGTTGAAAGGGACCTACCTAATAAGATCATAAATAAAATGAAGATATTTTTTTCAAATAGTAACCCCAAATTTTTATGATTTTATCTTATTGAGCATTGAAAATATAGGTGAGTTTATATAATATTATCCATTCCAAAAATAAAAAAATAAAAATAAAAATAAGAATTTTTGGAATGGACAATCTTATACAAACTTACCTCTATTTTCAATGCTCAATAAGATAAAATGATAATCACTTTCTCCATTTAACCTTTGCTGTAGGTATAATAACAGCTTAGATCCCTGTACAGAGAAGCGAATCTGGGACACAATGTATAAGATATCGATACATTTTTTTAACGATTCGTTTAAATAAGATGGTAACTAGGAAAACCACAAGCCTTGAAAGTGTACGCATAACCGAACTATCTGCACTTTCGGAAACAATCAAAAGACCTTCAAAAATAACTTACAATATTTCAAGAACATAACGTCAACCTCATTTAATATGTATCCTCTTATAACTATCACCAACCTCATCAATCTCAGCCTCCGTATTACAATCCGCAGATAAATCCTTGATCAAAGAATCCCTAGTCACGCTATCTGCTCTGCTGCAATATTGGAATCCTTTTATCATAATATTTGTAGCACTCCTTGATTTCTCTAAATAATGTCTAACATTCTTCATGGATGAAGTTGTTTCTTTTTCGTTTCTTCCTGTTTTTCTCCATTCATCCATTACATGATCAGTTTTCTGCAGAAACATCGAAATTTTCTTACTCAGTTCATTAGAGGAAGTTTCTTTCTCTAAATGTGCAGGTACAGGCGTAAAATTATGGCGCATTCTTGATTTAACACCGAGTACAAAACTAAGATTCGCATCAAATACTATCGACGAATCATCCTTAAGTGATGAATTTCCTTCACTTTCTGCGATGGCAGTGTAGCTTTGTGGAAATACGCGTCTTGAAAATAGACTTCTTGATCTCGTTACGGACGATCTAGGACTCTCACTAATACAGCTTGAGCTTCTTGAGGACCTCGGCTGGGAATGTTGGGATGAAACAGAAAAACTTTCAATCGAGTCATCAAACCTTCTAGTACTATTAAAATGATTTCTTAATCTGTGCGGAGGGGTCGTAGATGTTGTGATACCACTGGATGTTGGCAATTGTAGATCGGATGAGCATGTTGGATAGAGCGTGGAATATAGTTCCAAATATGAGATCTTTTGACTGGAATAACTGGAAGGTAGTAATGGCATTTTTGGAAAAGTGGTTCGATATATTGATTCACGATTATTCACGAATTCAGTTACTGATCCCGCCTGATTCCCAAACTTCGCAAAATTGCAGATATATGTATCATTGGATCACATATATTTATTGATTTAATATATTATATTCATATAAAAAATGAATTTGTAGATACGCGAACCGGTTAAAAGATATACTGCCGTGCTTTGTAATATGTTTCAAAACTATTACAATGACCTGGCAATATAACAAAGCCTACTATATTGACTTTTGGCCAGAAATTGCATTGTCAAAATGCATGTAATGATAAAAAGTTCAACTATAACGATATTAATGAAAAGGTAAAAAATCAAAAGCTAAAGATAGGTGAGAAACAAAAAAAAATAAAAAAAACGAGAAATTATTCCGACCAACCGATTTTTCATTTTGTCGATATCCTTGTCTTTTGCACTGATATTCGGGAGAATATTCCTCTTCATTGTATCGTCCTTGTACCCCATTAAAATTTCTACTCCGATTCCACCGCTGCGCTCTCTGTATCTGTCGGTCTGTTGCCGTCATTAGACCAATTGAGAGCTTAGGAAAAACTAACACTTTATAGAGAAAATCTCGAGACCTCAGAGGCTGAAGTGATGCATAGTGGATTTTGAATATCAAACCTTATAAATCACGGTAGAATAAAATTGCCAGCAGTGGTTGAGAAAAATTATCATAGACTTGAAAAATTATTTATTTTGAATAATCTCTTTTCTCCTCTATTTCTATATTATATATAAAATGACTCTCATATTGGGAAAATAACCTAGAATTTCCAGCTTGTAATACGGACTGTCCACGGATAGGGTTACAAGAGCACACATGGACAAAAAATTGAAAAAACTCATTCCTGATAAAAAGATTTGCTTGTAAAAAAATACGATCCACAAAGAGAAAATTTTGATTTTCTATACAGAGTAAATTACCTTTTTTTTAAATTTTTGGTAATTAAAAAATGTTATTCACAATAACGCTTGTAAGTGAAATGTAGACTCTAACTTTAAACTTCTGAATGCATTCCTACCACCTTTTGGAAAAACACGGAATCTTTTTTTTTTAATAAATATTTTAGTTGAAACAAAAATCATTCTTTGATCCCCTTTATTGAAGATAAAGATATTAATCCTGTATGTATTTTAACATTTTATGCTGTCCAAAAGCAAATTGAATTGGAATCTTGCTTCAAAATACAAATGAAGTTAGTTTACTCTTGGAAAACATTCAGGTTTTTGAAGTTTTTGCGAACCCTGTATAGAAAATCATATTTGTCTCTTCGTGAATCGTATTTTTTTTAAGCAATTTTTTTCCCAAAAAATGTTTTTTTTGTCCATTTGTGCTTTTGTAAACCCCTCTCCGTGGACAGTCTGTGTATATGGACAAGTTATGAAAGAAAACTGATTCGAAAAATATTTACTTTGAGCCTTGATCTGTGTAAGAATACAAGAACGAAAAATTAAAGATGTTGGAAAATGTACTTTACGCTAATATCAAGGTAACCTTTATTCGTGAAAGAAATCACGTTCTCTTAGATTTTTTTTAATCTCTTCATGATGTCTTTGGGATGGTTCTGAGCTTTACGTAACTCGAAACCTACACATAAAAATAGAGCCTGTATGAAAGTGTTCAAACTCCACTTCTGATTCTTATTAAATTTATCGGCAATTCTCGAATGCAATCTACATGTATTTAAAACGTGAGTATAGTGATTCTTATTAAATTTATCGGCAATTCTCGAATGCAATCTACATTTATTTAAAACGTGAGTATAGTAGGCTATTATTTTGTTAAGGTGTCCAAAAAGTCGACAAGGAACGACCTCGACTCGATGTGCGACAGAACTATATTTAGCCTAATTCACATAACAGTTGTTAATTACATGAGCTGGTGTGATTGCAGTTGATGCATTCACTACATATCACTTTGTTGAGAGTTAAAAAAAAGCAAGGGTCGATTTTTTTTGACAAGATTCTGCTTCGAGTTTCGGTTACGTCTTCGAGAAAAGTGATGAAATTATAAAAAAGAATACTGTGTGAATAAAATACTTTTTTCTGACTATTTCTGTTGTATACATGTCGAATACCATGGGAAAGTTCCTTCTTGTTGTTGGATGTCAAATGAAAAAATAACTACGACCATCAACAGGTGTTGAAGCAAAAATAACATCGAAAGTGATAGAGATCAGAAGCTTCATTAAAAACCACTGTAATTTCTGGGTAGAGATCATTCGAGATTGAGTCATATATTTTTTCAAATTCCCATGATTGTGAATATTGAAACATCTATCACTTCTTAATTTTTGACTTCAGGGAAAAGTTTTGGGACTCGTTTCAAGATCATAAATGTTGGTTGATCCCGAATTCTACCAAATTATTTAGAAAAAACTTTGGTCAGAGAAAAATCAAGTACTTACATGAAAGTTGCTGAGAAATTAAATGGAAAATTAGATTTTGTCTATGTGCTTTAAAATCGGAACAAAATGGGTTGGGTGCATGTTGTTTAGTGTACAGACTTGACCCAGGAGTGTTTTATGATACATTTTTTAAAAACTGCGGGGTTGCGAAAATCTTTATTTCAGAAAAGAAGTTTTATTACTCATTTTCATGCTATGACTAGATGCTCCTTATTCCTTCACCCGGTATACCTACATCTCTGACATTTATATAGCTTCCAAAAACCAACCAGATGTGCCTACTAAAATATCGCCATTAATTGAAAATTGAGTTGTTGAGACACGTGATACGTATTGGAATGAATTCAGGCCTCATTTATTCATTGCTTTCAAACATGACGCAATTTTAAGGTACCTAATCAATCAATCATTGGAGAAACTGCAAACTTGGAATGAATTATTGATTCTTGAAGTTTGTTTTTTCTGTGATAGTAACGATCTTGCTAGGGACTTCAGTTTTTGAGAATACAGTGTGTCCAGAATAAAATGATGTACATGGGACTATACGAGGATATTGGAAACGGTAAAAGATACGACGTTGCTTAAATGGAAGAAAAGTTGCGTATTTGTATGCTCAAAAATATTCTACCTTTGTTTCATTTTGAATCGATTTCGTTATGTTCATACAGGGTGAAAAAAGAAAAGGTTCATTTTGAAAAAAACACAATATTTTGCTTGTTATAAAACCCAACACTTTCAAATTTCCAGGATATAGGTAAGAGGATACGACGATTCTAAAACGGCGTCAAAAAAATTCTAGACCTACTATGTTGCGTCCAGACAAAGTCAAGTCTGTTTTTTTTATGGAAGTCATATTTTTGGAAATTATTTTCAATACGGACCATGAAAATGGAGAAGTTCAATATGGCCTCCATAAGAAAAACCAAAGTTGGCCTCGGCCGGACGCAACATCGTGGGCCTACAACATTTTTTGATGCCGTTTTTAGAATCGTCATTTCCTCTCACCCATATCCTGTAAATTTGAAAATATTGGCTTTTATAATAAGCAAAATTTTGTAGTTTTTCGAATATGGACATTTTCTTTTTCACCCTGTATCTACATCACGGTATCGATTCAAAATAAAACAAAAGTAGATTATTTTTGGGCATACAAATACGCAACTTTTCTTCCATTCAAGCGACGCCGTATCTCTTACCGTTTCCAATATTCCCATGTACATCATTTTATTCTAGACACACTGTATAGAGAGTGTTACAATTTTGATGTTCACCATTGGTTTTTGAAAAAGACGTTACAGCGAAGTAAAGTTGCGCATTTTGTTATCGAAAAAATGCCGTTACAAAATTTCAAAAATTCCGAATACTTCGCAAATATCCGGAAACGAGATTTTGTAAATTGAGATTTGATTTCCTGGGTTCATTCGAAGGAATACTTGAAAATAAATGTCACTCCTTTAGACACTTTTTGATTCTACAAAACGAGGTCATCAAATTTATGGTCCGACGTTTCGTCTCCGAGTAACCATCATCAATTCTGTTTTTTTAAATACCTAGTCGAACAATTTCGTTATACGCTTAAAGTACAGGGTGTCCCATTTTGGGTACTTTTGCGGGGTATCTCCGTTATTCTTATAGATAGAAAGTTGCGGTTTTCGCGACAGTGTGCTACTTTTTCGTGAAACTGAAGATGCCGTTAACAAAATTTTCATAGCCCTTTTCGTTTTCAAGAAACAGGGCTTAACTGAAAATGTTGCATTTTAAGGTACCCCTCGTATCTAAACTATCAGATAAGTTAGAGTATGCACTTTAAAAAAAAAAAAATTTTAGCCTATAACTTTTTGACCTGACACCGTATACTAATTCCGAAGGCAGAATCGAGTTCCACGGGAAAAGTATATAACTTTCGATTTTGCCTTCGGAATTTGTATACGAGGTCAGGTCAAAAAGTTATAGGCTAAATTTTTTTTTTTTTTTTTTAAGTGCATACTCTTATATATTTTTGAAAAGGTAAAGAAAAGACAAATCTTATGGACTATAAATATACAGGGTGTTCCATTTAAAAAAATAAAGTTGGGTCCGATAACTTTTTGACCTGACCCTGTATACTAATTCCGAAGGCAGAATCGAGTTTTACGGGAAAAGTTATATAAGAAACAGTTTTCACATTTTCCATAACTTATCTGATAGTTTAGATACGAGGGGTACCTTAAAATGCAACATTTTCAGTTTAGCCCTGTATCTTAAAAACTAAAAGGGCTATGAAAATTTTGTTAACGGCATCATTAGTTTCACGAAAAAGTAGCACGTCGCGAAAACCGCAACTTTCTATCTATAAGAATAACGGAGATACCCCGCAAAAGTACCCAAAATGGGACACCCTGTACTCTAATTTCAATCCTAATTCCAACGACATATCACACATAACTTTTATTCGACGTTTCGAGGTAATAAAGCCATTATAATTGTAACATAAGTGAGTACGCTCAGATTGCCTTGAGGAACTCAGAACCAACACAATTCACAATAATAACAATCAACATAACCTCATAATTTTGATCGAGATCAAATCAAATTTAGCTCGGTACACCTGCTGGCAAGTACCGAACCAAGAGCGGACCAGCTTAGTTCGCAACTGTTTACACCATTCGAACCAAATATTTGGTTCTGATATAGTTCGAATTTAGTACTTGGTCCGCGGACCAAGTTGTCGGCGTAAACTAGGCCACTGATGTACTTATCGACAGCAACTCGCCCAGATATTTTTAAGCCACTTTAATAATTCCTTTCCTTTAATAATTGCTACAATCTTACCTTTGTAAAAATTTCATATTGAAATCAAGTTAAATGTTAAAACGTAACATAAAATTAATTTCTGCGACTCTAAATATTGACTACAGTATCTCAGAAACCAAGCCGTTGTGAACGCATGTTCATATGAACTTTTCGTCTTGAAATGAGTCAAGGATTCACCCTTTGAAGTTTGTGCAACTACTTAATTCACAACCTGTATAATCCCCGACTGCATTGCCAAAGCCAGAGTTCTCCGTTTTTTTTTGCCAGGTCGTCAGCATAGCAGATCATCTCAACCCCCTGGTCTTCCTTGATGTCCATCAAGTCATCGTAGAGAATGTTCCAAAGTGCTTAGACCGAGGACCGATCGCTGTGGAACCACTCCTTCTACCCTCTCAATATTATTTTATCTATCAGGATTTTTCTGTCTGTCAGAAAGGTCCTCTATAATGTTACAGAGGTACCCGCTGACACCTCTGTTCTTCACCTTCTTGATGTTCAGTTGGCTGTGTTGAATGCGTTTTAACGTCAACGGGTATCGGCGCATTCCAGGCTCCTGCCTGCCCTCCTTTTAATATATATGTCATTTATCAATGCCTTTTAGCTTTGTCGGTAATATGTTTCAACTTGTGGATCGTTGACACCCCCTTCCTAAACTATATTGGTTTTTATGGTCTCATATGTCTTAGCAATGGTGTCTATCAGACAGATTGTCCTGTGTTTTGTAACGTTTTCAGTGCTCTTCCTTGACTTCTCTTAAAATAGTAGTTGAGCTATTTTCCATCCTGGAACATGTTCTCTTGCAGTAAGCGATTTAAGAACTCTCGAAAAAATTCGGTGTTCTCAGCTAATAGATATTTGATACCGGAGGCTGGGATTCTATCTGAGCCGCCTGGCGCCTTTCGATATTTTGATCTGCTGCTGGCATTGATTAGTTCTTGCGGGGTCATTGAGTCGCAAGTTTTTTGCAGATCTTGGGATGATGTCCATATCTTCAACGTTCGTGGTGACATTGGTAATAAAAGGAGCTCACCAAATGCTTCTCTCTGCTGAAAAATGGATAGAGCGGCTCCAGGATTATTTATGGCAAGCCCGTTCTTCACAATCCTGTAACCTTCTCCGAAGATGTCATGCTCCAGCTCATACCACTTCATCTAGCATGTATTCCTACATGCACAAGGGAGTGCTCTTAATCTTATGTGACAGTCGAAGAACCATAGCAAGGAGTTATCGAGGTCAGTTCCCCAAAGCAGCAGTTTGGGCCAGTAAATTAACTATAGTATAGTATAGTTGGTGAGTAGAGGCTGCAGGAGACTGGAATGCTGCTCCTTCCTGTAGTTTAAAGCGCTGATATCCGTTGAGGTTGAAAACGCATTAAACTATGTCAACTGGGGACTGATCACCAAGATGAAGAACAGAGATATCAGCGGGTACCTCTGTAACATTATAGAGGACCACCTGTCGAATAAAATAATTCTGATAGGTAAGAATAACGTTGAGAGGGTAAAAGGAGGGGTTCCACACCGGTCGGTCCTCAGTCCTACACTGTGTATTTGTATGATATTCCGTTTTTCAATGAACCGAACAAATCGTTACTCCGAACGGCACTTCGCAATAATTGTGTCGGATTATCGAGGTTGAACTGTAGTTTATTTTTATTATGTCTAGACTATCCCTTTTCAAAAAGTACAATCAAGGGTCGGGAGAAAAACGCAATTCAATGTTCGAAACGTTATAGAAGCAGTATGAACAAGAAATTATATGATAACTTTTGAAAATAGCTACCTACTATAGTAATTTAGTAATAATTCAGTTTTGGGGTATTTCAAAACACTTGACGGCAAGTTTTTGTTAAGAACAATGACCTGCGTGCTTTTTTTCCCTATAGAGAAACTTTCACGCCGTATATTACCAAACTAGGCTGCTTTTTTCCCAGCTTAGGAGTTTTCAAAGATGCTAAAGCTCATTCTACACCGGATGCAAGCATATCTGTATTTTGGAAAAGTATATGTCTCACCTGTTTTTTTCCTGACACTTCACATTTCACATACATTTTGCCCGTCTTTCGAAAGATGCTAGCCATTTTTATCAAAAATTACACAGAAAAAAAGTCTTATTTTCAACAGTTTCTTTTCAACGTAAAAAAAGGGCAGTCATTTTTTTTTTTAATCGCCGGCACAAATAAACAGATAAATGGATTGGAGTTTTTTGATAAACTATTCCTTCTTCGAAAACTGATGCAGGATGAAAGTTTTATTACATTTTAGGCAGTACCAGCCCAAAGTGAAGGACTTGGCTGGTAGAATACTGTATCTCCATGTGCTCCGTGCTTCCGAGCGCACAATATATTATCCTTATTAAAGCGGCTGCTGTCTTTGTTCCATTAGATTGAAACCTAACTATTTTTCCGCAGAATATGTTTTTGATCACCTTTTGGATTAAGGTATTTTATTTGATCTCCAGCCTAGAGAGAACATCAATATTATTTGATCAAACATCAGCAATCGGAACAACACATAGTTTGAACAACTACAACATTAGAAGAATGAAGAATATCACTTACTTTGGATGCTAAATTATCATTGTCGTTCTTCAAAAATGTTCGTTCGGCTTCCATTTTCTGCAGTTTGGATTTCAAAGCTTCAAGCTCTTCCTGGAATGGTGAAACATTTATTATTAAAAGAGAACAATTCCAAGCCCTGTTTCATTATGAACTATGAGTAAACAATATACAGCGTGTCCCCGGATAGAGGTTGAATGAGGACAAACGGACTAAAAATTAAAAGATCCGAAAAAAGTCATTCTTGATTAACGTTATAATATTACTTTGAATGGAAAAAATGGTTGTTATCGTTAAGACTGGAATTTAGTCAGTGAATCAGTAGTATTTGAATTTTATACAGTGTGACCCATTTAGATTGGGAACACCACAGTAAAATTCCAGGTTATTAACCGATCTCAACATTTTTTTTTTAAATGTCAAGTTATGAAGGGTCAAATTTTGAAATATTTATTTCAATTTTTAGGGCATATCACTTTACTTTTTCGTGATAGAAAATTAGGGATTTTTATAAGCGATTTTTTTATTACATACATGAACACGCCATTGGCTTTGGAGTGCTTCCAAATAGCTGTGGCAAAACTTTTATAAAAATATATTCATTAATAACAAAATTACGACAACTTGAGATTCATACATTTTCCATGCCAACGGTCACAAAAGAACACCCTGCATCAACAGTTGCCATGAAGATGGAGTTACTTGTTGCCACTACTTAATGTCAACGTAAAATTACCTATTTATCGGCAATAATATTTATTCACGACTTAAATCAATGTAAGTTTTATACTTGTGGTTTTTGCGGTATAATGCCAAACATTATTCCATAACAACCGTTCCGAAAGTATAATTGATCAGAAAGCCACGATTAAGTCACTTGCGGACCAATCACAAAATTTCCCTAAATAATAAACCATGGCAACATTTCATTATACCGCGACTATGCATTGAAATGAATACGACCTGGATTTCGGATCAGTGTTTCGGAAAGTGCCCTTTGACAGAAGATGAGACAGAAAACAGATAAAGGAACTCCCCTTTCGGTTGCACTTGCCTCAAATTTACAGTAATTTGGCATTTGACGAGTTCCTTCCAGGTACGATAGTATGCAATAGTATGCATTTCAATGCTAAAATATATATCAAAATGATCACAGTAATTATTGTGAAAACTTATGCAACCAGTTATTGCTTATTCGAGATGAAGGAATACCCCACCTAGTTATGCAAACCGCGCTGTTATCCATCAATCTAATTTGCCTAACTTCTGTATCGTGTCAGCAAATGAGAAGTCCCTTCCAGGTACGATAGTATGCATTTCAATGCGAGTTTGTCGTGTATATTAACATTCATGTTGCCCTGCAACCACAAAACGTCTTTGATTAATACCATGGAAACATATCAACAAACCCAAAAGTGTCATTGTCAAACAAGATCAGTATATAACAGGTTGCCTCACTTTTACAGTCATGACGTCATCTGTGTCACGTGTTGCCAGATGATCTCTATCAAAAACAGTAGAACAGAAACCCATGGGCGAAATCAGTAGATCTTCTTTTAAAACAGTACTTCTGGCAACCTTGCGAATGACACATGACACGATAAGATGCAGACCGATGCAATCGAATGACAGGATTCAGTCTACTGCAGACGCTCGACACCAATGACGTCATATTTTTCCCCCCTCCGTGTAAGAGACGGAGGAGGGAAAAATATGACGTAATCGGCGGCTCAGGCGAAGTGAGGCAACCTGTTATATAGAAACCTTGATCGTCAAACGCGTAGTGAGCGATTATGAATTATTTATATTGTGATGGATAAAAATGGCGTTGAAAATCTTAGATAAATAAATTAGTCATAAATAAAGTAGAATATACTACTCGCAATAATGGCTATTGATCCCTCGGAATGCTACTCCTTCGCCGCTACGCGGATTAATAGCTATCATTATTGACTCGTGATAAAGTCTACTATTAATTACAGTTTGTCTGATTCTTTTGTATCATGACTGATTGAGCGTTTTAACGATAGTGCCAAGTATTTAATGAAAGACAAGCAGATCGTCCTAACATCAGCTCCGGTAGGGTGAATAAAATGAACAAAACTTCTTGTGAAACTGGTGTAGTATCAAGAATATTCGGCGATGTCTCAAGGCAAACAATATTAAACCTATCAAACCAAAATTTTATTATTTAAAAAAAACACGAGTTCTTGATTGTAATGCAGATTCATTTCATTAAATGTTATGCTATTTTGGACATGTTGTTATTTAATTTGTAGTTTATTGTTACAGGTAATAAAACCAATTCAATTACCATGGCAACTGTTGATGCAAGGCATGGAGGTAGAAAGGGGTGGAGACGACATCACGTGACTAAAATGGGATCACTTCCGCCATCTTACCGTCAACGTTCTGTCAAAGTGTTTGTTCACATTTGTGGATCGGTTTTTCTGAGTTTTGGCTGTGTTGTGAGGATTATTTTGTGATTTTTGTGTGTTGTTACATTTCTCAATGATGGTTTCATGTGCCCTGAGAAGTTGTGCGAGTAGAAAGGCTATCGATAAGAAAAAATCGTTTGGAATCACAGTTCATAGGTTAGTATAGTATAATACAGGACCGGGATATGAAATTTGTGTCGAGTTTACTAAAATTTTTATATGGTTGAGATTCGTAAATGTTTAATCACATTATATTGTAGATTCCAATATTTTTTCCAATTTACTCAGTCATGGCTATGATCAATTTGTGTTGGACAATCATAGGTATTTACTTATGAAAAGCATTGATTTGAAATAGGTACCTAGATATACGAGTGATTTTTTTCAAATGAATCTAGTACCTAATCTCAAAGGTAATAGGTAGTATAATACATAAAAGTAATAATACTAAAAGTACTATCCAAAAGACAATAAAAAAATCTCAATTATCATTATTTCTTTTCATTGGTCACCTTGCATTCTACTTACTACTTAGGTAGAAAGTTCAATTTTCAAAATTAAATATCTTTTTAATCGCATGCTAAGACCCTTAGACTATAAATAAAATAGACAGAGGCAGTCATTCATGAACACTTTGTAAATATGGAGCCGTGATTCCCCTACAAAGGCAATAGTCTATCACCTACGTTATGAATGAGAATGAAAACCGTTTTACTATAAATTCTGACAGTCGTTTACTATAGGCGCTTTCGGTTTAGAGTGATTCGATGAACCAATGTCATCAGCGACCGAGTTCTTCTCTTTTTGCTTCACGTTAATAAAAAGAGACAAAAGATGATCGAATTGAGCGAATCACCGTTTCCTTTGAGCGCCTATTTTAAGGAAAGGGGCATTTGTCAAGCGGGAGGCCGTTTGAGCGACGTTGCCGCATGTGATTAATTGGAAATACTAATTTTGAGTTCATGGTGTGAAAATTGGAACTATATATTTATAAGAACTTGAAATTATCGAAAGCGAATGACATGAATGTCTTCAATGGTTTTTGCGCTGATCAAAACAGATAATAAACATTTGCAAACTAAATTTCACGAATTTTCAGAGCATGCACTTGCGGAGAGATTCCTTGTGTCTGCCATTACAGGGAAACTTGGCATTAACCGCAAGTTATACCGCAAGCTGCTTAGAATGTGATTTGACGTCTAGGCTCCATCAAATAATGTTAACAAATCTGTCTATTTTATTTATAGTCTAAGCTAAGACCTAATCTTATCATTTTAAGGTTTCTGAATTGTGGGTTTTGGGGTCAATGAAAACTCCAGGATTGATTAAAAGCTTGTGTTAAGGTTTTGGTGTATATTACACCTTCATCAGGGCTACATAAAAACTATCCTTTTGGTAGAAACGTAGGCACAAGTTTTCAATCAATCCTGTAATTTTCATTGACCCTTAAACTCAAAATCCAGCAACCATTAAATTAAATATCTTGTTTCTGCAGATTCCAAATACTTGTTAATTTCTTGAATACATAAAAATATTCCAGAACTTTCAAAATATAATAGAACATGTTCGAATTATATTTATCTATAATAATTATTATAATTATTTCAAAAATTCGCAGAGCAGGTTGGGAAAACATTTTCAAAATCTATTCTCCCTCACTTTTCAGTTTTCCTGTTTATGTACAGTCGTGTGCATTAATGCGTTGTGAAGCCGCGTACACATTAGTAAGAACTTACATTGTGTGTCGCATTTACCACAAATTCTTGTGCCCGATAAAAATGTTTGCGTGTGTGGACGTGTTTTCCGTAAATTTTTCCTGCATTTGTACAACGGATCTATGCACACGACTGAACTTACCACCACATTTCGCTTGCAATGGAAGATTCAAAATTCAATTCACTAATTTTCTTGTTCACTGTCATCTTTCTTATTCCTCTTTATTTATCTCCAAGTGAATATTGATCTGCATGATTTGTATTATTATAGCATAACTAATAATTGTTATACATCTGTTGTTTTTTGCTTCGTTTTAGTTTTACTTCCTATTGTTTTGTTAAGTTTCTACTCCAGTATACTGTTTCGTTTTGTACATGAATCAAGTTTCACGATTGGAACATACTTTTTCCGGATTGTTTCATAATACTTCACACATACCTAATATGAAGAATAGTAAATAGTAAATTGAAACAATCATGATTAATAAATCAAAAATATAATGTTATCGTAAATGAATTCGAATAATGTTCAAATCTAGAGTAAGAATTCTGAAGTTTTTCAATCTGTCGGCCAGTTCACCCCTGTCTACGTCGCCATATTGCAGCTACTCTAAGCTCCACCTACCGATCCCATTTTTCTATCACTGTTTGAATGTTCCTTAGCGACTCTTATGATTCTATCTCGGTGATGCAAGGTATTCTTTTGTGGACGTTAGCTTCGAGAATTTATGGATTTCAAGTAGTCGTAGCTTTGTTATCTAGCATATAAAATTCGCGTGTCACGGTGTTAAAAATTAAACTACTCCGAAATGACTCGACCGATTTTCGTGAAATTTTTTGTGCATATCCGTTAGGTCTGCGAATCGGACAACATCTATTTTTCATAAAGAAAAAGAAAGCTGATTTTGAGAAATTGAGATTTATAATCAATTTTTTTGGTTAAATGTAATCATTCGTCATTCCCTTTCAATTGATGACAAACGAGTCAATATTCAGATTCAGGTTTGACATCCCAAAAAACCTCCGGGTATCAATTTTCAAAGTAATACGTTGAAAATGTTCTAACAATTTGAAAAATTCGATTTTTATTGTTTAACTTTACCGCCCTGTATCTTGGAAACTCAAAAATCTCGGACAAAGTTAAGTTGCTACAAATCGGCTTATTTCGACATCAGAAATATGTTGCAAGATTTGGTAAAGACTTTTTACAGACACCCTGTGCTTCATTATTATTGCGAACAAATTTGGGATGAGTTTCCTTGCTTTGAAATAAGAGCAAAACGTCTGATAAACATGTATCCGGAAATGCTTCGTAAGTCGATCTTTTGATGAAAATTGGTGTTTGAGGGTTTCTTATCATGCGAAATTCGAATTTGATCTTAGTATGGCTCTAACTTGTAGAGGGCGCTACCTACACGTATTTTACCTGTTATGAAGAGCACCAACTTTTTTGGACGAATCTGTATTAAATTTTCAAGTCAAAAAACAGATTTCTCTATCATTTCTACACAGAAAATGTATATCTGTTAGAAGTCGCTATCTGCAAACATTCTCGAGTTATTTGGATTTGAAATAATTAATAAATGTGATTTTGAAATTAGCTCGAGGTTACCAGCTAGAGGTTATTACAATATATTTCGTATGATTGCTGCATATTTCCAGTAAAAAGATAAAAGTAAACTATTTTGTAATGTTATCAACAACTCTTATTCAAATATTATCAAGAAACAAAATTAAATGCAATAAAAACTTCAACACCCTGTAGCATTTTCGGACACATGTCTTCTTTGTTGTTAGGTTTTTGAATGTAAACAGAAGACTTGAAGAAAAGGATAAGAGAGGGAATCAGGAAAATCACACCGGAAATATTGCAGAATGTAAGGGAAGAAACCTACCACAGACTGGGATGCTGCCAACTGGTCAACGGTACACATGTTGAGCAATTTTTACGTTGACAAGTAATTGTACTCCAACATTATATTTTGATTTTGAATTTAATGAGTATGCTGGATTTCTCTTTCCACCAGCTTTTCAATGAGGGAGCACAAGCCATAGGGTTGCATTCGAAAAAAAAAGTTACGGGTGGTTTTATCTCACCCTGAGGGGCTATATTTTTCACATTGCTTGGAAAATTTAGGTAACTACATTGAAATGTTGAAGTGTCTCGAGAAAATTTAGGAGAATTATTCAGTTGCCCGCTAGGGAATTTATCACAGTTAAAGTCTCCATCCTGTATATTACATTTTGATAGGAAATTGTATGAAAAAAATGACATTTGTTAGACTAGAATTTTTCAGAAAATTGTCTTAACATTTGTCTGGTATTTTTTTTAAGAAATCAAAAACAAACAATATGTATGGTGCAACCACAAAACAAAAATGTCGAAGAAAAATTTGACTTATTGATGCAAACACTGGACCTATGTTTATGGAAAGCACCTTTCCATCTAGAGTGAAAAATATACGCTTCATAGAAGAAAAAGGATCAACAATTATTTTTCTCTCTTAGTAGCGGAAAAACCATGTTGTTGCCAACGAGCATACAAGCCTATATTAACCAGGGGGTAAACCGCTGGGGGAAGTTCTTGTACATGTCCCAGGAATTTGAGGGAAGTTTCAAAAATACGAGGAAGTGTTAAAGAATTCCCAGGGAAGTTGAAGAAGTGTTGATGAATTCCGAGGGAAGTACGGGAAGTCGGGGGAAGTGTAGAGGAAGTTACAAAGGAAGTCAGGAAGTTCAGAAACAATGCGCATGCGCTCTGAAAGAACGCATGCGCGTTTTATCGAAATATTTGTTTTTTTAGGTTAGACCTGTTATTTCATATTGACAAGTGATTACATTGGTGGTAGGTTATTATTTTGGAACGCTACACGCCAATTTGAGAAATGAAAAAGGTGTATTTGATTAAACGGGTTGAGTAACTTCCTGAAGCAAAGACATTTACCTAAATGCATATGGCTGAGTGAGGATGGAACAAGGATCACCGAAAAAATACAGTACGACTCAAAAACGAATAAGATATCTGGATTTGTTCCACCACTGAACGGAGGAATACCTCAAAACAGACACATATTTGGCGACTTCGGCCAACAAGATTCAAGAGTATTTTGAAACGGCATCCGTTGCTTCTTATGGATACGCAATAATGGCTCAACCTTTGGCTTCATCGGCTCCCTCAGTTTGCTTAACCATTTTTGGAACAACAAGTTCACACATAACGATGTCGAGGCAAGATAGGATAACATCAAAGCAACTGCTAAACAGTATGGTATTCGAGTGATTGGACTCTCTGCGGATGGCGACACTAGGCTTTTGAAATCCATGCGCTTGAGAGCAAAATTTCCTATTGATCCTTCTGAGAAAAAAATCAAGTGGCCATGGTTCCAGGCGGCTTATTGCCAAGATGATATACGCAATACTTTATTATTTGTTGAAGAAAGTATACATATTGCGACTAAACTGCGCACTAGATTTTTGAAGAGAGATGTTGTGCTTCCTGTTGGCAATAATTATTTGGCCACACCTGTTCACTTACACGAGATGATTGAGAAATTCTCGAAAGATAAGCATTTCCTCCTAATATCCGACTTGAATCCAGATGATAAAATGAACTACAAGACCGATTGCATGATCTGTGGTTCAGTGTATTTTGTTTGAAAATATGTAGGCAGTGGATACTAAACCAACAAAATTTCACTTTGGCAAATAACTTCGTTTCTTCAAATGGTTATCAATGCATTGAGCTTAATGCGCATGCAATGATCAATTTAATAATAGCATTTCGAAAAGACCCAGAGTTGACTCCGGATATGTTGTTTCCATGGCTGTTCAGTATCCAGACATGTGAACACATTTTCAGAAGTACTCGTTCCATGACGTCAACATATTCTACCATGGTCAATTTCAGATCATAAATCGCTTAGATCGTATCCAGCTCATATATAATGTCTTTAATGAAATTTGAGACGAATTTATTTTCCCACGAGAGCTAATAATGAGAACATCCACAGCTGAACAGCAAAGAGGCGAAAATCAAACTGAGTTTTCTCACTTTACTGATGATTATATTGCATCCATAGTGCACAATTCTTTAAAATATCCGCACTTTCATTGACCAGTGGATTTGGAATGGAAGTAGAGGAAGATATTTGGAATGAAATACCTTGTCTGGCAAAAATAAGGAGTACAAATCTCGAGTCGGAAGACGATCTCTCAACACTCGACCAATTTGAAACAAATGATGAAGATTCTCAAATTGATGCTGAAACTATAGTATTTGGTGTGGGCGATGAACCTGAAACACAAAAACAATAAATCAGCAATGTCTCACATTTGAATGAGATGTTTTCACAAGACCCAGAGGATGCGGCACTCAATATAGATGAAGATCCTCTCAGTAATCTGAAACACGGCATCTACAAGAACATGTGCAAAATTTCATGTTTGAGTTGGGCAATGATTTAAATTTGAAGACATTTGATACACCAAAGAACTATAAGAATAAAACATTGAGTACAATCAAACCGGCATTAAAAAAGAACTACAGATTCCAAAATGATAATCCAACGAAAAGTGAAATAAACAAGAAACTGAAGAAGTATCAGGAGACGTAAACATCTTCCGAATCAACTACAGAGAGTACTGCTGGTAGCGAAGATAGCTGTGATGAGACCAAAATCGTATACGATGACAGTACTGACACTGACAAGTTCGATAGTTCTTCAGCGGAAGACGACTCCATATCATCACAATTGACGCGTAAATACCTCAGTAAGATTCCAGAAACAGTTTTATAAACGAAAAATATAAGTTCACTTATTTCTTTAAGATCTATCAGTGAGCTCACCAAAAGATGAGAAACCAATTAAAGATGCTAAATTGAGACTGGAATTGCAAAAATTCTACGCTGTTTATTATGGAGAAAGGTGGTATGTGGGATTAATAATCATGATTCCCATGAGCCCGGAGGCATATTTACAGATGCTAGCGTGTGTTGGCACCGGGGTGTTGAAATCAGCTAGGCTTTGAAAAAAACATTCATCTACAAAAACTAGCCGATTTGGACACTCCGACTAGAGTGCTGAAATCAGTGCGCTTTCGTAGTGGCATGTTGTAGGTAGTGGGTATAATATAGAATTCTCATAATACCCATACACAACACATAAATTATGATTTACAATAATAATTTAAATGTTAACCTGTTGCTAACCAACAAACTGGTTCGCTGGGCAAGAGCGTACCTTTTTACTCGAGGAGCAGCCATATAGGCAGGAGCGTCACTTTTTAAACGATATGTAAGAGAACATCCACCGGCTACGCTGGAAAGGAGCGTCACTTTTTAAACGGACTAATTATGTATATCCTCCCAATCTTCTGACAAACCAGCTATACCGCATTTAACTTGAGTGTAAACAATCGTAGCATGTGTAAATATGTATATATCCACTACGAAAGCTCACTGGTTTCAGCACTCTAGTCGGAGTGTCCAAATCGGCTAGTATTTGTACATGAATGTTCTTTTCAAAGCCTAGCTGATTTCAACACCCCGGTGCCAACACACGCTAGCATCTGTAAATATGCAGCCCGGAGAAAATACAAAAATAGAGATGAAATTCCTTAAACAGCAGAGAAAAAAACAGAATAAGTTTCGATGGCCTGCATCTAATGATGTGGATACTATCGATGAGGAATTTATATTTTATGGTCCTTTAGAATTAGTTCAAAACTGTGATCATTTTGTGATGAATGAAACTGTTTTCCAAAAAGTTAAAGAGGCTAGGCATGAAAACGGAAAAACGTTGATCAAGAAATATGGTCAGGGTGTTTCATCATCTTTGATGACATTTTTAATCATCTGTAATCTTTTGTTTTTGAAGGTATCGAAACGAAACAAAAACTATATTGTTTAGTTATCAAGCACGCTTTTTCTAATTTGAAAAATAAAACAAAAGAATAACGATTTTCGCTACGCATCTCGGTCGGCATTCCATTTAAAAAAATATTATTATAAGTTTTGTGGATATCTCGTTTTATTTTTCAAACATGAGAAAACTTGCACTCTATTCACAATCAAAAGTCACCAAAAGTAAAAAAACTACACGTGATCAGACATAGCGAAACGATTGATCTGATCACAAGTGTTGGTTTATCTCACGTGATATTTCAATCGTTGGTGACTTTTGGTTGTAAATAGAGTGTAGATAACTATAAAATATGGTTTTTGTTTTGTTTCGATACCCTCAAAAAGTTCATTGAAATGTTAGCAAAGATAATGAAATAAATACCCTTTTTCTTATGAATAACTTGATCTGTTTATATTTAATATCAATAGAGTTTTTGAGAAATCTGTTCTTGGTTAAAATTAACGTGCATTATTGCGACAACATATTTTATTTTTTTCAAATTCCACCTCGAACAATAAAAAAACTCGCCAAATTATGAAATTCATTATTTTTAGATAATTATTTTTGACAAAATTTCACCAGCATTCCATGTAGGTCAAGAGTGAACTTGCCTCGCTTAGGAAGTCAAAGTATTTCATACGGCGAATTCCGGTTGAAGTCTGGGGAATTCCGGAGAAATTCTTCGGAAGTACCGAGGATGTCTGGGAAATTCCTGAGGAAGTCTGAGGAATTCCCGTTGAAGTCTGAGGAATTCTCGAGGAAGTTTGAGGAATTTTCAAGGAAGTCTGAGGAATTCCAAGGAATTCCCTGGGAAGTTCCAAAATTGAGGGAAGTATGTTGTGCTTCCCTTAGATGAGGAAGTTTTTGTACCGATTCTGAGGCAGCGGTTTACCCCCAGATATTAACTATGCAGTAGTCCAAAATGAAATGGAAGATAAAGTTGACAAAATACATCAAAATTTTCCAGCCAAAGGATGATAAGGGATATACATCTCGAAGATTCAGACCCGGCCGATTAGTTCTGGGATATCAAAAAAAAGTACAAACCGAAACTAAAGTGCCAAAGCTAGTTTTTTTTGCATGTGCATGTGCTATGAAGTCGTTTACATGGGAGAGAAGTTTTGATGCTCATTGAATATCCATTATTGGCGAGATACAGGGTGAATTGTAAAAATGGCCCAAATTGATTTCGAAAAATATTTCAGAAACTATCCAATTCCCGACATGGTTTGAATTTGAAAGTTTCATAATTTTTTTCATCACACAATACGATGTCTTTAAAATACATACACCAGGACACGCAAACTGACAAATGGATTGAAGTTTTTAAATGCACCATCAGTTCTTTGATAACTGATGTAGGGTCAAAGTTTTCTGGAATTTTAGGCGGTTTCTTTGTTTTTGTCCATTAGGGTATGCATAGTACGATTCGTATTCGAGTAACCACCATCAACTTCATTTTTTGAACACTGATCTGGATTTTTAATAGACATTTCTTAAACCTCCTTCCATACACTTTATAATGATGTACGACACAAATACCACTGACAAGATCTCGACCCTGTAAAATGACATCGCCAGGAAATATTACAAATGCGGCTCTGATTTCATCATATTTCAAACTTCAAAAAGCTGTTACCTACTAGAGGTAAACCGCTAAGTAAAGAAGCCGGGACAGGGACCGCTGTTGCGCGGCTTTTTCTTGCTGTCTCTGTTTTCTGGGCATTTGAACATTCAGGCAGGGGCGTATCATGACTTAGATTGCACCTACGGATATGGCGCGATATCTGCAACCAATCACGTTCAGGGGGCAGTCTCGAGTTAAAAATTGGGTTGCTGCACACATTCTACAGCCGGCTTCTTCACTTAGCCATTTACCTCTATCAAATCCAATTCCTAGACTCAATAATGTAAAGTATCTCAATTTATAAAAGGCATGTCACAAAGACAATGCCGTAAAATTTCTGTTTCATGGTGATGGATTTTCCTTACAGAAACGTAAGGAACGAGTATCGAGTGATACATGATTGTGTAGCAAACATGATTCCCTCACAAAGTTATAAACAAAAATTCGAGGTTCGAATTGGAAATTGATCAAGTTGATTGTGGTTACCAAAGAACGAAACCTCGCTCGCTTACTCATAGGACATCCGATTGTAAAACGTAGAAAAATTACAGAAACTTTGAAATTTATACTGTTCTCATATCGAGAAATATTATGTATATTATCGGGTGATCACCAAACTGTTAATAGAGTCGTTGAAACAAGACTTTGATGCTTTGCTTTATGTCTATTCATGTTTTCAACATAAAATAGAATACAAAGCACTGGGAATGTTAAATATGATGGAATCAGAGCAGTACTTGCAATAATTCCTGATGAAGACATTTAATAGGGTCGGAATGGTATTTGTGTGGTACATCATTGAAAAGACATGAAGAAAGGTTTTGAACATGATGATGTTAATGGTGGTTACTCGAATACAAAAGGTCGCATTATTTGAAGACATCATATTGTAGAATGGAAGAAATTAAAATTGTATTAAAACTGTGTCTCGGAAATAAATAGTTTCTGAAATATCCAACAAAATTATTTTGGGCCATTTTCACATTTTATCCTGTATCACGCAAACTAAAATCAATTTTGCGACTAATTGAAAAACTGCAACTTTTCTCTCATTTAACCAACCTCGTAGCACTTACTGTTTCAAAGATAGCAAGTGATACCACTCACTTTAAACGGACACCACAATAACTACCACATTATATCCAAATATGAGCCTCTTGCCGTTTTCTTATCACCAAGCCTGCTATACGATGCTACGTAAACCCACTTTGTGACTAATGTAAGATACTATCAACATGACCAACATATCAGGTGACTGATTTTGTGATTGGAAGTGTTATTGTGTACGAGTGCGATAACTTTTTCAATAACAATGATGGAAATTAAAGCGAATGAAATACGGATTACTAATAATTATGATATATGCTACATATTTTCAAAAATGAACTGGTATGTTATGGAAAAATATTACCGCCAATGAAAAATACAATAAAACATAAAAAATAACGGCTAAATATGATTTTTGGTTTGCAAGACATTTCACTTATTTTGTCGATTTATATCTGTTCATTCACATACAACTTAAGTACATACATTTGCGAATTTTTGAGAAGAATATTGGTCGACATTATTTGTACTTACAAAAAATCAATAGACATGGGAATGTCACCCTCCCGTCTTTCTCCAAGAATAGTTGATGGTCAAATCGCTTGAATTTTTGTGATTACAAAAAATTAATAAGCATAGGTTTTTCCTGTGTTTAAAATAATATGAAGTCATGTATCGCAATTGTGACACACAAAAGATTGATTAGTCACTGCTAAAGTACTCATGAATTACAATTTCATGTGATCCGCGCGCCTTAATGTCATAATCCCAAAATTTGTGATCAGATTTCGATGGTGAGCATAAATGAACCCTTATTCCCATAAATTAACAATACACTTACATTAAGGGTGACTTTCTGGGCTTCTGCGTTGAAAGTGGTGCCTAGTTAGTCTGGTTTTTCAATAACTGACATATGTCACATTTTGAGTTAAAATATTGGACAGTTCAGAAGCGTCATATTCAATATGGCGGTTTCAGGGCAGACCTTTAGACGACAGTAAAATGCAGCTGGGTACGTGTCATGACTGTCAATCATCAAACAATAAGGATGTCGCTAATGCGACATCCATTTTTTTACCAAACTCAATCTAACCCAAACTCAAAACTTACTTTGCCTAACTTAACACTAGACACAAATTTAAAACATTGTTACTTCAGCGATCACCATGGCAACATCTATGTCAACCAATCTGACCAATCACGGGCGACGTCGCAGTTGCATTTGACGTAGTCTCAGACATTTATTACTGTGATGATCAAATATGAAATTATTTCCGTGTGCGAGTTCAAATCGACTTTCGAAGTTTCACGAGTGACTTTCAATGTATATTTCAATATCAGAGTGATTGTTTGACAAAGTGGTTACAAGTCCAGTATTGATGAAGGGTAGTTATAAAACTGTGAATTATTGTTTGGGTATTTGACAAAGCTAGATATTCAATTAAATTAACTAAACTTCGATGCATTAGCTTTGCATATGATTCTGGACATTATAGGATACTTTTATTTCAATCATTATATTACATAGTCTACCAAATATCTAAATTAACGTTACTTCTGCGTCTATACTTTCTATCAGTTTAATTATTCGAACGAAATAGAAATAAAGGCCGTTTAGCATAGGTTTGCCAGCTGTTTAGTCCTGGAATTGCTCGATTGGCATATTGATACGGTATTCACAAAATGAAAGAATCTTTTATTAAAGTTTTATTTATTTGTTTCACATAAAATAATCCGATAGGCAAGATGAAAGACACAAAAAATCTGGTAAAGCATATACTGTTTTTCTTTTTAGTTATGAAAACTATTTTCTATTGCAAATGTGCGATGACGTTATCCAATAGCTTTCAAGTGAAATCAACTCGATTTTTCAATAAGACATTTTTTACTAGGAAACTTGACACATCGAATGATTGTTTTGTTTCTTTTTGGAATCAGTTTTCAAAACCGAGGTATATCAACAATAATAATTGTTGATCATTATTGGAAGGTACCTTCACCATGAAGGGTTCGGGATTCCTTTCGCGATATATTTCGCCAGTATGCCTCATAACCCCTTGCTCTTTGTTCATGTAAACCATCTGTGAATCAATGGTCGCGTTCATAAGACGGAACAGTTAACGCTACGCCCCGGAAGCGCTCTTTGACAACTGACAGTTGACGGTAACTTTTCCGTCTTATGAACGCGACCATTGTTTTGTCATTAGTCTTTGGTCTTGAGGCGACACAGACTACAGTAAAATGCAGCTGAATACGTTGCCCGTGATTGGTCAGAAGTAAATAAATTTGGCAGGTGATTCGAATTGGAATTTTTGTAGTTAGATTTTCCATTGATAAAATGAATGATTCTCTAATTTGTTTTCAAATAGGTGATAAGAATGAAAAAAAATCTCCAGGTAATAAATCTCTGGGCGAAGTTCTATCAATATTTTTTTAGGCATTATGATTATCGGAAGAATGATTTTCTTTCCCAGAATTTATCCGTTTCACTGTATTCAAGTTTGAAAATCGTTCCAAAGGATATTTAGGCGAAATAATAATGTGTGGAGAATAATGAAAAATATAATTCAAATAGGTTGAACTTCATATTTCAATGAACTATGTATTATAATTTTTTGCTTATTTCTTTTCAATTCTAATTAAGCGTATGAGAAACAATCATAATGTGCACCAGATGTAGACCCTTGATTGAAAATAGGTAGATACTTATTTTTTTTTTTTTTTATTGTTTATTGAGGTATATCTCTTGGTCTCTTTTGTAGCTAGGAGAGGTCATTACTTTTCGGGGACGATTGGCATAACGTAAAACAACTTTCATTTCAAGGACAATAAGTTTGGAGTGAAACCAATAAGTTTATTAGAAAGTATAAAAACATCAAACGCTAAGGATATTGATAAATACTTAGATACTCTGTCTTAAAAGTTATAAACCAAGTACATATATTGTTAGGTGTTACCTTTCGATATATATATTTATTAGACAGTTTTCGTTGCTCCTAAAAATTTTACCGGTAGCGGTTACGAAAGCCGTAGCGATAGTCGCTATTTGACAGATAAAAATATAGTTTTCGGTGAGAGCAAGAAACAAATCCGCTTAACGTTACGTTTAACCTCAACCCTAACCAAACTTATTGGCAAATGACATCGCAGTCTTGTTTTGCTAATGTTTATGTGTTATTTTTTCAAAATGATTGAAATGATATTATTGGACTCCAGTGACGAATCAGATTCTGATTTTGAAGATGCCATTTTATTAGAAGTATTGAACAACAACCCCATCTAATATAGAGCAGACATTCACATCATCTGATACTTTAGGGAAATCGTTGACCTTTTCCTTTTCCTCAAACTTTTTCAATACATATGTAATATGTTCTTCAACTCCCCTCACAGACACCTCTTTCCTAGTGACCTCCAAAAACTTGGAAACAACCACACTCTATTTAGATCCATCCCCATATGGATTATCTGCCAATATTTCAGAGAGTGAGATCTGGTCATCTTCATCGGTAAACCGAACTTGGTTTCGCCTGATTGTTTTTAAAAAACAGCTGTTTCTTGATTTGGATTCATTGCGTAAATTGTCTTGGTCTTGAAAAACATTGAAATCAATCCTCAAAACATTGACAATCAAATGTCAAATAAGATATTTTCTTCTACTGCGCATGCGTTTCACTACGTTAACCGCTGTGACTATGTATGTGTATTACTAATATATTATAAAAAATAGACACACAACTGTCGTGTTAATAACAATATTTTTCTCTTGCTTACAGTCATAGAACAAAACAATAGTGGTAGAAACTAATGTGACCCAGTAGCAATTTGTCATAGTTTTGGTGGATTTTTTTGCCATTACACGCGGAAAAGTTCAGGAAATCAATGGACAATTTGCACATTTTTTGGAAATATGAAAAATATGAGGATAAGTAAGTACTGATACCATTGATGTTTATGAAATCAACCTACGACCTCTAATAATGTAGTAATCACCGATTAAAGAGCGCCAATCAACAAAGAGGGTTACTTTTGGGTTTTGACTTTGCTATGAGAAGAGCAAGATACGTTACTGGAAAAAGTTCACCAGTGTGTTTGTAAAGTTTTGTTTGTGAGTGTGCTATGGAAATGATGTACACTCACCGTTTTTGATCTTAGATCTTCTTCTGTCCTGAAGACATTCAATAGAGGAGTCACCCGTACAAGTAACCTCCACCATGGCCAATCCCGGACAAGCATAAATTTTCTCACATTCCGTTGTATACATCTCACAGCTAAGGTCTGTAGTTTTCGTTGTTGTAGCTTTTTTTTTGATAAATACCCTCTGCAGAAAGATTGCAATGAAGTGATAACTCCCGTTAGACGTTCATCGCGCTGAGCCTCCAATCGACTTATGACGCCAGACCGGAAAAATATCTGTGGACAATAAAAAATTATAATCAGGATTATTAGGCTTAAAAATGAATAAATTAATAACATCTGGCTTGATTGTCCGCATTTTTCAAGTCCCTATAGTGCGAATATATGTATGTATATAGTGTCAAAAACTCAATACCCCAAGATAACCATGAGCAAACTATGGATAAGAATTATTTCACTTCGGGATTTCAAAGGGGACTACTACTCAGACTTGCTGTTGAGGCAAGCAATCTATTTTTGACAATTCTGCAACTTCCAAATATGACGTCATCAAATATGTTTTCCAAAAAGAGGATACAATACTCATATCTTACTTGTTAAAGAGTCTTCGTATCGCGGAAATTTGAACTCAATTGTAAACTATTCGTGAAGAAAATATATTTCGATTTATTATTGTGGCATCGGTTCATTATCATGTGTGATCATTAACAATTTACTTTCACAATAAAGTTATAGAACTCTTTTTGAACAAATACATTTTGCATTGGATTTTTTTATTAAAAAAAATTATGTCTGAGGCTCCTAGTTTTTCCTTGTTTCTATTTTGTCGAAGAAAGATTTAGTTCCATATTTCATCTACTTGATTAGGCCTGGTATCTCCTTTTTTTTAAAAGCTTGTGTTTGCTTAACATCTCAGTCACAGAAAGAAATCAATCTTTTATTTCAATTTTCTCTTGTTCAGACATGTTCTCACATGGGCCTTAAATACAGTATACATATTATTTTCTGATTGTATATTTAAAATACGAAAAAAAGGCATGCACTCATTAATAATAATAATGTTAATAATAATAATTCCTTTATTGTCATAAGTTTCATTGAAACATAGCAATCGTTAAGTATTACAAATTGTGAAAAAAAAAGAAAAAATTAGAACAATGAAATTTCAGTAAAAAAATACAGTACAGTAGCTTAAACATTTAGTTATACAAAATGAAAAGTAACAAAGTTTAAAACAAAAGAAAAAATAATCAAAAAAAAAAAAAATAAAAGGCAATTCTTCCAGATTGTAAGACGCCTGGCTAATTAAAATTGACTTAAGTGTTCTCCTAAAGGTGCCCAAGTTTTTCATTCCCTTCAATTTCAATGACAGTTTGTTGCATACTTTGATACAGTTGTAAATTGGTCCTTTTTCAAATAATCTTGTTCGGTGTGAAGGAATACAGAGCTCCCCATGGCCTCTAGTTTTCATGTGAGAATAATTGTCCGAATTTTTCGTGACTTTTTTTTTTTGGTCGACTCCGTCTGAGGAATACTCTTTCCATTCAGTGGGACGTATAGCGAAGAAGAAGATGCCTTGTTGTTGTGGTATGAAACTACTGCTGATTCTGTTGACACCATATATGCATCTTTGAAACTGCTTCACTGGATGCGCGAGACAAATTCTCCACTGAAGGAGCAGATAGTACAATCGATGTATCATCCGCAAACTGGACCACTCTCATGGAAACCATAGCATTATAAAGGTCATTCACATAAACTAAAAAAGTAGTGGTCCTAGAATGGATCCCTGTGAAATACTCATTGTAGAATAGAAGAATTCCGAATGACTGGTCTCGATCCCATCAATTCTGTTCCTAACAGTCACTGACTATTAGGTTATTTGCAGTTCCTCTTACTCCACACTGGTGCAGTTTGTGCAGCAAAATATCAAAACTGATCGTATCAAACGCCTTGGAAAGGTCAAAATATATTCCATTTACCTTTTGACCCCTGTCTAGTTCCATGATTATCTCGCTCAACGAACTGCAAATGGCGTCAACAGTTGACCACTTTGGCAGATGACTACAGGGTGTCACTTAACGATATGTCATAATTTTAAGGAGGAGTTCCTGGATACATTTTGAGTCGAAAATGTCATATAAACTTGGGTCTAAAAAGAAAAATCAAAAAAAAATAAAAAAAAAATTAAATAAAATAAAATGCAATAAAAATGAAAAAATAAAAATAAAAAAAAGTGTGTCCCTATACCATAATATCCTGCGGCAAAATTCAGTTCAATATCTCAAACCGTCTTTGGAAAATGTATTAAAAACTAAAAATAAAATAGATCTTTAACACCCTCTTATCTTAAAAACCAAGCATTTCAAGACCCAAGTTTATATGACCTTTTCGACTTAAACTTTATCCAGGAACTCCCCCTTAAAATTATGGCATACCATTAAGTAACACCCTGTATATTGACAATCCGAAAAAAAGCATTCATCATGTAAAAAATCAAACAATCTTCTAATGATAGCTCGTTCCACTATCTTGGAAAATCCTGAAGGTAAGGCTATCGGTCGAAAGTTGTCAGCATTCGTCAAGTCACCTTTCTTGGGTATCGGTATAACTTTAGAGATTTTCAGGTCATCAGGATAAACTCCACTCTCAAACATAGAATTTATAATATCCGTGAGAGGAGAACTTATGATTTCGGCACATCTCTTCAACACGATAGTAGGTATATCATCAAGTCCTGTCGAAAATTTGGAAGACAGATTCCTTATGATTTCAACCACATCCACTCCAGTAAAAGGAAAAAGAAACATTGTTTTACTTTTGAGATCTGACACATTGAGACTTGTTTCTGAAAATCTCTACCAACTGATACGGATCCTGAATCAAAGCACCGTAATGCTTCAAAACTATATTTCCACACTTTGAGTTGTTCTTCCTGTTTAGTATGCTCCACATGGTCTTGGCCTTGTTCTTGGAATTCAGTATCATGTTGTCATTTCTGGCTTTCTTGGAATTACTGACATACTTGTTAAATTGTCTTTTCTCAGTTTTATATCTCTGCATGATGAATTCAGAATTCTTCTGCTTCGCCAGGTAATACCAATCCCTGATGGATTCAGACCATACTCTAATCTCAGGACTGATCCACGTAATTGTAGGTTTCGGTTTTTCATTAACTTTTTTACTTGGAAAACTCAAATCAAAGTAATACTTAAAAGTTTTGAACAATTGTTTGAATTTATTGTTGACCTCTTCCTCGCAAGACACTTCTACCCAGCTCTCACCACTGAGATGATGAATAAGGTTGGTTATATTCTCCTCACCGAAATTTCTTTGGTAGGTGATCACCGCATCATGTGGGCTTTGATGCCACTTACCCTTAAGAATATGGCACAATGGTCTGACATCAACATCTACTACTCGGCATACAATATTACTAGGGTCAAAGTTTGAACACATCTGATCAATCTGGGTCTCTGAGTATTTGCTTATTCTAGTAGGCTCATATACATGAGAAAAGACTCCATATGAAGCTAGAATATCCTTGACAGGAGAACTACGTGGCGACTTCCAATCTATATTCCAGTCCCCACAAATTATGAAATGCAGAAACTTTCCGGGAAGTTCAAATAATGTCCCATTTAGTTTATCATAGAACCTTTGTAGATTTGAGTTTGGTACATACATTCACTACGCATATCAAGCGACCATGACATTTGAGTGCTGCACAAGTAATTTCAAACGACGATTCCTTTGGTTGAACAGTTAGTGTCAACTTAGAGGCTACAAAATTTGTCTTCACAAATAAAGCGGTTCCACCACCCTTCAGAGTTTCTCCACAAAAGTAGCTGACCATATTATAATTATCCAGGCAATAAATTTCAGTTTGATGTTGGCTTATCCAGGTTTCACATAAACATACAATATCCGGGTCCCATTTAATCAATAAAATATTTAAGTCATCAACTTTGTTTTTTATACTGCGAATATTTAAACTAATACATGTTATTTTGTTTGGATGAGCGGATTCTGGAGCGAAAAAACCTATTCCTGGTAGTATTAATAGGATTAGTATTGATAGGATTATCATTATTGATGTCCAAACTAGCAGCCGTAACAGCATCCTCAGAAATAAGTGGCAAATAGTCAGAAGAAATACTCATAATACTATGATTGCCCACCTGAACATCAATCACCTGATTTCCATCAGCGGGCCTGTCCACACATTCTATGAACGTTAAATTCTTAACAATTGTATTTCCATCAAGTACTACATTTAGCAAAAATTTATGATTTTGAATATTGTCTTCCCTTGAGTTGTAGCTGGATTCACAGTAGTATGCATCTCCAGGAATATAACGATCTATTCTTTCGATAAATTCTTTAAGCTTGTTTTTGAATTTATTTATGCGATTATTCACCGATCTATTATGACCTATGGAAGGAAATGACCTGAAGATGAAATTTGAATTTGAACAACCATTTATCAGTCTCAGAATGTTCTTGAATTTTGGATAAACATTGTGTCGTATGTCGTTGTATCGTGCCATAATCAGAATGTAATCCATTTTTAGAAAAGCCAGTTATATTATGATCCACCTCTTCAAATTGGGCATATGGTTTTATAAAGGATTGAATTTGAAATTGATTAAAATTTTCATCACTTTGGACCAACTTGTTAAACCTCCTACCCGTTTCGTCACAGATTATGAAGATTTTTCCTTTCTTCTCACAAATAGTGCGAAAGGTATCGGATGAAGACATAATGTGAAACTCTCCCGGCTGCGAGTCATGCTTATTTTTGGAACTCTTTAATTGTTCCTCAAAAGAGATCACACTTTCCTCCAACTTCTTGTTCAAAATCTTCAGTTCCTTGAGTGATTGTTGATTTTCCTCCAGTTTTAGCTTGAAATTTTCAATTTCTTTTTTGAGAGAGTCACATTCCCCACAAGTAGATCTTTCAGCAGACTTCTTATGCTTCTCTAGTTTAAACTTGAGAATACGAATCAATTCTCGATGTTCAGTGATTTCTTTGTTGTAGTTGACTTCTACATCCTCAGCGTCCATCTCGAAAATTCTCAATCTCTTCTTAAGCTTCTCAAAGTGTCTGTCCTTAAGTTCCAGCTCATGTTGTAACTCAGACATATTTTTCAAGTGAGATGATAATTTACGGAGTTCATTGTCATGCTTGTTTGCACAGTTTTCAGAGCAGTAGATTTTATGCCTATCCATGAGTTTCATTTCTTTGCTTCTTTCAATACAACTTTTGTGAAAAATATTGAAGCACCCAATGCAGAAAAAGTTTTTTGTCTCTTTACATTTATCACAACACTTGAATTATGTCTCCATAGTAGTGTAACCAGGTCAAATATAATTCACCAAATTTCAGTTCACCTTGTACTAATTCTGGTACAATCTCGATGTAAAGGACAACCACTATCTCCACCAAACGAGGCGATAAGAACCGTTATCAGTTAAATTCCACCGCACGGCGGCTGAAATTATGATTTTTTCGCAAACTTATGTCGGTTATAGAGGAATAAATAGTCACTATCACTGACTCATTATTGTTGGAGTACGCAAAACTCCTTGTTCACTTATATACCTTACCATAGAAATATAACCTATAATCAAAGTCTATATATTCGAATAAGTCCGACCACTCTCTCGAAGATGCGAAAATCCCCCTCCTGCCGTCACTATCCGTCCCGCCGGCAAAACCCACATCTGATGTGTGAAGGAATCTACCGGGTGCAATTGGAATATATGTTTACTTCGTTCTTGTTCTGGAAAATATTGGCAAATAATTAAGATTATTTTTTCAATGCTACAAACGATTTTTTGATCATTAGTTATGATGAGTGTGTACAGTGTGTTTCCGTATATTTCGTCTGCAGACTAACTTGCTTATTATGCAAGATAGATAGGGACTTTAAATACAAAGTTGGTAGGTATTAACATGAACCGCCAGAAAAAAATATGTTTTCGTATACCGGGTGCACGAGAAAAGTGTGGCAGACAACACTCACATGTTTTTAAATTGAACACCCTATATATTATTTCATAATCAGATAGACATTATTTTTCTGATCTCAAAAATATACAACATGTAGGCATTCCTTCCAGCCGTTTTCAAAATATTTAAGTTTTAAAGTTGGTTTTTTTGGTATTGCCGAATTTAGTATCTATGACTACAATAATTGTTTGAACATTATTTATCAATTTTTATCCTCCCAATAATCTAAAACAACGAATAAAACCAGTGAATGTATTAAATTATTAATAAATTGATATCATAAAATGCATTTAAGAAAATGTGTTGTGAATAATGGCGGATATATTCAATAATATCAATTAATTAATAATAATAATGTATTCACTTGTTATATTCGTTGTTTTAGATTATTGGAAGGATAAAAATTAATAAATAACATTGTTCAAACAATCATTGTAGTCATAGATACTAAATTTGGCAATACCAAAAAACCAACTTTAAAACTCAAATATTTTGAAAACGGCTGGAAGGAATGCCTACATGTTGTATATTTTTGGGATCAGAAAAATAATGTCTATTTGATTATAAAATAATATATAGGGTGTTCCATATAAAATGATGCAAGTTGTGTATGTCACACTTTTCTCGTGCACCTGGTATACACATTTTTTTTTTCTGGCGGTTCATGTTAATACCTACCAACTTTGTATTTGAAGTCCCTATCTATCTTGCATAATAAGCGAGTTAGTCTGCAGACGAAATATACGGAAACACCCTGTACACACGTGAAGATAAAATTGTAAAAAAATAGCTATAAATGCTGAATAACTTTTTGGAAATTTCGAGGACAACGAGGAATGGAATGAAAAAATTCGTTTACATAAACTTTCATAAAATATAACTAATAGAACATAATGATCAAAATGTCAGCAAATGAATATTTGTGTTGATCTACTCAATGGAGGAGAAAATAACCTCGGAAATAACACAATCGAACATCTACTAGAGACAAAAACGTTTTCAAATAACCTATTATGATAAAGTATAAACAAACAGATATTATGTACATTCTCAACAATTAATAAATACTTATACATTTTTCAAGATTTTCAATTTGGGATGTTATTCTTTCTAGAGTTTCTTAGTGTTGAATTTGCAAATTTTAAAGTATAATACTTTCGCACCTTAGTATAAGGATAGCATGGGAAGCTTGGTCAAGGGTGAGAAAAATGCATTAGAAGACATCTTGGTCTTCAAGTTCATTCCTACACTAAACTGCACGCATGAATCATTGTCATTTTCAATAGAGTTTTCAATGAATATATCTCCAAAAGAAATCAGATATTCACTGTAACTTTTTGCAGGAACTGTCAATCCTCCAAACCGTCCCTGCTCGCAGACTCTGATGAATAGAAAAGTAAAAGTAGAATCGCTACGTTTCGATTCTACTCGAAACTGATAGAATCGCTTTTTGGTACTCTCATCAAATGCCTTCAAAAGTAGAAACGAAATTCGACCATTTCTGGAAATACTTGGGAATTTTTGTGTTGAAACACTTTCACTCCGCTTATACAATTCGACCAAGTAGGTTTAATCGCTTCGTTTCTATTTTACAGGGTTATGAAGCAAAAAAGGATTACGGTGGAAAACTCCATGAGAGTACCAATTTTTGATCGAGACGTCACTTTTCCATGCGATAATACTTTTCTACTCATCAGAGTCCCACTGCTGCACTACCATCATAAACTTCTTTTCCACAGAATGATGTGGATTGGTCACATTATTTCAAGATATTGTGCTTGATCGAATAGGAAAAAAAAATGAAGCCAAGAAAGTTGGGCTGTTTAATAAGGATAATTTTTTTTTAAAGCTGGAATTGCTGGAAGTTTAACTTCAATAAAAATGCCGGAGGCATAATCACTATATCCAGAACTTATAATTCTGATCAGATCACTTGAATGTATGTATCAACAAAGACGCTCCGCTTAATAGATTCACCGTCCGCGTATCCGCCCCTCGTATACTACCAAAATCTAGCTAAAACAGGTGTTGATCATGATTTACGACACCTCGCAAAAAATGCCGGTATTTTCAGACGGACCACAGGAGTGACCGGACTTATTGGAATATATAGACTTTGCCATAATACCAAAGTCTATATATTCCAATAAGTCCGACCACTCTCTGGAAGACGCGAAAGTCCACCTCCTGCCGTCACTATCCGTCCCGCTGGCAAAACCCACATCTGATGTGTGAAAAAATCTACCGGGTGCAATTGGAAAATATGTTTACTTCGTCCTTGTTTTGAAAAATATTGGCAATTAATCCAAATAATTTTTTTAATGCTACAAACGTTTTTTTGATCACTAGTTATGATGAGTGTGTACACACGTGAAGAAAAAAATGTCAAAAATAGCTATTAATGCTGAGTAACTTTTTGGAAGACACCGAGGAGTTAAATGAAAAGATTCATATACATAAACTTTCATAAAATATAACTAATACAACATAATGACCAAAATGTCAGCAAATAATGGATATTTGTGTTGATCTTATCATTGTAAGAGAAAATAACCTCGGAAATAACATAATCGAACATCTACTATAGTTAAAAACGTGTACAAGTAACCTATTATAATAATATATAAACAAACAAATATTATGTACATCTTCAACAATTATTAAATACTTATACATTTTTCAAGATTTTCAATTTGGGATCTTCTTTATTCTTTCTAGAGGTTCTTAGTGTTGAGTTTGCAAATTTTCACGTATAATAGTTTTGTACCCTTGTAAAAGAATAGCAGGTATTCCCATGGGGAGCTTGTATGTGGATTGGTCACATTATTTCAAGATGATGTGCTTGATCGAATAGGAAAAAAAAATAAGCCAAGAAAATTGGTTACGGCTGTTTATACAGGGTGTCCCAGCAAGGGTGGCCACCGGCCATATCTCAGAAACTACTGGACCTAAAAGTTCAGGAAAAAAAAATTATCACTAAAGTGGCCACGAGAAAATGCTGGGAAATATTTATAACTTCGAAATTTTTCCGCTAGGGGGCGCAATCAAAGCTTAAATATTAAAATTCGAAATTTCTCCGGAAATTCTCAGATTGAGGTATATCTTTATCAACATGGTTAGAAAACCTAGACAATTTCACGTCTTTTTGGTACAAGGCTCATTGGCGTATCGATCTTCGTGTGAGTAGGGGAAGGTAGTGAAAGTGTAATTGTTCAAGTGGCTGTAACTTATAAACGACTTGTCCGATTTTGTTGCGTATAGGCTTGTTTGGAAGATAAATGTGAGTACTTTCGTATATCGTATCCAGTGATGCGTGATTGTCTCCAGAAAAGTTGCTAGAAGGCGTAATTTGAATTAAAAACTGTTATTTTCGTTTCACCGCAAAAAGTTAAATGGTACGGTATAATTCTGATAACAGAATCGAAATGAAAATTAAATTTACAAGAAAAAGAAAAAAAAAAAAAAAAAACTTTGAAACCTTAAAACATTAAATTTTACATAATTTGGACTAGTTATTATTATCAGAATTATATGGTAAAATGAAAAACACTGTTTTTGATTCAAATTACGCCTTCTAGCTACTTTTCTGGAGACAATCACGCATCACTGGATACGATATACGAAAGTACTCACATTTATCTTCCAAACAAGCCGATACGCAACAAAATCGGGCAAGTCGTTTATAAGTTACAGCCACTTGAACAATTACACTTTCACTACCTTCCCCTACTCACACGAAGATCGGTACGCCAATGAGCCCTGTACCAAAAAGACGTGAAATTGTCTAGGTTTTCTAACCATGTTGATAAAGATATACCTCAATCTGAGAATTTCCGGAGAAATTTCGAATTTTAATACTTAAGCTTTGATTGCGCCCCCTAGCGGCAAAATTTCGAAGTTAAAAATATTTTCCAGCATTTTCTCGTGGCCACTTTAGTGATCATATTTTTTTTCCTGAACTTTTAGGTCCAGTAGTTTCCGAGATATGGCCGGTGGCCACCCTTGCTGGGACACCCTGTATATGCCAGTGTGAGCTGGTTTCCTCCATGTAATGTCTGATGGTGGGCGTCAAGGATAATGAGCCTGGTCAGATGACTATTGCTGGGTATGATTTTCGGATGCTTGTTGTCGTATGGCAGATGCGATTTTTCGAGTCTTCCTCCAACTCTCAGCATGCCTTTGTGGTCCAGTACTGGGTTGAGGTTCATGATCATGCTTCTCCTATTGAGAGGAATCTTTTCTTGAAGTGCTCTCATTTCTACTTTGAACTGATATTGTTGTTCTTGCTTGACCAATGATTCTAGAAGTTGTATTGAGCTCTTCAACCAATAAAGGACACTTTTTCTGCCAGTTTCGTTAGAGTCGCCGACGACAATATGTTAGAACTAGTATCATCTTGGTGAGCGAAGAAAATCTGTTGGTAAGTTCGATTGATGTGTTTATGGTTTTTGCTACAGTTGTTGTGTGACACAGTTTCACTTCTTCTGTAACAGGGGGTATTTCTATTTTTCGTGACATCAGTTCCATAGTGGTATTTGACGCTAGCCAGTCTGGACCATTCCATCACATCTTAAACTGTTTTAATTTGGTAGCATCCATTCCTCTTGAGATGACGTCTGCAGGGTTATCCGAGGTTCTGACATGATTCCAACTCTTGTCTGGCAGTAAGGAATTTATCTCTGCTACTCGGTTCGCCACAAACGTCTTCTATCTTGTAACATCTTGATCGCATTTTCTCGTGGCCACTTTAGTGATCATATTTTTTTTCCTGAACTTTTAGGTCCAGTAGTTTCCGAGATATGGCCGGTGGCCACCTTTGCTGGGACACCCTGTATAGGTAATTTCTTTGAAGCTGGAATTGCTGGAAGTTTGATTTCAATAAAAATGCCGGAGGCATAATCACAATATTCAGAGCTAATAATTCTGATCGGATCACTTTTATGTATGTATGAACAACGACGCTTTGCTAAATAGATTCACCGTCCGCGTATCCGCACCTCGTATACTACCAAAAAACTAGTTAAAACAGGTGTTGCTCATGATTTACGACACCTCGCAAAAAATGCCGGTATTTTCAGACGGATCAAAAGAGTGACCGGACTTATTGGAATATATAGACTTTGCTACAACAATGATAAATGCATTGAAGTTGATGGTGGTTTGGTAGAAGTTACAAATTTTTAGTTTTATGTCATTTTTATTTGTTTTGATAGAATCAAAGATTGTTAAAGTGCAAATTTTTAATTTTTTTCAACTTGATATTTTCGGTTGAAAATTTGTATAGACCCGTTTTAAAGGATGCTGAATCCAGTGGCGCACACAGATTTTTTCTAAAAAGATCGCTAATATGGTTTCCTGAAATTTTGCTCTTAAAAACTAACATAGTAGGCCTTGAAGTCAAAATGGCGAAGGTCACTTTTTGCCAAGAATATACAATTTTTCGAGCTCTACAATCCAAAAAAAAAACGAACCAAATCGGTTAAGAAATAAACTTTTTATCAGGGTGTTCCCAAAACAAATGGGTCACACTGTATATAGACTTTGATAATACTATGATGATCATCAGACCTAGAAAAATTAAGTTGTTTTTTGGCTCGGATTAGGGTTTATTCCAATGATTTTCCAACCACTAGATATAGCCCCACGTCTCTTTGTGTGTCACATGTTTATACATTGAGGGGAGAGAGGAATTCTTACGAAAATTCTTGCGAGTTTGCCAAACTGCAAGTTTAATAAGTAGCTACCTTGTATTCAAGGTATTTTTACTCTAATTAAAAATACTGTAGACTCTATGAGTGCATCTCCGGTAGTTACCAATTATATAATATGTACATTTTTAGATCACTAGTGATAATAAAACATTTTCAATGAGACCCATATTTTTCCATGAACATTAGTTACTTATGTAGACACGATGCAACGAAATACATCTGGCAACACGACACAAATGCCTATTTGAGATCAACCAATCACAGCTGATAGTCATTTTAACCAATCATAGCCTGTAGCTGCCTTGGAACACTGTTGTCGGCTTGTTCAAAATTCAATATTTTTGAAGGCCGAACAGCTGATTTATGTGAACAAAACTTATCAATAATCAAAGAATAATTATCCCATAAATATTATTAAAAATTGTTTTGATAGTTTTGAACAAACTAGACAACGAGAACAGAATATACCTTTCTAACTATTTTATTATTATTACATACCTGGAATTTCTCATAAACTGAAACGTTCAGGTCAAACATCAAACATATAATATACGGACCATTTTCAAAACTAATAACACACTTCGCTCCAATTTAACAAATACTCGACCTAATAATATTAATGAGTCCACTAAAAATGTAATTTATAAAATTCCTTGTGAATGTAATAAATTCTATATTGAAGAGACCTCATGACCTTTTAAAAAGAGAATTGAAGAACATAAATCATACATGAAAAAAAATCGATTTTCATAGATCGGGAATTTGTCAACATGCATTTGATAATAATCATGAAGTAAATTAGGATAATTCAAAAATCTTAGCATAAGAGCCATGTTCTAAAGAACGTAAACTTGAAGAAAGTGCATATATTATGTTAAATTCACACAAAAATGAGCAATATTTTTTGAATTTGAATTAGTTCTTTCTTTCTTGGGTTCCACTGACGACGGAAGCAGATTCGCTTCCGAAACGTTCGATATTGATGGGTTTTATTGTTTACTAGTAGACTTTTTTTCAGGTAATATACAAGATCCGGTATATTAACACTAGTTTGATTGATGAAATTGGGAAAAAACTTTGTCCTCAAGTGTTTAATACATAAAAACGTGACATGTGTTTCACCCATTATGGCATCATCAGACTTGGATAAAGCGTCACTAATTTAGAATTCATGAATCGCAAAGTTAAACACATCACACTACATCTCACAATAGTTCAAGTCATTGTGACTTGAATGAAATGACAAAAATTCTGGTAAACAGTCATTCATTGTCTTTGGAAGCATAGTTATTCTAGATTACAATTTAAATAGAATTGTATAGTTCCCGTAATGCTGATGAAATGAATAAATCAATCCAGAAAATATTAATAATGTAAAAATACAAACCTCATTTGGTGAACATACTGGCTTGGAGATTTCACTGTCATATTCGATTTCATTGGAAATGTTGCCAGAGTCATCCGAACTATAGTCGAATTTCCTTATATCCATTTTTATTTGTTCATTTTTACCGTCAGCCTGTATAGAATCTCCAATGATTTTGACGACTTGATATTGTTTACTAGTGATTTTATCCAGGGGTATATCGCATTTTGAGAATGGAGGTATTTTTTTCAGCGCAGAAGAATTACAAACTCTAGTGGCATGAGGCACAGATATTTCTTCTTTGTTAGATTGTTTCCGAATGACTTTCCCTGTGACTCCTGAAGGTTTGCCTTTGGTATTTTGAAACTTTCCTAATTTATCGCCATCTCTGTTTTTTGCAGTTCTCGAGGAATCAATTATTGTAGGTTTAGATTCACACGCTGGTTTGGATTTGATATTCAAAACCTTGGGTTGAACCATATTGGAGTTTGTCGATTTAGACTCAGATCTTCCTCTACGTGGGTAATGATAGTCCACAACTAGTGTTGCTTTTTTTACTTGTCCACTTGGTTTGTAGATATCGGAAATATGTTTCTCGTTCAACAAGGTTGTACTACTTTCACTGTTGGAAATATTTAAACGTATCTTTTCACTGTGCCACTCGGTCTGTTTAGTTTGGACTATTTTTCTTTTAGTAATAATGCGATCATCATTATTTACCTTTCTTTTTGATCCAGTAGGTAACTGGCACGATATTCTTGGTTTGCATACATTTCGAGAACTTCGTACTTCACTCAATTGAACACCAGTTTTATCTTCTATCAATATAGTTTCCTTTCTAATCATTTTGTCTAGATGGCAAGGGGTGCTAGGAAAGCTTCTCCTCATGGATGAGCTCACTGGTATTCTACTGGAAGAACTTTTCATTGTAACGTTCAAGTTACTAGTACTAGATGATTTGGAAAAGACAGAGTGGAATGAGGCTGTTGCAGGGATTGAAAGGGTATTCGTACTCTTCATCATTTTTTTAACTGTCAAAGATGATGTTTTTTTGTGTACGAATGAATTTGAATTTGCTTCATCCGTTTTCTGCTTCTTTTGTACACAACCAGTTGAATGCAAGTGTATATTATCCAAACTTTTGGTTTTCTGATAGACGCTTGTCGAGTTGGAAGACCGTCGGATCAATGTATTAGAATCGCTTCTTTTTGGGATGCATCTTGATTCGATTATGCTACAAGTTTTTGCTTTTTCAATGGAGGAAGTTCTCGTGTTCTCGTCATGACTACCGTCTGCTAGAAATGGTCCCATAACATCATTGGTAACCAATGAAATCTCATTGATCTCAGTATCAATTTTTTCTGGAGAATTGACTGAGCACCCGTAAGGATAACTCACTTGGTTTGATTTACAGCTTAGTTTTTGAACTGTGTTTGCTACCTCTGGAACATTTTTTTCAAAAGACTCGATTGATAAATCACAGCATTCTCTTATTTTAATTTCCTGATTATGATCAACGATGGAATTTTTCTGAAAGCTTTTTGGGATGTTATCTCCATATTTGTCCAAAATTGAATCGAAGTTGTCAATTACAATCCGGAACTTGTCACTGTAGGTAGAATCAGTGTCGTCAATACATTTAGTTTCTCGGTGAAAATCGATATTTAATGCAGTCTTTTCCAGTAATGAGCATTGATCTACAGTAATTTGTTTTTGACATGAGGAATCCTCAACCAGCTTGGAGTTTGGTGAAACAGACATATTTTTCACTTCATCAACAGTTGGTTTTATTGAAATAAAAGAAAGATGTCTGTTGTATTAACTTCATGCTCAGTGCTTAGCGGTCGATACCTATTTTCATGGGATCCAACTGTTTTAGAGGTGGAAGTTGATAGAGTTATACCATTTGGGAATGCTATGTGGTGTACTACAGATGTCTTTATACACGTTCTTAAGAGTTCTAAGTCAGGTTTCTTACACAAGCATTCTCTCACAAAGTGAAAATATAACTTGAATACCAATATTGTTTTTGAAGAAAATATGATATCCACTCCTTGATTTTATTGTTTTCTCTTATAAAAATCAGTATCAAACCAGAAAAAAAAAAGATTTTTAACATCGATTTTGATATTTTACACTGCCATCATGACGAACGCAAAATTATCAGGGAGGCATGCTACCTTGTCTTATATAATTTACACTGCTGTAATCAGATTTTGTCGTTCCAAAGATGGATTACCTAATTATTTTAAATTTTGCAACGTTGTACGTATTGTAGGTCAAATGATATATCAATATACAAACTGAAACCGACTCACCCAAAACTTAATGGTTGATTCACTTTTTAAACAGAATTTGATAAGCGAATGACATTTTGAAGCAAAAATGTGAAGAAGCTACGATTTTTCGAAAATATACGATGGTTGTTTGTATAAAGACGGACACGTTTTTTTTTATGACTATAATAGGTGTATTATACATCCACTCTTTCTATTGGTTAATGTGACTCGTTACTCAAACCAGTGACTTTTTTCATTACTCAATTGTTTTCAACCATTAAAATGATCTAATGTCATTACTCCACTGTTTTAGAGCCAATCAGAAAATTCGACCAAATGTCAATCTTCAAATCCATCATTTTGAAACAGCCTCAGAGAAAACAATTGCAATCCCATTAAGCCCTTGATTACAACGAGTACATCATTTTTCAAGTGTTAACATGACATTTTTTGTACACGAGATCTTGTTCAATAGATCCTATCAGTAAATACATTATAATCAGAAAAAAAAACATTATTCAACCCCGTTTTTTGGCCAGAAGCATAAGCTTGATAAAACTTTGCCATCTCTAAAAATCGCATGAAGATCTACACCTGACTCTCCTCAATATCATACATACGTTGTTTTTTTTTGAAGAAAATAATTTTCTAGGCATTTTGGCGCTTTCCATCAAAAAATTATTGTTTTCTCATAATTTCCGTTTCATCAAGATCTTCAAGTAACTTACACACGTAATATTTGTCTGCCTTCTTTCACAACCCCCATCGCATTGGTCATGTATCAACATCGGATTTTGATTTACAAGTAATTCGCGGGTTAAGGAATTTGATTTTTGTACCATTTTGCATTTTGTTTTCAGAGCATTGAAAAGGTCTCTAAACGTTCATGTTATGTAAAAATGAACTACATTTCAACCCCTCACGAGAGTTTCTCCAATTTCGACGATAAAGTCTCAATTTTCTCAAAAACTATAAGGCTTTCAACGAACATGAATATAATTTTATCTGTAGACCCCGTTGAGTTCCATTGCATTAAATGAGATTCATAATAATTTGAAAAAAAAAATCAACGAATTACGATGGGTGTATCAAACTTGATAGAACAGAAGATATAAGTACGTGATAGAGAAATAATTTTATCAATAATCATTTTCACAAGATAATATATTCCTCCACGAGAAAAATGAAAATAAGCACTTTCTCTTGACAAATCTGATAGAAAAGGAAAGATTTGAATTTCTATCAACATTCTTAGTTTGTGACTATCTTCACGCGCTTGGCACAAGGTATGTGCAGGATTTCACTAAAATATAAGAGAGTTTCTCTGTTCATCAATCAAAATTTCAATCTTCGGAATTGGAAATCGATTGGCTGCATCGTTGATTTTATAATTAGTAAGAATATTGATAGTCCGTTTTGTATACAAGAATGTTCTACTTTTTTAAAGCGAAATATGTAGCATGATTGTTGAATATTAATTGCGTTCGATCAATAATATAACTTATCCCCTGTAAAAGAGCTGATATTAATTCGAGATAATGTTTTGAACTCACTGATGAGTTATTACTTTCTCCGTCAAAGAGATCTTGAAATACATAATTGCTGAGAGTTCGCAACAAGACAAATAAGTTTAAAATGTAATGAGCAGAGTTGTCTAATGAACAAAAACAATGAGTTCAACAATAATTATTGATTAAAGTTATGAAAGTACCCGTCATAAATCTCATTTTCCAACACCCTGTATATTTTCTGCATTAGCATCATATTCACATGATTTCAATTAAACCAATAAAAATAAAATAAATAAACTATATATTTAATAAGTTCTTGATTATTTGTATTAACGCTGCATGTTCTGTTAAAATTATTTTCAAAACGGCTGTATCAAATAGTGAAAATAGTTTCTAACGGCTCAAAAGATCAGGTTTCAATTGAGTTATAAAAGTATAAATTGAGGGAATATATTCATGTAGAGAACCAGTGGTATAAGCCATCGAACTCTTGAGTCTAAGATGCGCGTATTAACAAAACCCAGATGATCCAAAATTCTATACTTGAAACACACTAAAAAACAATCAGTCCGCAAGAACACTCGAAATCGCGAAACAACAACTTGTCTTCGCGTTATCCGGTCACGGCCACGACGACGAAGATAAGTGCGAACTGCAAGACCGATAAGTTGTCGGTTATACGTGTACGTTAGTATGAACTTAACATAGGTGCTGCCTCAGGCAGTGTGAAGTCTGCGTGGGGCGACCACAGAGACACAACAAGCGGTATTAGAAAATTATGCTTCGTAATTTGCAACGAAGAGTGAAAATGGTTCTCGGGTGCCACTAGGTCGCGGAAATACAGTGTGTTTCAAGTTGAACTGACAAGGACTTAGGCTAGATTGCGCTCACCAAAATATACAAAAAAAATCATATGAACATGGGTACAAAAACCTTCGCCTGTTGAGCATGTAGTAGTTTCGCTCCGTTTTTGAGAAAAAAAATGTATCATGGCCCGGCACATCTCTTGACCCCCTAAAGAAATATAAAAATGTTGCGGAATAACCCAAAAACTTATCACAATATGTTTATTTATGAAAATAAAAAAAAAAAAACGTTCACAATCAAGCCTCCGACTGCGTTACTTCATATACCTACGTATCAAGGACGATGAATCTCAAAAGCAAAGAGGTTGAAATGAGGTCAAACGGGGGTTTATTCATGTTACGAACTAAGCCCGAAATTGTACAAATTTATTGGTTTCGACGCACTTTGCTTAACGTTGAGTGTAACAGATGCCTATGCGCAAAGCTATATTTTGAGATGCACAGGCTTGTTGAAACATAACTGACATTTATCAAAAAAAATGTTGATAAAATCATTAAAATCTCTTGTTATTTTTGTTTGAAAACATGTTTCAATTTGTGAATTTCCTTGAGCCAGTTTCTACATGAGCGCTTTCAAAGAGAGGGAATAATGATTTTTCTTTTTAAAGCAACAGTTTTGTGGTCTTGAAAAAAAAAGATATACTTGTGTGGTATCATATTGAAGGAAAGCACAATAAAATCATGATGCAATGGAAGCAAATTAGTTGGTTTGCTTCAGTACCAATGATGTGAAAAGAGCTTAAAAAATGTTTCCTTTGAACAATACATGTGGGTGGGCAATGATATTAAAGGAAATGCGTGTCATAATGCGTCATGGAAAAAATTGTGTGGGTTGTTATACCCTATGGTTGTTATACCCTATGGCAAAAACTATTGCAAAATATCTATGATGAAAAAAACAATGTGTAGATTATGTGATGATACATGGTAAAGAAGATACGTGAGTTGCAATTTTTTTCTCTGATCATTGGTTATTCATATTCAAGAAAATCGCGTATATTTCATAATGCTAAGATAATACGTTGAAAATAGGAAAATATAAAGTACAGGATCAACGAAACGTTTAAAAAGGTTTTCTCTCAACGTACTAGTAAAAAATCGCGAAAATAATGACATGTAAGCCTTCCGCAGTTAGTTGAGTTGTCAAACGGGGTTAATTTTTCCCCAGACATATATCGTGCAAAATAGTATGGAATAAAAGCATATAACGATATTGATATTTGACTAAAAAAATGAGAGTTCTAAAAAGTGTGAATATAAAGAAGAAAATTGTTTCTGTTTAGAAATATTGTTTGTGGTGTATCATAGCGTCAGTAAATTACGCGAGGATCAGGAACTGACAAGAGTAGACCTTCTGATGCAGCAACACAATATGTTATGTTATTATCTTACAGAAAATCACTTGCTTATCAAAATCAAATTGCAAACAAAATTGTGTCACACGTATAAGTTTACGGGTCCAATTTTCAAAACAGTTCTAGTATGATTCGTATGCAAAACATTTTTTTGCAATTTTCATCCAATTCTGTACCACTTTTGTGTGAATTTGAATCACTTTCGTATACAAGTGACGACGGTTTCGAAAATACGGTTCCAGAAGTGTCATATCATAATAATAATAATCGTTTATTAAGCAAAGCTTACAATAATAATAACAGTAGTCGGTGTAAAGAAATAATGGTAAAATAACAACGAAAATGGAACTTAGGTAAATATAGAATTAAAAATATCTACTACATACTATTATAAATATATAAAAATAATAAAAGTGATAAAAATGTAAGATAAAAGAAAAATGGGTGTATATGGTACATCAACTCGACAGACTAAAACTTTGATAAAACATGTTCTCTGATCAGTCTTTTGAATTGGGATAATGTATCACAGCATTTGATGTCAGGAGGTAAAACATTGTACTCCTGCAAGCCCTTATATAAAATTGAGTTAAACAATAGATTAGTATTACACTTATTCACTAAAATAAAATCATGTCGATGTCTTGTATCGTAACTATGGACAGCACCAAAGTAACTAGCTCTATCACATATATATGGTGGAAGCATACCCTTATTGATTTTAAATATAAAAATATATACATTCAACATGACCTTTTGTTTTACGGATAAAAAATTCAATACAGATAACATCAGTCTTATCGGTGTGTATTTATCACATTTTAAAATGATACGCATGGCCCTATTTTGTATTTTTTGAATTTGATCGGTCTTGTATTTTGGCAAATTACATAATAGTGTGGAGCAGTATTGTAGATGAGGTGCTGCGATAGTATTATACATAAGTATTTTGGTGTTTATGGAAAGTTCCTGTCCTATTCTAGCTATAAAAATCACCTTTTGGGAAAATTTTCTCACAATATAATCACAATGAGCCATGAAGTTTAAATTTTTATCCAGAACAGTCCCTAAATATTTTATTTCTGAAACAATGTCTAATCTCACATCATTCACTTTTATCACTAGTTCTTTCATATTAATATTATTCAACTTAGATTTTGAACCAAATAAACAACATTTAGATTTATCAGTATTCAGGCTTAACTTATTGCTACATAACGAAATAAACAGGTTCTCCAACTCTTTGTTCATTACATTTTTCATTTCGGTTATATCTTTACCTACAACATACATCATGGTATCATCTGCGAACAGCACGATTTTACAATTATCATTTGTCACAGTTACAATATCGTTAATATATAACAGAAATAAAATTGGGCCCAAAACCGTTCCTTGCGGAACACCATATTTAACAAGATTACATGACGATACACTATCCCTGTATTTAACTTTTTGACATCTATTAGATAAATATGATCTAAACCACTTTAGGACTATATGCTCAAAACCATAATTCTCGAGTTTTTTCAATAAAATGTCTCTATCTACCGTCTCAAAAGTTCTTTTAAAATCCAAAAATACGGCTAACACCAGATTATCACAGTCAATAGCTTTAAAGAATTCATCACAGATATTTACAATAACTGACTCACATGAATGGGAAGGTAAAAAACCTGACTGATTAGGAACAATAATCTTTTCTGCAATACAGTACTGCATTAATTGGTTCTTCACACACATCTCCAGGAGCTTCTCAGGAACGGGAACTGTATTGATCGGCCTGAAGTTAGCATGCTGTTTCGTGTTGGGAACCTTTGGTACTGGGATGACAGTTGCCATCTTCCAACTATCAGGAAAAACACCATAATGAAGTGAAGAGTTCAGGACGTCAAGGAGTCTATCACCAACAACAGAACAAGCATCTGATAGAATTTGCTTGCTAATTCCACTCTCTCCTCCACCAACATTCTTCATATCCCTCAGATACTGTTTCATTTGAGGCATGGTTACTTCAGCAAATTTTCACAAAAAATCACAACTATATATTTTCCACGTGTCATCCCCGCATCATGTAAAGTTATACGTGTTTTTTTTTCAAAATTATATGCCAGACATGTACACTGTATATTCGGACAATTTTTTCACACCTTTTGTCTCCCTTGTCACGACACTTATTCTATCCTATATTTTTCAAGATCGCATTCATTTAGTACTACACCACCCAATACATAAGGAAAACAAAATCCTATCCTGAAAAAAAGCTTCGATGCAGCAGATGAATTTCAATTTCATCAGATTCAATACCAAACAAGCCATGTATTTTCAAATATGTTTTTTTTTCAATGAACCCACGTTCGACTCAAAAAGAGTCAAACACACCATACAAACCATGAAATTGAGATTTAGTTATACTTAAACAATTGACATAAAATTCCTGAAACACAAACTGTATATGAAAAAACGGGATCTTATGGAAATATAAAGTCATAGCAGAACGGTACCTTTAACTGATTTCAATTATGGGATAAATATTATAAAACGTTAGTTATTTATGCGTTTATGTATATTAAAGAAATTTGAATTTTATTATGAAGGGCATTCATTTAGACCTTTGTTTTTAAATTGTTAATAAAACACATAAAATGGAATTGGATGGCGGAATTATCATGACCTGGAAGAACAATCATTGACAATAATTTCACCTAATTGATGACCGCGACTACGGGGAAGGTCTAGAAAGGTCGAATTTTGGAAAAGAAATTTCAGGATTTTGACCGGTATTTGCCCACTACGCGAAAGAAGTTGGTTTCGAAGTCCTAAACCGAATATACCTTGGGCTTTTCTATTTGGGGTAATGTGATATCAAAAGTCTTCGTCATCAAGCCAGTTACGATTCGGACATTGCAAGATATTATTACTCGCAATATTTGAAAGTGATCAAAAATGGACTTTCCTAATGAACCACTTGGGGCATAGCCACGGCCGGATTTTTCTTCCAGGTCATGATAAAGATTCCGCCATGCAACTACATTTAATGTGTTTCATTAACAATTTAAAAACGAAGGTCTTAAGGAATGGACAATCTGCACATTTTTCAGAAGGATTAGTAAGTACTGATGCCATTGATGTTTAAGAAAACAACCTACGACCTCTAATAATGTAGTAATTACCGATTAAAGAGCGCCAATCAACATCCACTACGTCTGAGAATATCTCCGTCTGTCATATTGACTGAGATGACTCTCTCTCTCTCGGAGGGTAATATGGCCCCACCCCTTTTGCGAACATGGAGTGAAATTCGCGTCTTCTTTTTCATTTATTTAGTATATTTCTGGGTATTTCGGAATAATTGTTTCGCTGGTGACTTTCAAATAATGTCTAGAATACGTATATAGAATTTCAAGTCATTTGAAAATGTATGCAAATTGTCCATTACCCTTTACATGGTGTTAATGATAGGCCGCAATTCTAAGGGCCTGATCCAAGTTCAAGTGGAAAAGTTCATATAAACATCACTGTTCTAAAAACTACTGTTTTCAAATTACAGGGTGGTGAAGTAAAAAAATAAAAGTCATTTTTTTTATCAACATCTCAGAGATCCATTTGCCGCTTTTGATGACATTTAGAGTTTTGTTTATTGTGATAAAATGCCAAGTTGACAGACGCTAAATAATAATCGTTATGAGTATGTCGTCTCGAGGGGCAGTCCTACGAAAAATCTTGACAAAAAATTGGATGGCACTGACTCTTTCGAAAAGTTCATACCTATTCGAAAGTTCGAAAAGTTCATACCTATTTATTTCGTGATAATTTCTCTTACCATTCCTAGGAAATAAGTGGAAACCATTTTATTGCATTTCGAAAAATTGTTAAAATAAAATCAAAATAACTGCTCTTTTCGCTAAGAAATATTGTTTTATGAGCATGCTTTCAGCTTTCCGTGAGATTTATTAGATTGAGCTATCAAAAAATAGCTATTTGGATTTGGAGATGGCACAAATGCATCCTATTTAAGGTCTTGCAAATGATAATTTCGCGGACCTGATGATTGTATCGGGAAAGGTATTCTGATTGCAGGCTTCCGGACAGAAATATATCCATAATCATTCATCGTCGACTTATTGGCAGTTTTAAACGTTATGTCTCCGGGAAAAAACTTCGTAGATTTTGAGATGTGGCAGTTGAGATCGCTGTTCTACATGCTGTCGAACAGAATCCAGAAACAAGAATGCGAAAAAAGAAGGGGAATTGAATATCTATCTATCTATACATTTATAAAAGGGAAGGTATGTTTGTCCGTAAAAAAGATAGCATTATGCGTGTATCTAATGAGGGAGAGAGAAGGCTTCATTCTGGCAATCTCTGATTGGTCAGATTGGTTGACATGGCGTTGCCATGGTGATCGCCGAAGTATATTGGCTACATTCTGGCGGCCTCAGCAGCTTCTTAAGCTGCTTGATTAGGAGCCGACCTGAACGTGATGCTGTTGTGAAGCGTCACGTCATTGTAAGAAAATGTTGCTTTTTCGAAAGCGGATCTCGCTTGACATATAAATTTGGGTTATGTTTATTTGTTTATGATTACATCTTCATTATATTGTGACGGACCTGTGGCGGATTCCCATGTAGCAACCCCCAACCCCCGCCCCAGATCGGTAAGCAACACCGCCGATACTCGGGGCTGGATGTAGCTTCCGTCCTCACAACAATGTTGCCGTTTCTCTGTTTGTTGGGTTGGGACTGTTAAGGTGAGTGGGAGAGATTGTTTATTTTGATTGTCGGAATCCAGAATCTTCATAAAATAGCTTTGTTTCCTGATTTGATTTTGGTATTAATCCTAAATCTTTGGATGGACATACATTTTCGATTTACAGTTTTTGTGTGAAATTTTGCTTATCGTTACCCATTTGTCTGTATTAAATTAATGATAAAGGTAGATACAAACATTTCAAATTTAACCTTTGTTTTAATTTAAAAAAGAGTTTCAAGGTTCATTTCATGAATTCTTATAATTTCACTTTGCAATTGATAAATCTATTTCGAAATGGTTTTCTTTGTGTATTACGTTTTGTGGTTAGAGATGGGACGTTTTATTTTTCACTAAAATTATTGAACTTCACAAGTTCTGCTAGAATTTTAGCAGAGGTAAGGAAAAAACGAGGAAAAAACAAAATGTCAATAATAACATATTATGGCGTTACGTCATACTCTGCTTTTGTTTCTATTGTAATTCGGAGGTAAATTCAACTTCTAACAAATTTCGAATTGTTACCAGTTATCACTACTTGAAACGCCGATAACTCGGGACAAATGAATTGAGGCATGATCTATGGTCGGTGAAAAATTCCAAATTGAATGGACGATCAAAATAAGAAATAATCAATTATCTACAAACATCAGGGATTTATGTAAAAAAGTTCAACTTGAACAACTTTTTTAATTCCTAGATGATCAAACGTTCTGGTGATCTTTCCTAACATTGTATATTTATGATCTTCCAAGAATATGTTACTGATAATAAATAAAATGTGAAATATATTCATATAGACATACCTACAAAAGTTACAACAATTAAACTCATTATTTAGGTTATCACAGGTTTTCAATTTTTTTTTGAAGTTCATTTGAATTTCAAAAACGATTGACATCGATTGAAGCATTTTTACCAGAATCTTTACACCGTATATTTTATAAACCCATATTATTATACATATGGGAATGTATAGTTTCTTATAACTATAGAACAACTTTAAAGTTTAGACTTACTCATAATGTCAAAACGTTCCTCCACTTTCCTGAAGAAATATCTGCTGTGAAGAATATCAAGCAGAAAATTGCCCATGTTATCGAATAATAAACAGCGCGAGATATTTGAAAATCCCGCGTAAACCTTCGAATAAGTACGGCAACATTGTTATCATGTGGGAGCGGGAGCTACATCCAGTCGCAAGTCCGCCGATGAGGTGACAAGGCTGACGGATGACAGAAGATAGCTGATCTCCGCTTCGACTTCGAACTTCGAACCATATATTTTCGAACCAACCGACACGCGATTTTCCGGTTATTCGACCAAAATTTGGTTTTTGGTTGTATTTTATTCAATCAACGATTTTGTGTAAATGAAATTTCGTATTACGAGTGTGTCTATTTGTCTCGCCCGCAGAAGACTCACAATTATATTATCATGATGATATTTTTCGACTCTTTGTGGCACCAACAATATCAATATCCTAATGATTTGGTGTAACAACAGATTATCTGTTTTTTAGCGTTTCACTTCGAATCTCATCTTATTCGCTTTTGGATTCATAATAATAATAATAATAAGAATGAATTAAAGAAAAAAAATGATGTGAGTACATTGCGATAATAATTGACATTAATCATTGCTAATGGGTGATTTCTGATAGGAGCAGATCGACGGCGGGTGACGGTGATTTGTTGGATGATTTTTCGATTGTTTTGTGTTATTCAGGAGTCTCAGCGTTAATAATTATTACCAGGAAGATTTGTTAGGATTAAGATGTTTCACTTTGGTTGAAGATTTAGTTTTCTTTCGTTTGAATTGGGATATCTACATTTTTTGCACAAGATGAACGTCAGTTTTTTTCTTCTTACAAGTTGGATTTCAATTTTGAGATGGATTTGAATCAAAACTGGGTTTTGCCTGGGCTGTTCGGAGAGCGGGTAATTCAGCTAGTTTATTGTAAAGTGAATCGGTTGATGAACAAAAATTTCACAGGAGTGTGAATAAATATTGGCCAACGATCAAAGTTAAATTGATTTCTCTTCACAATTTCTCGACATGCAATAAAGTGGTTTATGTTTCGTTCATAATAAATGAATCAAAGGTAGTCTAGCTACTATATGAATTTCGAACTTGCCAAAAATCACTAATTTTTCATGATTTCTTCAAAAAATATGGGTCATTCTTGCCAAGTTCAAAATTTTATAGCCAGGCTCTCCTTTGCTCGATTATTATGAAATTTATGGGAAGTACATATGTATTCTCGCCTCCACAGATAATTCGTTTCCCAACATATAGCTTTAACATATTCATAATAGTCCAAGAAAATTGAAGTAAAATGTATTAAATCAGCAGCAAAACGAACCGATTACATATTGTAGTTCTTTTTTATCTTCAATGTGATGGCAATGTTATTTTACTACTTTTTTCATTGAAAAAGTATAATATCTTCGATCAATAAACTGAAATATTACAAATTAAGGATTTTAGTTTATACAAAGTGAAATATTTTATTCCAATAATACCGGACTAATATGCTACGACTTGATCTTTTTTGCACTCTCTTTTTTGTGCATATCGGTTTGGAATTCTTTTGTTGGTACCCGCATAATAATAATAATAATAATAATAATAATAAACTTCATTTCAGAAATAATTCTGAAAACACAGAAAAAAATATTCTACAATCTACCTATAACTATCACAAAAATCGCTCAAGCTGTAAGGCTCTAGTTCCACCAGATACTTCTTTATTTCTTTCTTAAATAATTTAACTGAGCTTATTGCCTTTATTTCCTGGGGTAAGGAGTTATGCAGTCTCAAACACATATATTGAGGGCATTTTTCGGTCAGTGTAAGTCTATGGGTTGGATACATTACGTCTAACGATCGAGTCTTATATCTATGTTGAGTTTTCATTTCAAAACGGTCCTTATTTTTAATATAAAACAATAAACATTCATATATATACACGGCATAAGTCGTCATGATTCCTAAGTTTCTAAATTCACCCCTACAACTTTCTAGATACTTTTTATTTTTGAGCACTCTGACTACTCTTTTTTGTACAATAAAAATACTTTGTATTAGCATATGCTTTCCCCAGAAAATAATCCCATATTTTAGCACCGATTCAAAATTTGCTAAGTATGTTATTTTTAGCGTTTTTTCATCCAAGTTTCTTCTCATGATCCGAATACCATAACAAATTGAGTTTAATTTTTTAACCGTGCTATTGATGTGATGGTTCCAATCTAAATACTCATTGATATGAACTCCAAGGAATTTGGCGTTATCCGACACTGTAATGTTCAAGTTTTCGATTTTGTTGGGTTTGATTGTTTTGGTCTGTTTTGTACTAAACAAAATGGTGTTTGTCTTTTCTTTATTCAAAATAAGTCGATTTTGATTGAACCACTCTGTCACCAACTCAAGAAGTATTTCTGATTTCAAAAGCACATCTTTCAATTCTCTGCTTCCCGTGATTGGGTTGGTATCATCTGCATATTGCACAATATGTTGAATAGGTTCATTGATCACTGCCGGCATATCATTTACAAATACAATAAACAGGAGAGGTCCCAGAATGCTACCTTGGGCTATTCCTACATTATTTTCCAAAATAGTCGACTGTGAAGTTCATGAATTTTTTGTTATACTCACACATTGGGTACGATTGTTCAAGTATGAAGTTAGCCACTCTTTAGCATTTCCCCTAACTCCATAACATTCCAACTTATCAATGAGTATTTGTCTATCTAAACAGTCATACGCTTTGGACAAATCGAGAAACATGCCGGGGGCAAGTTCCCCTTTTTCAATGTGATTCAGTAAATATGTTATGAATTCAAAAATCGCAGTTTGTGTAGATTTGTATTTTAAAAATCCATGCTGACAACTACTAAAAATATCGCATTCACTCAAAAAATTCATCAATCTGATATTCATTGCTTGTTCAAATATTTTTGAAAACGCAGGTAGTAAGCTTATAGGTCTGTAACTATCCAGGCTCTCTGGATCTCCCTTCTTATACAGAGGTTTGATCAGCGCAATTTTCAAGTTATCCGGAAAAACTCCAAAACTAAATGAATTATTGATAATGTATGCCAGGATATGCATTAAGGATGGTGCTGCGAGCTTCACAATGCTTGTTGGAAGTTCATCTATACCACTGCTGTGCTTATTTTTCAATTTACTAGCAATCTCCAAAATCTCATGTGGTGTAACAGGTTTGAGAAACATCGATCGGTTATTTTTTACTAAATTACAGGAAAAGGGCATATATTGTCTGTTTTTCAAAAGTTCTGGTACCGCTGATAACAAGAAGCTGTTATATTCATCTCCTAGATGTTCTGGATCTCCCCCAACTTTAAACTCAGAGCAATTCGAATTTTTCCCCGTTATCTCTCTGCAAATGGACCACATACATTTAGTCTTATTATCCGAATTTTTCATGCGATTTTGGTAACTATTTTTTCTCAGTGATACTAGAAGTTTATCATATACTCTTTTTTCTTCCTTATAATGTTGTTCATATTTTGAGTCAAATCTAGATAACATTAATAAACTATCCAATCGCCGTTTACATTCCATAACAGTGGTATCTGAGTTTTTCTTTTTTCTTTGATTTTTTTACATTAATTTTCGAGGAAAGTTTTGATTAAACAAACCTACTACTATATTTGTAAAAATATTCCATTGTTTGTTTACATTATTTTTCTCTACATTAAACACTTCTAGCCAATCTTGTTCTTCTAAACAGTGCAAAAAATTTGATTTATTTTCATCAGTAAAAGATCTAGTGAAAACATAACACTTTTCTCGAGTAGTACTAACCTCAACTTCAATTTTTTGTGCCATATGGTCCGATACAAAGTTTTCAAAGACTTAAGTTTTTATGAATTCTGCGTTTGTAAAAATATTATCAATACAACTAGAACTATTTCTTGATATTCGGGTATTTACAAAAATAGTTTGCACCACGTTAAAAGAGCTGTGTTGACCAGATTTTTTTCATAATGTGAACAAAATGAGTTAGAGGTGGCGGCTATTATATATTTTGCAACTCTTTCGAATGCTCTTGGCCATTTTTCCAAAAGTAACACAGAAAAAAGTTTGATTTTAACCTTTTTTAAAACGTAACAAGAGGGCACTAAACAGTTTTTTGAAATAAGGACACGTGACCTGACAACATATGGATTAAAGTTTTTGAATACACCATGATCAAAATTTAAGGCGGTTGCTTTATTTTTGTCTAATAGTGTGAATTTGATGCATTGTCACCGCATCAGGAAAAACAATAAAATGACGAGCGCCCTCAAAGAACAACGATATTTGAAAAAGAGCTGTCCTAGTTAACTTACATCATTAGTTGTGTCTGGTTCTATTTATGATGGTATTGTCATATTGGAGTCAAATATGATAATAATAACAATGATAAATCGTCTTTATTGAGAATTGATCACTTAGTGTAAATCCACTCAATTTGCCACTGGTGAAATCGCTCAGCAAGCAGCCTTGTTACTATGAATAGACACATTCAGCAAGATGATAATCAGTGGGAGGCCCAGCCAACTACTCTCCCTCGTGAGTAACCCAAACTAACCCGTGTCACCCTGCGTAGTATAACCCCTCTCACCCTCAGCCTCAAAGAACATGCTCGTCCTATTGTTATGGTGGTGAAGATAGATTGTTCCTTCCTTTGACGATAATACATTGAAGTTTCCATCCCTAGTGCACGACAGGTGTGGTTCCAGGCGAATGCCCAGTCTGACACCTCACGTGACAGTATACTCAATTTTATGAATGAAAACCAAGTCCATTGAACGAAAGCCAATGAACAGCCAATCCAGAACATCTCAAAGTTCTTTTATTCGTCGCAGGTAATAATGCTTTATTTTTTTGATGTTCTGTAGCCAGTTTATACAGGATGTCCCGGAAGCGTATTGGCATTCCTTACTACGCTACAGAGCATAGATGAGCTGTAACGCAGTAAAGTATGGCTGGACTGCGCACACAATTTGTTCAGTCATTGTTTACTACGGTACAGACCAAATATGCACTGTATGGAAGAAAAGTATGATAGGAATGGATTTATTAACTCAATGCATCAATCATTATCGTCCACCACGGAAATCAATTACATACATGTATAATTATTTTCTATTATAAGGGTGAATCTGGAAATATATTACTATCATTTTAATGTGACAATGTGTACAATGGCTTCACGGAGCCATTTTAATTTCGCAAATTAGAAGTGAATAAACTTCAATAAGTTGTGTCTACGCAGGGTGCCACACAATGATAGGCCGTAATTCCAAAAACGCATTCCTGAACCAACAGTACACGATGAATTTTTCAAAGATTGTCAACGACGGTCTACCGAGTGTAAAATTAGCAGAATCGGAAATTTTCCCCCTGCGGTTTTTGAGCAATAGAGGTGGTTCTTTTGAATTGTTCTACAACAAAATTAACTATTTCCGGCCCATTTGGGGTAATTTCAAAAAGTTAATTTGCTCTCAATTGATCCATAATGAAAGTGGTTCATAATAAATGGACAAGCAACTTTTTCTAATGGACTATGTCACTTGATTATTTTTTGAGATAGCCCAGTTCATGGAATTCGGGTAGTTTCGTGATGAAATTGATCGGATAAAATGTGGAACACATTCATTTTAAATGCAGGGTTCTATTTTTTTGGAAAACTCTCGGGCATGTTGTTTTCTATTTGTGGATGCGGTCTCTTTTAATGACAATTTCATGTATGCAGGGTGAACCAAAAATAAGTTACGATCATCACTTTCTTTGTTTCAAATGAAAACATGTAATTGTTATTTCATATTTGAATTCTGCGTGAAATTCTGTGTATATATTTATGCAATATACCTACATATTATTTCCAACTTTTCTCGAGAAAATGTCATTTTGAATCGATGATATTAAGCATTCTAAACCTGGTTGATGTTTATATTGGTTGAAAATTTGAGTTAAATGCTCATTCAGCAACGTACTAAAAAAAAAACATACTCGCCTAGTTACCTATACTAAGTTTATATTGCTGCTTCTTGGCTGTGAATATGAAAATAAACAACTACGCGATTCTGTCTTTTTGAGTTGCTTAGTTACTACATATTTACTTACGTTGCTGATTGGATTTTCAAATCAATTATTGAATCACTAGAAAATTAACCTCTTCCTAAATAGAAATATTATGGATTTATTAGGCCATTTTCTCGAAAACGCGAGTGTGCGTGTAGTGTATATCCAACCTTACACTAACCAAAAATGGTAGAGAAACAGCCTAAACTTTGATCCTGGATCAGTCATCAAAAAAGTGATTTTGCATTTAAAAACTTGAATCTAGTTGTCAGTTTACGTATCCTGGCGATTCTGAAAAAGAGAAAAAGAATTGTTTAGTGCCCTTTTTTCACGTTTGAAAAATGGACACTTTTTAAAACTTTTTTCTGTGTAATTTTTGAAAAAAAAATGACTAGCACTATTCGAAAGAGGGGCCCAAATTATGTACTTCATGAAAATTTCACAATAATGGAACTTGAATTGAAGGATAGTCTAGTTATGAAATTTTGAACTTTTGAACTTGTCCCATTTTTCATAATTTCTTCAAAAATGGGTCATTTCATAAACATTTTTTTTTAACAATCGCCAGGACACGTGAACTGACAACTGGATTCAAGTTCTAAATGCACCATCACTTTTTTGATAACTCACGTAGGATCAAAGTTTCCTCAAATTTTAGGCGCTTTCTCTACTTTTGTCGGTTAGTGTAGGTATGGGGTGTATAACATGACATAATATATACTCGAATCGCATGCAGAATTCAATAATGAAATAAAAAATTGGAGTTTCCATTTTGAAAAAGAAGTTGATACCCAAAAGTAAGTTACGAAATTTTTTTTTTCTTTTTTGATCAAGAATCTACAGTCTCACGTTGTAACACTTACTCTGTTACACCCTGTATTTGAAATCAGAAAATTAAGATCTTTCAGGGCCTTCCCATAAAAAAAAAACTTTTTGTCGCTGCCCCGTATAGCTTCGCATCTACAAAAAAAAACAAGTGGTATTTGAACTGCAAAAAAATTTCCTCTTGAAGTCAGTATTTTTAATTTTGCTGTACGATAAAAAATAAAAAAGTTAGGGTTGTGTCAGTTTATACGGTGTCACCCGGTACATAATTTTATTCTGGACACGCTGTATAGCATTATACAGCGCTTATATAAAAGGCAGCCACAAGCTGTCGCCAGTGGCTCCAAGTAGGTGTTGTGCATAGCACCGGCCACTCACCGGTAAACCGCTTTGGTCGGCGGGCTAAACCTGGTTGAGGTAGGCTCAGGAAAAGGGACCCAGAGGAATGTCTCTTCCGTCATATGCACGAAGACTACTGCGGTACTGAAGGCGTACAACGTCGATAGGCATAAGATCACGGTGGATTTAGCGCAGTAGCAAAGCCACGTCTCAGGCTCTAAAGGGCGTTCGTGGGGATTGAAAATACTGACGGCGAAAGGCAACTTGGTTGTGTTTACCACCGTTACGTAAAGCTCATTGTCACAGAACCTCTGTGCCATGGGTGTAACTATGTTGCAACCAGAGCCAGGATAGCCGCGTACTACTCCTAGCTATAAACACACGCAGCTTACAGAGATACTTTTACAGAGATGGATGGTTTTAGTGGAACAAAATTGTCCGGAAGTAAAATACCTCCTTGTTCGGATTTCCGGAAGGGGGTGTCTACTCGAACTAACTATACTCGTAGCAGAAATCGCAATACCAAAGAAGCTTTCATTTGCGCTGCATGGAACATGCGCACACTACAGGACTCCACAGTGTCCGACCGACCTGGAAGAAGAACTGCCATTATTGCCCACGATCTACAACGCTTGAATATAGACCTCGTAGCATCAAGCGAAACTCGTTTGCTGAATGAGGGTAGCATGTTTGATGGAGACTATACGTTCTTTTGGAAAGGTCTTCCAGATGGATCTGGAAAACTGCATGGTGTTGGTTTTGCTATTAAAAATAGCTCAATCGCCCGTCTAACGGAATTGCCCCACGGAATATCAGAACGTCTAATGACGCTTAAATATCAGCTCAAAGATTAATCCGTGGTTCAAGTAATTAGCGCCTACTCTCCAACTTTGCATGCTGACCAACACACGAGAGAAGCATTCTACGAACAACTTGAAGACGTCTTAAGACATATACCTCAAAGCCATCGCGTCATCTTACTGGGTGACTTCAATGCAAGAGTAGGCAAGGATACCGAAATATGGAAAAACGTAATCGGAAAACATGGTGTAGGCAATATAAACGGCAACGGTGAACTTCTTTTAACAAAATGTGCTGAACATAATCTCTATATCACAAACACACACTTCAGACAGAGAAACAAATACAAAGGCACATGGCGTCACGCTCGTTCTGGACATTGTCACATGATTGATTACGTCATAGTTAGACAAAAACATCTGAAAGAGGTGCAAACTACTCAAGCTATTGTAAATATAAGACTGTTGGACGGACCATCGTCTTGTCATTTCTAGATTATTAACCAAACTTAGACCACCCTTCAGAGAAAAGAAAAAAAAAATAAGAAATCTATCTCAAGGGTCGGTAACGAGTTTGAAACAACAGATGCAGATAAGACTCAACAAAATAACCAACAGCAAAAAAGAAAACAACAAAGATTACTGGTCAGACCTGATGGATTCAATCTATGAAGCTAGTGTTTTGTCTGTGGGGGTAACAGAAGGCAAGAAACAGGAAGACTGGTTTGAAGTCTGTCCAAAGCAACCCAAACAATATACTTATCCAAACAGAGTACCATGAAATAAAGAAAGCAACTCGACATAAAATCAGGGAAATTGAGAATAAATGGTGGAAAGAAAAAGGTCAAGAAATTCAGAGATATGTAGACAACACGACCAAAAGCAGTTTTTTGAATCAATCAATAAAGTCTACGGTGTTACTCACAAAAAGTCCTGTTCCTTAAAAGACCAGAATGGCAATCTGTTAAAAAACCAACACGACATCAAAAATCGATAGAAAGAATATTACATGGACGTTTTGAACCAACACAGTGAAATAGATTACAACACAATAAAATTAATACCGCAGTACGAATACGAACATTCAATGGACGATACCATATCTTTAGTGGAAATACAAAGCAATATCAATAGCCTAAAAAATAGCAAAGCCCCTGGAGCCGACCATATTCCGGGCGAAATATACAAAGCACTGGTGAAACACGAGCAAACCATGGAAAACCTTACAACTTTTTTCAACCTAATCTGGTCCAACGGGGAAGTACCTCAAGATTTCCGAGATGCTTATATCGTCAATTTATTTAAAAATAAAGGTAGTCCAGCTGAATGTGGAAACCATCGTGAAATTTCGTTGTTGTCCAGTGGCGGTAAAATCCTTGCTTAAATAATGGCAACTCGATTACTGAAACATGCTGAAAAAATATTTCCCGAGGCACAAAGAGGGTTCAGACCACATAGGGGCACTGCAGACCTAATATTCACTTTAACGCAGTTGCAGGAGAAAGCAAAAGAACAGCAGACGCAGATTGATATAGCCTTTATCGACCTCTCAAAAGTCTTTGATTCCATCAATAGACAAGCGCTGTGGACGATTATGGCTCGCTTTGGAATACCGAATAAATTCCTAAAGGTTTGCAAGAGTCTGCACCAAGACAACTTTGCAAAAGTCTTGATCCATGGAGAACCCACAGACCCGTTTTTGACACAAACAGGCGAGAGGCAAGGATGTGTGCTGGCTCCAATCTTGTTTAATATCTTCACCACCGCATTGGCCATAATAGAAGACGCCAAGCTACACGAGCGTGGAGTACCCATCAGGTACCGCTTCGACGGTGACCTCTTCAACATCAAGAGGTTCAGGGCTAAGACCAGAATAAGGTACATAACAGACCTTCAGTACGCGGATGACTGCGGTTTAGTGGCTTTAACAGGCTAGAAGTTACAGACCATACTGGAAACCTATATACGAGTGGGCATACCAGGCCTTAGGTCGTCAATAAAACCAAAGAAATGACAACCCCCGCCATATTAGAACAGACTGCAGTTTACGTCCACGAGAACCCCTTAGAATACGTGGTACATTTCAATTATCATGGCAGCATCATCAAAACCAAGGGAAAAATTGACAAAGAAATCTCACATCGCATAAATTGTTCTACCGGTGCTTTCTGGAGATTAAGAACAAGTTTATTCGAAAATCACGACCTATCTATGAACATCACAACGGCAGTCTATAAAGCCGTCATGATTCCCGCGCTAACATATAGCTGTGAGACCTGGGTACCTTATAGAAGGCATATTAAATCTCTGGAACGTCTTCAAAGGCAACTACGTCAAATTATGCGAATCAAATGGCACCACAAAGTATCAAACATCCAAGTACTATCTAGATCGAATTCCAAGAGTATTGCCGACATTGTTGCAAAGTCCGGCCTTCGTTGGACCGGTAACGTGATTCGCATATCAGAGAATCGCCTGCCGAAGTATGCGTTATACGGCGAGATAGCTGAGTGTCGTCGAAAAACTGAAGGACAGCTCAAACGTTATAAAGACATCCTGCACGAGAACCTGAAGTCTATGAACAAACGGACACAATGGGAACAACTGGCAAAAGATCGGAAGGAGTGGAGAAATACCGTCGCCACGTTTTCCGCTGTCCACAGGAACATCAGATCGCGATCGAATACGGAGGAGAACTACGAGTGCCCAGACTGCGGCCGAATTATCTCATCCAGAATAGGAACAACAACATAGGAGAACACACAGATGAGACACAATCAACAACAACATAAGTTTCTGTATTTTATGTTCTGTTTGTATATATTCGGTAACGAATAAAGCTTATTTAATATACTTCTATCCAAAGGACACGGCTGAAACTTGGCGTAGATAAACTTTAGTGCCCAGAGACTATGTTTTTTCATCCATTAAAACAGAATAAATTTAAAAAAAAATAAAAACATGCTTTTATCAATTGGAAAGTAATACTTTTCTACTAGCCTTGTATATGCCACTGTCAACCAATAACTTCATTGTCAAATAGTACTTTCATTTTTTTCCAACAGTATAATACGATAATAAAAATCAATCGATTAACGGTCAAGCGGTATCCTTGATGATCATAAAAATAAAAAAGAAATTTTTTGGTTAAACAAATTGACAATGAGGTTACACACGTCAAAAAATTGGTTGTCACCGTCATATACAAGGCATGTTAAAAGTATAACTTTCTGATATCTTACAGCATTTTTTGAGTCTCTTTCCAAGTTATTCTGGCGTAATTGATGGACTTACTTGATCTCGAAGCACCAAAGTTCATCTACGGCAAGTTTCTGCTGTGTACTACGAATAAAAGTACTGCTAACATGGGGTTGAACATTTAACTTGGGAATTCATATATTCCGTCTTAGAAAAAAAACGCACTGTACAGTGCGGCTCTAAAAGGTCCCCCCCTTTTTTTTATGTATGCACCAAAAATTTTGAAACTTGGCATACTTTAATTGCGGTCGAAGTACTACTTTTTGATGTAACTGACGTACTTTTTTGAAACCTTTTTTTAAATGGGGGTCGTGTGACACATCATTCGAAGGGACTTATCGAGGAGATTATTGTGTGAAAATTTCATAGGATTGAACGCATCCGTGCGGATATGACAGAATGTCAAACTAACAAGATAAATAAATTCGTGAAATAAGAACAAAGAAAGCATACTTCAATTTTTATTGTAAAAAATGTTGAAAATGTCATCCGTTGACCCCAAAACAATGCAATAATCTGTCTGAGAACCCCTGACGGACTTTTTCGAAAGTATCGACATTAATATTTTGACAAAAAGCAGTAATTCTTTGCTGTCAATCTAAAAGAGAGTCTGGCTGTGTTGCATATACTGTCTGTTTTAAATATCCCCATAAAAAAAAGTCCAATGTTGTTAAATCGGGCGACCTGGCAGGCCATTCGGTAGGACCCCGACGACCAATCCAACGATTGGGGTAAGTTATGTCCAAATACTTCCTTACATTTCTGCTGAAATGAGGAGGCGCACCATCCTTTTGAAAAATTGGTGCCATGCCAAATTCGTTGGGATTATTCTGACGTATTTGTACAATCAAAGGATCTATTGTAGTTTCTAACAAGTTCAAATACAGGTCCCCTGTCAAATTTTCATGAATGAAGACAGGACCAACAATATGGTTTCCCAATATGCCAGACCATATGTTAACCTTTTCGGGATATTGCGTGTGGGTTTCCCTAAAAACATGCGGATTCACGTCACTCCAATAACGAACATTTTGCCTGTGTACACGGCCATTTAAAAAAAAAGTACACTCGTCACTAAAACAAATATTTTGAACGTATCTCGGTTCTCGGCCTATTCTATCGGTCATAATTTCGCAAAATTCCACACGTCTGTCAGGATCATCTTCAGTCAACTGGTGCACCATGTGAAATTTATAAGGATAAAATTTCTGTTTTTTCAGCAATCGTTTTACAGAAGCAGACAAAGTATCACAGATGTCTGCAACCTGAGAAGTCGACTGTTCAGGATTTACCACCATCTCACCAATGATTGCCATTTGTTTATCTTCCGAAATAGATGGTCGCCCTTGATTCTTCAAGCTCTGAACACTACCAGTCTCGATAAATTTCCGCACTAATTCGCGAAGATACTTCCTGCATATCGGACGGTCCGGGAAGCGCTCATTGAAGATTCTTTCCGTCTCATGGAAATTACGATTTCCGTCATAAATAAAAATTGCTTCAATTTTTTCTGCGAGGGGACGCGAATTAGGCATTTTTGTAACACTTCCTAATTAACACAATAATCAAACAAGTGACTCATATCGTTTCAAGATTTTCACATTTGGTTAAACTTTAGTGCTGTGGCGAGGTAGTGTGGAAACTGTATCTCCATCTTAATTTAGATTTTAGTATTATAATGCTAATAAATGCTTTCCATTTTTTTTTATCATCTTGAAATTCTTTATCCGCTTTGTGTCAGCATTCCTATTTGTTAACCTGTACTGTTTTGCTCAGGTTCACCATCATTTTTCCGGAATCTGATGTGTCAGCTCGTTAAAAATTGAAACTTAATGTAAACGACATTTTTAAAAACTAAAAGTTTGGCAGGCTGTCATATCCGCACGGATGCGTTTAATCCTATGAAATTTTTACACAATAATCTACTCGATAATACCTTTCGAATGATGTGTCACACGACCCCCCTTTCCATTTAAAAAAATGTTTCAAATGGCGCCCAGCCGTCATCTTGAATACTAAAAGTACGTTAGTAACATCAAAAAGTAGTATTTCGACAGCAATCAAAGTATGCCAAGTTTCAAAATTTTTGGTGCACACATTTAAAAAAAAAGGGGGGGGACCTTTCAGAGCCGCACTGTATATATAGTTATTATCATATCGAAACCATTGTTTCACACCACATTTAAAGTATATTAATTTTTTTGTGGACAGATCTATTGAATGCTTTTCATTTCATGTTTCTGTGTCTTTGTAGAGTTAAATATTCGAGAAATGTAATAAAAATGGTAATTGGTATTTTTCGAAGGAACATAGTAGGTAAATAGGTAATCTTTGAAAAAAAATTATTCCTTCGAATGACTTGAGATTTTATACACGTATTCTACCCAAAATTTGAAAGTATTCAGCAGAAAACTTTTCAAAATACCCAAAAATAAACAAAAAAGAAAAAGCAAACACCAAATAGCCGAAAAAGGGGTGTGGCCATACAACTACCCGTCGCGTCATCATCTTTGCGATTGAGTTTACTAGTCATTGGTCGGGATTGTTGAACAATGAAACCCAAGTCTCAACAGGGACAGAGTGACAATCTGCCAAAAATTGACTCATTCATGTTAACTACACTGGCGAGCAAACAATTAAAGTCACTTAGGAAATAGGAATGAAAAATTAGGAACAATTACAATTTCGAAATAATTGCTCTAATTGGCTTTGTTTCCCGAGTAAAGTCATAAGTTATATTGTGTTATCTATCACAGATTGTCAAATTGTCACATTGACCAGAATAGTGATGACGATAACTTTCAAACCTTACTCTGTATCTTTTAAGTTTTTGGAAACCAAAACTTTCCACCCAGGTTTTCCCTAAAGTAAAAATCTCGGACAAAGTAAATTTTTGTTTTTTGGAAGAAACATTTTGGTCTTATTGACTGGTCACTGTCAACCTCTAAGAGGAGGTGACAGGTTCCCTTCTCCAAAAAAAATAATAAGAACTTATAGAAAATAATACATTTTAATAAATAGTAGCAACTTGAAACTTCGGGGTTATGATCTTAATAAAAATACCTATCAAATGACGTATTATTCGACCCCCCTTTCCATTTAAATTCAAATTTCGCCGGGTACCATTCACCCCCACTTGGGGGTACACTGATGAGGGTTGAAACTCCAAAAAAATGTTTTCCCCAAAAAACAAAAATTGACGTGTCCAAGCGATTTTTGATTAATCACCTGTGAAAACCTGGGTGGAAAGTTTCTCGGCCCTACCTTGTACCGGGTGGCGTATTGGAAATGCCTAAGCGTTACAGAACCTCCGGTGAATGATGGCTTCTGATTGGTTGGCGTCTTGGCGATTGAATTGCTCCTTGAAATTTGACAATTCCTATTTTCTCTCCACATATTACACTTAACCTCACTTTTGTGTTTTCAATCACCTTCCCTCTGTATTTCTTCTTGGTTTTTGTAAAAACTTCAATTTAGAATAATTTGCATTGAAATAGATGTGAATCTGTACAAAAACTAAAAACCAGACAGATTTTGAAAAAATCTGGAATGATTAAAAGCACCTAGATAATAATAAACTTTAACAACGAATATTATGTACCTACCGACATTATTTATTTGATAAAACCAACAGTTTTTTTTTATGTAACAAAATATAAATAGTTGGCGAATTTTTATAGGGAGTGCTGTTTTCAATTCAAACAATTTATTTTCAAAATTTGGCTCACTTATTCCATTTTATAGCCTTAAATAGGAACATCAATACAAAGGCATAGTATTATTATTCGATACCACTTCCAAGATCACATGATTTTAAAATTATTACAGGTTTTTTTTCTGAATATGGTTCTCATGAAACTACCCAATTTTTCAACACTCCATAACTTTTTCACTTTGGAACTTTAAAAAAAAAACACATGGGAAGGGTTCGTTCGACAAGATTCATTGATCTAGATGATTTGCAAAAATTGTTTCATCAATAATCAGGTTCTGAAAAAATATTTTTACAGCCTTTTGGGGTCTTTTGTGTTCTCATGATTCCAAACAAAAAGTTAAAGTCAGGAAAATAATCATTTGCATGAATTACATCATGCAAATAATATAATCATAGATTTGAGTTATTCCTTTTAACATGAGACAGGACTTGAATAAAAAAAGGAAATTTCTCTTATAACATTTTAACATTTTCTCGAAAACTCAAAAATAAAGGTTATGTTGCTAGATAAAAAAATCAAATAATAAGTCCTAGAGGAAATTCTAACAAAAAGTGTACTGAATCTGAAAGATAATGGAAATGCAAAATCATAATTCAAATGTTAAGTCTAAAGAAACTGTTCAAAATTATCGCACAGGGACTTATTTGATTTTTTTATTCAGCGACGTAACCTTTATGTTTGAGTTTTCGAGAAAATGTTATTTGAGAAATTTGCTTTCAAGTCCTTTCTCATGTTAAAAGGAAAGCCCCAACTTAAAATGCACCCTATACAGGGTGTCCCTCCGGAAACAAGTTGACAAGTTGACACCCACGTCTTATACCGGAAGTCGGTGTCAACTTGCTTATTTTGAATAGAACACCATATATTCTATAACATTTTTGAATTCTACGTAAAATTTTAGGCCGATTTGATGTACCACACCCTATATTTAAGTATAAGGGTTTTGAAATATGTAAGATTTGTCAAAACTGACGTTTTTAGGACCTGTTTTAGATGTGAATATTTCGTATCAGAAAGCGTTATCATTAAGTTTGTGTTGGATTCCTTATTGAAATGGATAGATTCTTAAGAACATTTTCAAAAACTATTAATATAGTTATTAAAATGTTCTAAGAAATCTAATGAAGGATGTCCATTTCAATAAGGAATCTAACACAAACTCAATGAAAACGCTTTCTGATACGAAAAAATTACATTTAAATTAGATCCTAAAAACGTCAGTTTTGACATAAAACCTTAAATATTTCAAAAACCCTCATACTTAGGTATAGGGTGTGGTACATCAAACCTGCCTAGAATTTTACGTAGAATCCCAAAATGCAATAATATATAGGGTGTTCAATTTAAAATAAGCAAGTTGACAACAACTTCCGGTATAACCGGAAGTGCCACCATCTTGAAAATATTTTAGCTTGAGTGCCCCCATAGACTTTAGTATACTGTCAAGTTTTCCTACGTATAGTTTTCCATATACAGGGTTTTTCACTTAAAACTCCCCACGTCAATATCTCGGAAACGAATAGGAATATTTGATTTCTGTAAAAAGTAGTCAATGTATGAGGTCGAGTAGTTATTTTTCACAGTTAAAACAATTCGACGCCTACCAAGAGTAAAGCGTCGCGACGCATCGAGAAAATATTAATAGATTGCAGGGACTTTGAAATTACGCGCATACAAAAGTACGAGTTATTTATAAACTTTTTTGTTATTCAGTCGAACTCATTTATTCTACTCAGTTTTGAGATATACAGTGTGTCCAAGATAAGGATGTCTATCATAAACCAAAGAAAGAGAGATGCTAAGACTGAGAAGAGGAAGTTGAGGACTGGAAGTAGAAATACATACCAAGGAGCCTACAAGGATCCTAATGTCATAAGAGGCCTGCTTACCCGCAAGGGACAAACTCAAACAACCAGTTTCTTACTAGTACGATGTCTAACAATACTTACCTGATAATCATGAACGGAAAACAAGACTGGAGATAGTGACCACTCTGGGATGAAGATGATACACTGACAAATGCACTCTCATACTGACGTAATGCGAAAGCGGTTTCCGGTATGGGTTATGTTGCAAATCAGAGGAGGAGTGTTTTTTTAGCCGGTAGGCGATTACTGCAAACAACGCAAATCGAATCCGGCACAGAGTCTTTTGAAGAGTTTTTGAACCCCTCTAAGAAAAAAAAAAGGATGTCTATCATGGGGATCTTGAAAACCGTGAGAGAAACAAGGTGGGTTAAATGGAGGCAAAGTTGCGTATTTTGATGCTTAACAAAATGCCGTTTTAGAAGCCAAAAAATTCCGACTAAGTCCGAAAAAAACCGAAATTTTTCAAAATTGTTTTCATTTTTTTCTGACCACATTTGAAGAGATATCTTGAAATGAATGGAACTTTTTCATTGCCACTTTTTGCCCTTTACAAGATAGCGTTATTAAATTGAAGAACCGACGTTTCGTCTATGAGCAGCCATCATCAACTTTGTTTTTTTAAATACGGTCCTGGATTTTATATTACGGATTTTAAGAGCCTCTTATGTTCCTAAACCAACGAGGTATCGTACTAATTAAAAAAGAAGTGGTTGTTTTTAATAATATTAAAAATATATTGTTTGTCTCTCTCTAACACATGAGTTCTTATGGAAAAATCCATCCACAAAATTTTTTTGAATAATTGCGATACAATGTTGGTTTAGGAACATAAGAGGCCCTCAAAATCCGTCATAAAAAATCCAGGACCGTATTTAAAAAAACAAAGTTGACGATGGCTGCTCATAGACGAAACGTCGGCAAAAAGTGGCAATGAAGAAGTTCCATTCATTTCAAAATATCTCTTCAAATGTGGTCAGAAAAAAATGAAAACAATTTTGAAAAATTTCGGTTTTTTTCGGATAATTTCGGACTTCGTCGGAATTTCTTGGCTTTTGAAACGGCATTTAGTTAAGCATCAAAATACGCAACTTTGCCTCCATTTAACCGACCTTGTATCTCTCACGGTTTCCAAGATCCCCGTGATAGACATCCTTATCTTGGACACACTGTGAATCTCAAAACTGAGTAGAATAAATAAGTTCGACTTAATAACAAAAAAGTTTATAAATAACTCGTACTTGCATGCGCGTAATTTCAAAGTCCCTGCAATCGATTGATATTTTCGATGCGTCGCGACGCTTTACTCTTGGTAGGCGTCGAATTTTTTTTACTGTGAAAAATAACTACTCGACCCCATACATTGACTACCTTTTACAGAAATCAAATATTCCTATTCGTTTCCGAGATATTGACGTGCGGAGTTTTAAGTGAAAAGCCCTGTATAGATCGAGCTTGTTCCCGGAGGGACACCCTGTATACCTACTTTTAGTAAAAATGAATAAAACAAAAAGTGATTTTTACATCTTTCCAACGAGTGTAGAAAGTAAGTATACCTACTTTTAGTAAAAATAAATAAAATAAAAAGTGATTTTTACATCTTTTCAACGAGCGTGAAAAGCTCATATTATGACAATTTGTTTTTGTATTTTGCATTCCCACGCCCATTTCACACACGCATTTTCTTCATTATGTAGAGTTCTTATAAATTGTACCCATCAAAGATAAAATCAAAATTAATATCATCATTCGATCTTTAAATCAACCGAGAAAAACATTGACCAATCAGTTGCCGTAATTCATCCGAGGTTCTGTAACGCTTAGGCATTTCCAATACCCTACCTGCATCTACATATAGTGTTGATGAATAGTCATAATTGGCGTTTTGGTTTTCAACAACTTTTAAGATATATAATAATGTTTTGGAGTTCAATTTATCTCCCAACATTATCTCACGTCGAATTTTGGCGGGTTCTGCTATTTTATATTATAGCTTTGGAACAACGCCAGGAAACTTATCAAGGAGATGAAAATGAAAAAGATATTCTACCTCAGCTACGACGATCTCAAAAGAAACGTTTTGCACCAAAACGATTAGGAAATTTTGTTGTTTAATGAGTTCATTAATTTGTGTGTCTCTAATTTTTAAGCGTGGGAGATTATCGTAACCCTGTTTTATTGATAATTAGTTACCTTTAGAAAAATATCAATCAAAATAATAAATGTCAGAATATAGATTTTCAAATTTATAACTAGCAGAAAATATTATTCGACTGATCAAAAACACAACAAACGTTATGACATCGAATTGGTCACACCCAGTATTGTATGTAAAACTGTTAAAACCGAAAATAGCAAAACAAAAAATAAACGAAAATATTGAATATAAGCATCAGACTCACCTGACTCAGACCCAAACGGTAACTCGTGCTCTCTAGATCTATAATATTCAGCATATCCTCGACTGTTTTGCGTTCATCCAATTCTGGACTAGTTATTGTATTTTCTCCAGTCAAAATTCTAAACTTTCTTTGGAATTCACCTAATGGTAAATGAGTTGGATAGCCTTGTTTATACAATTGAACAGCATCAAGAATTTGAGCTCCTCTGATCTGAAATCATCAAATATATTGCAAATTAATATAGAAAACCGCAGAATGTCGTGACATAATTGAGTGTTTTATTCAGTAAAATACACTTAAGTGCATAGAAATCGGCCCATCGGCTGTAACCGTGTCTTTTTCAAATTTCATAATTTTAATCTTGAGAAGACACTCACCTCAAAGCATATTGAATTGTCTTTCAAATAGTATACATTTTTTCTTGACCTGACAAATAGATTGTGAAAAGACATAGGTAGTTGAGGCCAAAAGTTCAAAATGAAAGTGGGCCGATTTTTGTGCACTCAAGTTTATAAAAATCATGATGAAATATCAACAAAATAATTTGATATACACAATGTCAGTCGAATAGTGCATTCATAAAACAAATGGGACTGTCCGCATTGTCTACCACTATAAATCAGCGATCAGACGATCTGATGACACCCTACTTAAGGAATATTATTTTCTAGTTTAGGCTAACCAGTTTAATCTTTCTATTTCAGTGGTCGCTTATTTTGTGCCCATTCGGAGTTAAATAAAGTTGTTGTCTGTTTCATGTGAATTATCATTTTCTCAATCTAAGTTCAACACATGGCATGAACGGTCAATGTCATTTTTTTAAATTCTCTACAGTGAATAATAAATAAAATCGACAGTACTTCTCTATCTATCATTAACAGATGTCCAGAAATGTATCCTTTCTAAAATACTAAGAAAAAATTTCGATATTCAAACGTAATTTTGGGTGATATATTATTTACCGAAACGATTTATTTGTCAAAATAGAAGCACATATAGATGAAATCTTTGAGAACTTTATTGCATCTTGGTACAGTAAAGAGGTACGTAAGATCGAAAACTGTCACGTACAGGGTGGGCAACTAAGAATGAAGGTACTGTATCAGGAAAACTATTTATCATGGAGGCTTGCGGCAGACAAATTTATTACCAAAACGGTCAAGAAAAAACCTGGAAAATATTTTTAAGTTTCTGAAATGGCGCTAAGGGGCGTAACAACCAACACCAAATAGAAAAATGGGATTTTTATATAGTTTTGCCCTATAAAAATATATCGATGATATTATTTTCATATTTACTGACTATTTAGCTACACTTTTTGTCTAAAACGTTTACAGTAACTCGGATTCTTAGTAGCTCATCCTTTACATAGTTTTTTTTCCTATGCGCATTGGGGTGCTTATAATGAATCGATATTTTCATACTAAGTTTTCATCGTAGTCACTTCCTTTAGGAGAAGAAAAGGATTGAAAAAGTATATTTTAATGTTTATCTTGGTAGGGGTGCATTCTATCGCAAACGTTTGAATGGGAAATGAAATTTACAAGAACAAGTGCTCGATCGAAAAGGTATCTTGCGTTTCTCTTCTATTAACAACCCTTACGTAGTTTACTAGTGAAGTGGAAATTTTATGAAAAAAAGTGGTTTTCAGTTTGGGTTATAGTAGCGAAAATGCATGGATAATTGAATACCATATACATGGCTCCCATGTGGAATTGAACACTTGATTTTTGGAGAAATGCGCCAAGAAAAGACTCTTTCCCAAGTGGTTTTTTGAGAATCAATTATAACCACAATCGACCATTGAAACGAGCACATCGAGCTTTATTAGTGATATTTATTTTGGGCCGCAAAAAAATCATACCGTATATTATTGATTTTTAGGATGGACACTCCTGTATTTTGGAGACGCGTGAAATTTGTTAAACGGCGCACGTTTCCAAAAATCATGTGTTCAATTCTACATAGGGCATTTATAAGGTCTTCAATTATTGATGCATTTAATATAACCCAAACTGCAAACCTTTTTTTGTGACGACTTCACAGTTCATAAATTCCGAAAGGGACACAAGTAAATGAAATCAAATCAAATCCAAAATGCTTTATTGTCGGAAATACAGTGTACTTGTGTCAAAGCATTAATTAAACTAGAAATGATAATGAAATAATTAAGCTAAAATAATTCAACAAACACTAAAACTACGGTACACAACGGTCAAAGGACTAGCAATAACATGGCTCCAGCAGGTGTAATACAGGCAGAACTTATTCCAAAAATTTGTCAGCAAAGAACTCACTGTTATCATAATAAGCCTTATCCCTTAACAATGTTGATACCTTTTTCGTCGAGCACTTATTCATGTACATTTAACCATTTAAACGTTTGCGATTAAATGCACCCCTGTCGAGAAAAAATTAACTTTTCTCCAACACGACATCAAAGCTGAATTTCACTGTCTCCAAGTAGGCGACAAAGCAGGTGTTTCTGGGGCTAGGCCGACAAAATAGTCAAAAATGGCTAGCGGTTTTTTTTTTTTTTTTTAATTTTTCTAATAGAGGGCCTTACAAGATTATTTCCTGAATGCATATGATTGTAGCATAATAGTTATACCAACAAACAAATATTCAATGTATTAGCATTTTATTCAGATATTTCTTATAGATTCTGAATTTATATTCAGGATACGAACTAAACTTCACACTTTTTCGTCACCTATTGTTTTGACTTCTGCCATCTTGGTTTTAGCCTTGGCTCTAAAAGCTGACTGAAGCAGTGTTGCTAAGTTGAAAATATTGGATCATTGGAATGCATACTATCGTACCCGGAAGGGACTCGTCAATTGCCAAATTACTGTAAATTTGAGGCAAGTGCGACAAAAAGAGATGAAGCATAGTATATATGAGGAGTTCCTTTCTCTGTTCTCGGTCTCATCTTCTGTCAAAGGGCACTTTCGGAAACACTGATCCGAATTCTCCTATCAGTTGTCATCTTTTGTTTCTTTTTATTAACGTAAAACAAAAAGATCACTATTTCTTTGTGTCACATGAATGTTATTTAATGGCGGATTCTGTGAACATATGTTCTGAAGGTTTTGTTAGTGTTTTTTTTTGACTGGCAGTTTATTTCTTCAAAAAAGCGTAGGAGAAAATCCACTCAATTCAACTCAATATAAATATAAATCAAATGATCACACAATTTAAGAAAGGTAGGTACCTCTAACTTTAAATAATAGGGTGATATGATGAAAGAGATAATTTACCTACTATTTTCAAGTGAATGAAACAATTCGAACTCAATATTAACCACAACTTTGCGTTATTTCGTCAAAAAAACGCGGTTAAAATCACAAAAATTCACCTAACTCAACTATAGACAAAAAAACCCAACTTAAATATAAATCAAAATGATCACACTAATTGTGAAATCTTAAGCAACCACTTATACTTATTGCTAAGGGAGAAAGGAACACCGCCTTAGTTATGCAACCCGCGTTGTTGCATCGATCTCAATTTGCCTCAGTTTTGTATCGTGTCAGGGCCATTCCAGGTCGTATTAATTTCAATGTATTGGATGGACGGTTTTGATTGTTGCCTTGGCTACCAGGAAAATTGTCAAATTACGGTTTAAAGCTATATCGTTGACGCAGATTAATAATCATGGATAAACTCCAATGAGATTGAATATTTTCTGGGACATAAAAATGATGTGAGATAGATTCAATATCTTTAATGATCAGCTATTTCGTGTTTTTTGAAGTAAGTAGTAGGAAATATGATTATTTACAGTTAGGTATGATATTATATGTTGTCAGCAGAAAAATAATGTGTAGACCACGGCGATAAAGTGATTTTTCCAGGCTAAAGCTCGCCCGTATATAACTTCTTCCAGCCTGGAAAAATGCCACTTCACCGCCTAAGTATACAATAGACTATGTTCATCCCTATTCTCAGCGTAATAGTTAAAAAACTGCGTAAGTGACAGTTTTCGACCTCACGTACCACTGTAGTATCTGTATTGGAGTCATAACCATTTGTCTTGTGTTGTGTTGGACGATACGAGACCTTACTCCGAGCGAGGATTGGCGTTAGGTCTGTATAAGACCGTGTATTTTGTAGCGTGTTTCCCAATTGTTACCTGATTTAGTACAGACACCAATTCGTTTGATCATATTAACAGAGCAATCGATCTTACTCTCTCTAAATTGGACAACCCAAATAATGTATTTCATTTACCTGTGATCTGAGAAGAGGAACGTTCAACAAACTATTGTCTAGATCTGCACTCTTGGATTTTATGTTGATCAAGAAATCGTTGCCTCCAAATTGTCTCACGTTATGCTGCGGAAGAATACAGTGTACAAATTTTACTTCAGTTCTTCTAAGCGTTTCAATAAGTCCATCAATAATAAATTTAACCTACAAAAGAAACAACATAATTGATAGATGACCAGTGAATTTTTACTTTCACAATCACCTGTAAACAAATACTTTTTTTTTTCATTGCACCTGTACCATTTGTATACGTCCTTCTAATACTGGAAGCTCTCTTTAGAGACTGAGACCCGTCTAGTCCAACTATTGAGCCAGTAAAAGATGTTCCCAAGCAACAAGATGCTACAAAGAGGTTTATTTCTTCCCTGTGGAGTGTACATTAGCAACATGTTTCACAATATTTTGAATACCATACCTGCAACTTTCTTGTAGAATGGTGATGGCAACATTTGATACTGGATTCCCTCTACTTTGCCTTAACCAACCTTTAGCGCTGTACATCACTGGGTTAGTACCTTGGAGATGTTGTAGAATAAACTGGTTAATTCCAGGAGCTTTACGCAAAAGTAACTGATGATCTCTATCGCCGAAGTGAGTGAACAAACGATTAACGAATGAATCATCATTTCCTGTAATGAAAATGTTTTCAGAAAAATTAACGACCGGCTTCAAAACTACCATTCCCTAACGATAAACTGTATGACTACAAGACTTTAAAAGACGAATGAGGATAACTAGAATAAATATTCTTAGACAGCTCTCTTGTCCACTTAAGAACATTCTTCTATGAAATATGAAGCATGATTTTAAATCCCAAGGAGGATTCACTGCTCCCTATAATAAATCAAATAAATCATACCTCCTGGATACATCGATTCTTCATCCAATAGCCATAAAAGACCTCTTCGATCATTCTCATGACGATCAGTTTGTGACGTCCTTATTACAGAAGTCGAAGGTGTCTTGTCCAGAAAATTGACTAGAGGAACTGGACTGATTAAATTTTCATTCTCGTTTCCGTCAAAATGTAGACTTATATTTTCTTGAAGATATCTAGAATTTTTTATTGTTATTAGGCTTTGATACTTGATCTGGTCAATCCAGAGAAATGCCTGGATTGCAAAATATCTTCATCCCAATTAAGGATTAAGATCAAAAATTCACAATTCATAAGAAAAGAACCGGCATATCCGGTACAAGTCTAGAGCTATTTGTTGTGATCATCATTATACAGATCATTATACAGAGTGACTCATTTGAAAACGGGCCACTCTCATAAAATTTTTATTTATAGAGCTATTTAACTTTTTTTTAATGTAGAGACGGGAAAGGAGTATGTATGACGGATACCGGGTTTTTGAGAGGCTGAAAAATCCAGAATTCATAATAGCGATTTTCTCAAAGTAAAGCAATATTACATTTGATGATCTTAAATCTATTCTAATGTGTAATGTATGTGAAAAGTACTACAATTTGATATCCCTGTAACTTTTTGAATTTTTGTCCGATTTTGGCAAAATTTTCACCAAAGTGTAGCCCTATGTCTCGAGATATTATCCTTGATTTTGATTATGGAAAAATACTGATGGCTTGGACATTATACAAGGAGGAACAGAAGCTACTTTTTTGACCTCAAGTTTTTAACACCCTGTGGAAAAATTGAGCGGCAAAATTCAACTTTATTATGTTCTGTTGTGAAGTGCAATCTTTTCTCAACAAAATGTTTTTTTGGTCATGTCAATATCTGCTTTTTTAGAGAAGATACAGACGTTCAAATAAAATGCTGCAGTTATTCGATATCTTATCAACAATGAACGAAAATATTCTTATAGACTTGCATGAAGTTTAGCCCTATGTCTTGAGAAACTACCCTGGATTTTGGTTTTCGAAAAATACTGATGGTCTGGTCATATCATACAAGGAGGAACAGAAGGTACTTTTTTTACCATAAGTTTTCAACACCCTGTGGAAAGATTGAGCAGCAAAATTTAGCTCCATTATATTGTGTCGTAAAGTGCGATCTTTTTTCAACAAAATGTTTTTTTGGTTATGTCAATATCTGCTTTTTTAGAGAAGATACAGATAAAATGCTGCAGTCTTCCGATATTTTATCAACAATGAATGGAAACATTCTTACAGACTTGCATGAACAAATGTTCTGAAATTTCATATTGTCCCAATTTACCCAATGTTCGAGATTGGGCAAATTGTTCACCTCGAACACTCGGAGGCGGTAGTATCATGGTGTGAACAGGGGTAACACTGAATGGCCGTGCAGATCTTGTATTAATTAAAAATGGGAAATCTAGTACATGGGATATGTATGCTAGGATTGCTAGGTAGACATGTTCGCAATAGACATCTGAAAACCTTGCCAGATTTGCGAGAAGCCCCTCTTGAAAAAAAGCAAATATTACTTAAGAGACATCAAAAGCAGGCATGCCATTCGCATGGTAGAAGTCATAGGGATACGATGTGACAATACGCGCTAATAATTTGAGAACGTTTTGTTCATGCAAGTCCATAAAAATGTTTTCATTCATTGTTGATAAAATATCAAAAAACTGCATCATTTTCTTTAAACATCTGTATCTTCTCTAAAAAAGCAGATATTGACATGACCAAAAAAACATTTTGTTAAAAAAATATCGCACTTCACAACAGAGCATATTGGAGATAGATTTTGCCGTTCGATTTTTCCACAGAGTGTTGAAAACATACGGGTAAAAAATTAGCTCCTGTTCCTCCCTGTATAATGACCAAGTCATCGTTGTTATTCCAAAACCAAAATCAAGGGTAATATCTCAAGACATAGGGCTACACTTTGGTACAAATTTCACTAAAATTGGACAACAAATAAAGTTATAGGGATATCAATTTGACTCAAATTATTCTTGTCCAGAATTTATTGTCGGGAAGTGTATCATGGAAAATGTGATAGCTTCATCGACATGCGCGGATTTCATTTGAAAAAAGCCACCTGGAAATGTAGTAACTGTGAAGAGCCCATCACCTCCGTTGGAAGTCCTAAAAAACGTAGCAGAGTTGATGATGATTGTGGAGAATTCAATGAGATTGAGTACATTGACGTTAATGCTGTTTTCGAAAAACTAGTTCAAAACTGTGCCTAAATGAATACAAAAATATATATTTCTGCTCATGAGCATGGAAACTGATTCTGTGCCAGTGGGAGTCAGAAGGGAATCGACGGGTATTATTCAAGGATGAATTGGGGTTTTGTTTGCGTCCGCCCCACAGACGTGAACGTGTCTGAGGGAGACGATGTGAACAATTCGCCCAATGTTTCATATCACCCAGAACATCCTTTGGGGGCGGTAGTGTCATGGTATAGGCTGGGATATCACTACATGGCCGTACAGATCTTGAATTGATTGAAAATGGGAAATCGAACATACAGTGTGTCCCGGATCGACGGAAGAATACGTGAAAAAGTCAAAAATAAATTGATTTGAAATTTCATCTTCTGTCTTGGAAATTAACCCAGAAGGTATTTTTCTCACTAGTTAAGTGCTAAAACAGACTTAAAATATTAAGATTGAATTTACTGTCATACTATTTTGAAAACTTGGAATGAAAAAAAAAAATCAAAGAAGGAGTTGTTTAAGCAGATTTCCAAACGCACTTTGAAAAGAAAGCAACCACCAGACAATTTCTGAAGTTTATTGAGTTACAAAAAATAGTTGTCAATTTCATGTACTGTTTGTTATAAAATAAAAAAGGTTTCAAAATGTATATGGTCAATCGCCAATGATTAGCCCATGTTTCTACACACAGTTTTTGGTCCAATCGAGTCGGATAAGCAAGCAAAGAAGACATTGAAAATCATCTCAAGCAAGAAGGTGAGGTCAAGTGACATTCTGACACTCAGTGCTGTATATCGGAAAGTCTGAAAAGCCGCCAGTGTCGGTTTGGAGAGAATTTTACGGCCATTGGTAAGTGGGTTTTAGGTTTAATATATTTTTCCTTCCTGAGCAACAATGGCTGAGGATGAATTGAGGATTTTAAAGTCTAAACGGGGACAAGTTAAAGGGAAATTAACGAGGTTCAAGACATATTTTGATGGTATTGACAAGGATAGTGAAGAAAGTAAAACCTTTATTACAGAAGTAGATTTTCGTTTAAAGAAGGTAATGCCCCCATATGAGGAATTTCATGATGTTCAGGGGCAAATAGAGCTATTTGATAACAATAGTGACATGGAAGATGTTGTCATGTTTAAAACTGCTTACTTCGAAATTGTTAGCGCAATGCAGTTATTTTGTGATAAATCAAAATGCGCAGGTAATACGTCAGAAAATGCATCTGGTGAGGGGTCGGTTCAATGTTTAAATCGAGAAATAGATATACAGTCTTTGGTTAAGTTACCTCTCATAAAATTACCTACATTTAACGGTCAGTATGATTCATGGCTTGAATTTAAAGATTGTTTTTTGGCCTTGGTACACAATAATAATAATGTGTCCGATATACAACGATTTTATTATTTAAGATCATCTCTTGAATTGGATGCTCAATCAGTAATAAAATCGATCGAGGTTTCGTCTGTAAATTATAAAATTGCATGGCAAATGTTAACAGAACGTTTTGAAAATAAAAAACTGATAATTCATAATCACCTGAAGGCAATTTTTGATCACCCCCGTATCACTCAAGAATCACACTCAGAGCTGAGAAATTTGTTTGACACTATAACGAAGCATTTACGCTCATTAAATAATTTAGGTATGGACACAATGACTTGGGACTCCATAATTATATTTATAATGTGTTCTAAATTTGATGCTTCTACTAGAAGGGAATGGGAATGTTTTAAATGTGAAGAACAATTACCCACAATGAAAGATATGAATAGTTTTTTGGGAGAGAAATGTGAAATGCTGGAAAAACTTGAAATAAATTCATATGGTTATGGTACATTCAGTACAGGTGAAGTTCGATTTGGTAATAGTCGTAGTTTTGGGACATTCGAAAGTGAAATGCTATTTTTGTCAAAAGGAACATCTAATTTATAAATGCGAAGCATTTTTGCAGTTGAACGTTAATGATAGAATCTCGGCTGTAAAAGGATCAAAACTATGTTCAAATTGTCTTAGAGACTCGCATCCTACGTTGAAGTGCAAACTACAGAAATGTATTAAATGTCAAAGACTACACAACTTTCTTACTACATTTACAGTTTGATAATGGTAATATCAATAAATCGACATCTGCTGCGAATATTCTTTTACGAAACAATCGAGATGGCGATAATTCAAAGGCTGTTAATTCATCAGTTGTAGATGATGGTACTAGCGAGAGTGCGATCCTACATGCTTCAAGAAAGCTGGATGATGTTGCTGAGTGCTCTGAAGATTCAGATTTTTTTTTTATCAACGACTATTGTACGGGTAGTAAACGAAAATAAATCAGTTATTTGCATTGTGTTAGTGCATTGTTATATAGTGGTTCTCTGAGTAATTTCGTGACGGAGAAGTTACGCAAAGTTTTGGGTTTAGTTTGCACAAAAGTTAATCATGTAGTTAAAGGAGTCGGAGAGGCTTTAGCAAAAATTGATAATGAAGTTAAAATGACGGTGAGTTCCTGTAACAATGATTTCAAAATAAAAAACAAACTGCTTAGTAACCCAGTATAACCGGAAAATTGCCAATCAAGACTTTTGATAAAAATATATTCAACATTCCTTCGGATATGAATTTAGCAGATCCAAGTTTTCATTTATCTACTGATATAGATCTATCGCTGGGATCTCATGTATTTTAGTCAGTATTAACTGTAGGACATAAAAAAATTGGTCCAAATATGCCAGTTCTCCAGAACAACAAAACATTTTCATTTTTTAATGTCAATAATAATGTTGATTCAATTGGTAAAGAAATAGTAAAATTTTGGGAGTTCTCTCCGGCAAGAAAAATACTGTCAAAGGAAGAATTATATTGTGAAAACTACTTCAGGAATACATGTGAGAAAGATAGTTCTGGAAGGTATGTAGCCAAGGTTCCATTTAAAGACTCGATAAATGAGTTAGGTGATTCTAAAACTATGGCATTACACAGAATTGGATTGTTAGAAAAAAGATTCAACAAAGACAAAAACTTCAAAGAACATTATGATAAGTTCATGACAGAATATATAGATCTAGGACATATGGCAGGAGTTAATATCGAAAACGAAGGAGGTTATTTTCTGCCCCATCATGCTGTCTTTAAACAATCTGGCTTAACCACCAAATGTCGTGTGGTATTTGACGATCGGCAAAATCTGGTTCAGGTCTATCGTTAAACGATGTGCAGTATGTCGGTCCAACTTTACAGCGAGACTTATTTTTGATTTTAATTAGGTTTCGTTTACATATTTACGTATTAAGTGGCGAAAATTCGAAGATGTACCGTCAAGTTTTGATCGACAAAGATGACCGTAATTTCCAAAAAAAATTATGGAGAGAAAACCAAGAAGAAGAACTAAAATGCTATGAGCTAAATACGGTTACATACGGAACAGCTTCAGCTCCATATCTCGCAGTAAGAGCTTTATTTCAGACAGCAGAGGACAATGAAAATCAGTATGCTTTAGCGGCAAAAATAATCAGAAGGGACTTTATATGGATGATCTTTTGACTTCCTCAGATTCAGAAGAAGAAATAATACAAATACAAGATGATGTTTCCAAAGTTTTAGCCAGCTCAGGATTTGACTCACGACAGTGGCTTTGCAATAACTCGAAAGTTATTGACAAATTTACAATAAGTAATGAGTTAGATGTTGCATTGCTTCCAATAGGTGACCAAAATAAAACTTTAGGGATTAACTGTGTTGCAAAAGATGACTTCATGAGCAACAAAATTGATCTTTCTATTCAACCAACTCAATGGAATAAACGCAGTATTCTTTCCGTGATATGTCAAATTTATGACCCTTTAGGATTATTGGGTCCCATTGTGATAAATGCAAAATTGATAATGCAAGATCTATGGAAGCAAAAATTTGATTGGGATCAAGATTTACCTCGGGATTTTAATGAAAACTGGACAAGATTTTACGGTGGCCTCGAGCAAATAAATAATTTGAACATACCTCGTCATGCAAGTATATCCAGTTATGTTACTATTGAATTACACGGGTTCAGTGATGCATCGACTAAAGCTTATGGATGCTGTATTTATATTAGATGCTTGATATCATCCGGTAATTATACATCCAACTTAATATGTGCAAAATCACGAGTGGCACCAATAAACTTTTTGACGCTTCCACGGCTCGAACTTTGTGGAGCAGTTCTTCTTTCAATTATTGATTATTTGGATGTTCAATTGAGTGGTGTATATTACTGGACTGATTCTACGATTTGCTTGTGCTGGATAAGAGAGGAACCCAGTAGGTAAATGGAAACAATTTGTTGCAAACAGAGTACAAGATATCCAAAATTTGACCGACGTTAATTTTTCGGGACATGTTCGCTCAAAAGACAACCCGGCAGGTTTATTATCTAGAGGAGTATCAGCAAGTAGTTTGATGAAAAACGATTTATGGTGGTTTGGTCCGAAATGGCTTCTTTTAAACAACCAAGAATGGGATGTTTTCAAAATTGATTACTTGGAGAATCTTCAGGAATCCAAAAACCTCAGTTAATATGATAATAACTGATAAGAATTTTTTAACTGACTTGCTTAATCGTTTTTCTTCCTTGAATACATTTATAAGAGTGTTGAGTTACATGTTACGTTTTATTTATAATTGTAAAATTAAAGACGGTTCGTCAAAAAGATGTGGTCCTCTTGCACCAGTTGAAATTGAAGAGGCTCTTAATTCAGCAATATGTGTTCAGATTAAATGTTTTCCATACGAATATAGAGCACTTCAAAATAATAAGATTATTTCAACAAAGAGTAAGATCCTTTCCTCAAATCCTTTCCTACACCATAGATTATTAAGAGTTGGTGGACGTTTGAAAAATAGCAATCTTCCTTTTAACAGCAAACACCAAATTATTTTGCCAAAACATCACATTTTATCTAAATTGATCTTAAGAGATGAACATCTCGGCTTATTTCATTGCGGTGTTCAACAACTGATTTTTTTCTATAAGGCAAACATATTGGCCTATTTCCGCTAGAGCTTGTTGTGAAAATATCATCGATAAGTGTGTTCGATGCTTTAGGGCAAAGCCGAAATCCTTAAACTATTTAATGGGCGATTTGCCAGGTGTTAGAGTAAATAGCTTTTCTGTGTTTGAAAATGTAGGCACTGACTATGGTGGTCCATTCTTTGTTAAAGATAGGAAAACAAGGGGGGCTGAATTAACCAAGCCTACGTTTGGATTTTCATCTGCATGAGCACTAAAGCTGTTCATATTGAATTAGTTTCCGAACTCACAACTGATGCATTTTTGATGACTCTTAAGAGATTTATCAGTCGAAGAGGAAGACCATGTAATATATATTCGGATATTGGTTCGAATTACATTGGAGCAAACAACAAGATAACTGCTGTTTACAATTTTTTAGAAAGTAATTTTGAAGCTTTATCTCAAGGTCTTTTAATAGAAAGAATTAAGTGGCATTTTATTCCTGCGAATTCGCCATCATTTGAGGGTCTTTGGGAGTCCGGAATCAAAAGTAGCAAGTCACATTTGAAAAGAATGATAGGATGTAGATCTTTAACCTTTGAATAATTTCATACATTGTTGACTCAGGTGGATCGTTCTTTCAAGGCGGGCGGCATGTTTGAGCAGACTTCCAAACGCACTTTGAAAAGAAAGCAACCACCAGACAATTTCTGAAGTTTATTGAGTTACAAAAAATAGTTGTCAATTTGATGTACTGCTTGTTATAAAATAAAAAAGGTTTCAAAGTGAATATGGTCAATCGCCAATGATTAGCCCGAGTTTCTACAGGGTTTTGAAATTTTGGATTCTCATTCAGTTTTTCATTCTCAATAACTTTTTTCAATATCATTTTGTCGTATCTCCGACAGAAAAAGCACTTTACTGGTGAGAAAAATAGCTACCAGGTGAATTTTCAAGATGTGCTTGATTTTTCGAAACTAAAATTATGACACAAATTAGTTTCAAATCAAATCAAATCAAATCAAATATGCTTTTTTGCCACAGAAAAATTGTAATAAATTTTATGGACAAAGCAAATACAAATGCAAAATGCTAAAGTAAAAACAATACAAAACATGATAATAGTACACATTACGTGAAACAATAGAACAATACTAGTATACAATAGTATATTGTATATCAAACATGCAATGATACCCATTTCCCACGAGTATGAAGGTTTGTAGCACGAGCCGGAGGCGAGTGCAGCAATTCATACGAGTGGGAAATGGTCATTCCATGCGAGTTGTGCACTATACTTTTTCTACGACTCTTAATTAATATCACTATTGTGTAATTGATATCGATTCTTAATTTTTGTTTTTGGTGGATGTGCCAGTTCATTCTCATTTCCATTCAGTTTGCACTCGTTTCCATGGAAACAGTTAGGGAATGGTTTCATTTCCGTACAGTTCTACAATGTACTACATTTACGAATCGATATCGATTGCACAATAGTGATATTACCGTACAGTCGTAGAAAAATATACTTTCCCAATATTTTGTCAAATTTAAATTCTAATGGAAATTGCTCATAGACAACAATAAACATTGGCACACTTCCAGTTATGTTATGATTACAAGTCAGTAAAACAATAACATAGCAAAATCAACAATTATGGGGAGAACAATAATACTGCGGTGTTAAATATCAAATAAGGAGCCAATGATTGCTCAAGTTTTTTCGCTTCTCAAAAAATAAACATCAGGTGGGGTGAGCGAAATCGGTGAACTCCATCCAAGCAGGGCTGAGCCCCAGAAGTTGAATTCTCAGTTCAAAAATCGTTTTTCACCTATTCATGCGACGATCCGGGGACACACTGTATATGGAATATGCCATGTTCGCAATAGGCATTATGGAAAATGAAAACTATGGAAAACTTGCCTGATTTGCGAAAAGCCCTTCTTGAAAAATAGAGATATTCCTTGAGAGGCAAATCAGACCTGCACCCAAAGCATGCCACTTCGCATGGCAGAAGTCGTAAGGATAGGAGGTGACAATACGCACTATTAGTTGTTGAATATTTGTCAAGCTATTCTAAGAATCTTTTCATTTTCTTGTTGATAAAATATCACAAACCATTCCCTTGTAGAGGAAAATATTTTATTGAGAGAAGAAATTTCTTTCTTGATAGATATTCTGAAAAAGTCGTGAATAATACGTCTTCGTCTATATCTGAAGTTCCATCTGATTTCATAAATATTCTAATGCATCAATAGCCAGACAGACAAAATATTTGTTGTCAAACATTAGATAAATGACCCAAAAAATCATAAACAGGTTAAAGAAGTAGTCAAACGAAAAGTGAATCCAGCTGAAATAGGAGCAGGAATGTCGTTGGGACAAAAAACAAAAATGGTGGAATCATCCCGCAATGTCGAAATTCCATGAGAGTGAAAAAAAATTAAAACATCAAAGCAGAATTCAAATTAAAACTTTGACGAAAAAATAATAATATAAATAATCGATTTACAATGGTGATACAATTCGATGACGATACTCACAATCATTTTATACAGGGTTATTCACTTTATACGGATCGTAATATTGTGGCTTAAATACGTGACTTACAAGAAGTTTCATGGTTATGGTTACTATTAAAAATTATTTTCATATTATACAGAGGGTCTCAAAAGCCTAAAAGGTATCAGTTTCTTTTTTTAAATGCAGCCCCCTGTATTTTATTGCCATTTTGGATTCTCTGATCAAAATAAGTGTATGCTTTGATAAGGTTTAGGGAACCTTAACCTCGTTTTTGAATAATTTGAATTTTGTGAATGTCTGATCTAATTTTCATGTCTCCAATACTCAAGGAGTAATTGAATTATCCAAGAAAAATTTGCGGTTCAGTGTTACAATAGATAAATAGATATAAAACATGATATCCTCTAAATGAACTTGTCATCTGATACAGTGTGCCCAGAAATGAAAACTAATCAGATCAAAACTTTCAAAGGCTATAAGTTGATCAATTCATATTTTTCACATTTGCAGAAAATGTATTATTTAATTACCTGTCGATTGGTATCAGGAAGTCCAGTGTGTGCAAAAAGTCCCGGACTCCCCGAACTATTTCGAAAACGGTGTACAATATCAAAAAACTTTGAATATAAAAGTTTTAGGTATCAACAAAATCTATCTTACTATCACTACTTCAATTATACAGGGTGCCTCATAAAGATTTGGTAAACCAAACATCACTTTTTTCAAATGGAATACCCCCTTTTTTATCAATTTTTCTGATTCCTCGTAACATTTTGAACATAAAATATGAAACATGTCTTATAGCTAAACCCATTACTTTTCGAAATAATTTGAGTTGATATAAGTTAATTCTTTATCGGCAATATCACCTGTATTTTACATTTTTACAACCTGAATTCTTTGCGTCACTGTCAAAACAAACTCTTGAAATGTCACTAACCGAAAACGAACATGTAACTTTGTAGATGATAAGAGGTTTTGGGGACAGACAAAGATCATTAACCGAAACAAAAGAATTATTTAATAGAACGTTTCCAAACCGGCAACTGATATCAAAATCTACAGTTGTGAGGACAGTCAAAAGATTCGAAAAGACCGGCTGTTGAAGAGATAAAGCTCGCCCCGGAAGACCAAAATCAGCAGTTAATGACCGTCGAAGTTGATGTTTCTTTTAGATCAGTTCAAAATATTCTGAAAAACTGTCATTACTACCTTTAAAATAACTCTTTTCCAAGAAGTATCAGGAGGCGATTTCGATCGAAGATTAAATTTTTGTGAATTAATGATGCAAAAACGGGATGAGAATAACAATTTTTTTAATAAAATAGTTTTTTCGGATGAGGCAACATTTATGTTAAACGGGACTATCAATCGACATAATTGCCGTTACTGGACTGACCAGAATCCACATTGGACGCAAGAAGCACACACGCAACACCCTCAAAAACTAAATGTCTGAGCTGGCATAATGGCAACAGATTCGTGGGTCCTTTCTTTGTAGAGGGAAATTTGAATGCCACAATGTATCTCCACCTGCTGCAAAATGAGATTGTGCCAGCAATAACTATGAAGTAGGGCCACTTTTACGAGATACGTGGTTTCAGCAGGATGGAGCTCCGCCTCACACGTTAGAGCCTCTTTAGACAATACTTTCCCTAATCGCCGGATAGGGCGAAGAGGCCCTATAGAATGGCCAGCGAGACCTCCAGACTTGACGCCCCTTGATAATTTCCTTTGGGGACACCTGAAAAATGAAGTGTATGTGACAAAACCTGAAGATCTAGACGAGTTGAGAAGAAGAATTATTGAAGAATGTGCCTCTATCAGCCAAGAAGTTTTACAAAAGGTCATCGACAAATTTTATTATAACTTAGCACATTGACAAACGGTAGGGGGAGGATATTTTCAACATTTCTTCAAATAACGATTCACATTTAAGTTCATTTTTGTTCCTTCAAAGTCAATAAATGATAATAATATCGTAAAATCTACAAAGTTTATATTTGGTCCTTCCACTCAAATTATTTTGAAAACTAATGGGTTGAGCCATAAGACATGTTTCAAATTTTATGTTCAAAATGTTACGAGGAATCAGAAACAGTGATTAAAAAGGTGGTATTCCATTCCAAAAAAGTGATGTTTGGTTTACCTCATCTTTATGAGGCACCCTGTATAATTAAAGTAGTGATACTAAGATAGAACTCGTTGATACCTGAAACTTTTATATTGAAATTTTTTTGATATTGTAAGTTGAAATTTGAATTAACTGGAATTAAAAAAACGCAACAATGATTAAACATTGTTTTATCATAAAAGACAAAGTGAAAATCTCGATGAAAGCAAAAAACATGTCACTACGATGAACGCCAAACAACTTTCGATTCACGTCATAAATGCCACCACGCGTGTTTTCATGAGACTTGCTGGTGGCCAAATGTGAATACCAGCAAACTACATAAACGCGCTTGGTGGCATTGATGACGTAAATCGGAAGTTGTTTGAGTAGAAAATACATTTCCCGATAGAGTAAAAAGTATGAGGTTCCATTCAAATTAGTCAACTTATAGCCACCGAAAGATTTGACTTGATTAGTCTTAATTTTTGGACACCCTGTATAAGATGACAAATTTATTTAGATTGCGGTATGAAACATGATCTATTGTAAAGCTTTTCCGGAAATTTCGCTTACATAACTTACATACTCCGCAAGTATTTGAGACATAAAGATTCGACTAGATTTTCACAACATTCAAACTATTTGAAAACATTATTGAAACATACACTTTTTTTTCATTATTGAAAAGAAATAATATAATAATATGGAATGGAGAAAATGCTGCAAATATATCAGAAGTTCCCAAGATAGCCACAAGATGGCGTAACGGTGCTATCAAAACAAAAAATTGCTGTTTCTTTGTGATTTTTGAATAGAAAGAAATATAAATGAGTACCGCTATGAGTTGATTGAGAAATTTCCTTCAAATTTGTTTTTTTGATTTTTTTTTTTCTAGCATGTCAAATAAGACAGGTATCAGCTGTCAAACCTTACAACGCAAAAATGCTCATAACTTTGAAACAACCCAACCGATTGACGCGATCTTGGTCTCATTTTGAAGAGGAGGTTCTCCTCTTCCACAATTTTAAGATTTCAAATGATTCCGATCAAAACAGACGATTGTATCCAGTATAATATGCGGACGACGGACATTTTTTGAATTTACTTAAAATTTTCAAATCCAAAGGTATACTGAAAATTCTTTGTCCAAATTCTCGACAAAATTCCGCACAACTTTTATGTATTACACTTGTTTCTAGATTTCGAAATAAAAAAGCTATACTCTTTTCTGTAATTTATTGTAAAAAATTGATACTATTCAAGATGCCCTCGTAAAGAAGATATTAACAAATTTTTGCGTTACCTAGTAACCGTCACTGTTTTATTTAAAACAAATTATATCTTAAATAGTAGGACTTTCTTGCATTAAATAATTACAAAAACGCATTAGCTTATTTATTTCGAGAGCTTGAAAAAAGTGTAATGCATGAAAGATGTGCGAAATTTAGCCGACATTCCATACGAACTATTCTCACTAGCTTTTGTATTTAAAAATTTCGAGTAAATTTTAAAAATGTTCGTCGTCCGCATATTATATTGAATAAAATCGTCTCTTCTGATCAGAATCATTTCATTTCATTTGAAATCCCAAAATTAATGAGACCAAAGTTATGAGCATTCTTGCGTTGTAAGGTCTGATACCTGCCTTATTTGACATGCTAGAAAAAACAAATTTGGAGAAAATTTCTCGAGGAATCCATAGCGGTACTTATTTATTTCTGTTTCAGTAATCTTTTTCCGCAAGTCTCTGAATGCCTAGTTTCTGAGATCTGGCACCTTGCCATTCTTGAATAGACACCCTGTACTAGTTAAATTTCATCTTTCTACTGGAAATATGTAGCTATCATACGTAATATTCTAGAATTTCTAGCGGGTTACCTTCGCCATAATTTCAAAATCACATGTTTTTATTATTGCAAATCCGAATATCTCGAGAATGGTTGCCCGTACCGACTTTTAACAATAATTATACTTTTTCTGCGTACAAAAAAAAAAATGTTGCTCAAAAATGTGATACAGGTACGTCCAAGAAAGTTATGGCTGTATACAGGTTATTGAAGTTTTATTTTTACTTTTTTTTCTTGATAATATTTGAAGCAATGTCGATATGTTGATAAAAACTGGTGTTAAAGGGTTTTTTGTCATGCGAAATTAGAATTTGATCTTAGTATGGCCCTAACTTGTAGAGGGCGCTACCTACAATTATTTATCCCATTATTACCAGCCAGAACTTTTTTGGACGTACCTCTAAAATATTTTTAAGCAACAGAACAGATTAATCTGTATTTTCTACACAGAAAAAGTATGATTGTTAAAAGTCGCTACAGGCAACCATTCTCGAGATATTCGGATTTGAAATCATAAATACATCTGATTTTGAAATAACGGTGGAGGTAAAGTTATGGAATATTTGATATGATTGCTATGTATCTTTAGTGAAAAGATAAAATTCAACTAATGAGTGATGTAAACAACAATTTTTATTAAAATATCATGAAAAAATAAACAAATGGGAAAAATAAAAAATTTCAACACCCTGTAGCTTTGTAACGGAGCATTTCCGGACACATGTTCATGGGAAGTTTTCTTCTTATTTTCAACAAGAGAGACTCATCCCGATTTTTTTCTCAAAAAAAATGCAAGACCTTGCCCAGAATCACATCTATTTTTTATTTTTAATCCAAATATCTTGAGAATGGTGGCACTTAGCGACTTCAAACAGGTATACTTTTTCTACGTCAAAATGATGAGGAAATCTGATTTTTGACTTGAAAATATAATACAGGCCCGTCCAAAAAAGTTACTACTGTTAATAACAGGAAAAATAAGTGTAGGTAGCGCCCTCTACAAGTTAGAGCCATACTAAGATCAAATTCGAATTTCGCATGACAAAAAAACCCCAAACACCAATTTTCATCAAAAGATCGACATTAATTCAAATACTATTAAGAAAAAACAAAAATAAAATAAAACTTCAACACCCTGTAGCTCTGTAATGAAGCATTTCCGGACACATGTTTATAGGAAGTTTTCTTCTTATTTCTAAGCGGGAGAACTGCTCCTGAATTTTTTCGCAATATTAATGAAACTCCCTGTATAACAGGAAAAGTAGGTGTAGGTGGCGCCCTCTACAAGTTAGAGCCATACTAAGATCAAATTCGAATTTTGCAGGTCAAGAAACTGCCAGACATGAATCAAAATATCGACAATGGTTCAAAAATTATTTAGAGAAAACAAAAATAAAAATAAAACTTCAACACCCTTTAGCTCTGTAATGAAGCATTTTCGGACACATGTTTATAGGAAGTCTTCTGCTTAATTTTTTCGCAATATTAATGAAACACCCTGTATATCAATGACATTGTGCATGTACAGGATAGTCGTAAAATAGTATTTTTTGCAGATGATACCATAGTAGGAGAGCCAGTGACATTTTTCAGTGATGATTTAGTTAAGGCCTATTTTTTGTGAGAATGTTGTACGGAGCCTAATCGGATGCCATCCGAGAGGGTGGTGGACTAGCCCCAACATGTCGTGGTACCAATGAACATTTCATAATATGATTCAGTTAAGGCTGAATTTTTTACCAGTTGTTCTTTGATAACCTACAATCATCCAGAAAAATTGACGGATCGATTGGCCGGTTCCTTAAGGGTGGCGTATCAGCCCCAACATGTCGTGGGAACAATTGACTTTTCATTATGATTCAGTTAAGGCTAAATTTTTAACCACTTGTTCGTTGCTAACCTACAATCGTCCAATATTAATGAAACTCCCTGTATAACAGGAAAAGTAGGTGTAGGTGGCGCCCTCTACAAGTTAGAGCCATACTAAGATCAAATTCGAATTTGCAGGTCAAGAAACTGCCAGACATGAATCAAAATATCGACAATGATTCAAAAATTATTTAGAGAAAACAAAAATAAAAATAAATCTTCAACACCTTTTAGCTCTGTAATGAAGCATTTTCGGACACATGTTTATAGGAAGTCTTCTGCTTAATTTTTTCGCAATATTAATGAAACACCCTGTATATCAATGACATTGTGCATGTACAGGATAGTCGTAAAATAGTATTTTTTGCAGATGATACTATAGTAGGAGAGCCAGTGACATTTTTCAGTGATGATTTAGTTAAGTCCTATTTTTTGTGAGAATGTTGTACGGAGCCTAATCGGATGCCATCCGAGAGGGTGGTGGACTAGCCCCAACATGTCGTGGTACCAATGAACATTTCATAATATGATTCAGTTAAGGCTGAATTTTTTACCAGCTGTTCTTTGATAACCTACAATCATCCAGAAAAATTGACGGATCGATTGGCCGGTTCCTTAAGGGTGGCGTATCAGCCCCAACATGTCGTGGGAACAATTGACTTTTCATTATGATTCAGTTAAGGCTAAATTTTTAACCACTTGTTCTTTGCTAACCTACAATCGTCCAGGAAAATAGGCGGATCGATTGGCCGGTTCCTTGAGGGTGGCGGATCACCACCAACATGTCGTGGGAACAATTCACTTTTCATAATATGATTCAGTTAAGGCTGAATTTTTCACCAGTTGTTCTTTGCTAACTTACAGTCATCCAGAAAAATTGGAGGATCGATTGGCCATTTTCTTAAGGTGGCGAATCACTCGCAACATGTCGAGGGAACAATAATGAACTTTTCATAATATGACTCAGTAAAAGGCTGCATATTTTAGTATGTTATTGTGGCAACTATTTCAAGTGTACAATATGTCAAATGACGAACAAAATAGCGGTTCTAAGTACCTGGTGGAACGACTTGAATATTACGAATTACGAATTACAAAGCTCTCCAGTTAACCCCAGAGATAATATTTTGATACTTTTTCGATACAAATGCAATTGAAAAATAAGTTTCTTTAGCGATATAAAATTAAAAAAAAAAACATCCAAAGTTGTATAGTTGCAAAGTTATTTTCTTTCGAATAAGCATAACAATATTATCTTCACTAGAGGTAATTGAAGCTGTATGATCATAATATCATGAAAAGCGCGTTGGTCTCACGACATTTCGGAGTTGATCCGCCACCCTTAAGGAACTATCCAATCAATCCGTCAATTTGTCTGGATGATTGTATAGGTTATCAAAGAACAAGTGGTTAAAAATTCAGCCTTAAATGAGTCATATTATGAAAAGTGCATTGGTCCCACGACATATTGGGGGTGATCCGCCACCCTTAAGGAACCGGCCCATCGATCCGCCGATTTTTCTGGATGATTGTGGAGTACCAAAAAAGAACTGGTAAAAAAATCAGCCTTGACTAAATGATAAAGAGATGCAATTTTTTTTACATGTTTGGGGCGTTCCGCCACCCCTAAGGAACCGCGATCAGGGCGAACCCTCTCGGACGGCACCCGATTAGGCTCCGCTCAACATTCTCTCAAAAAATAGGCCTTGACTAAATCATTACTGAAAAATGTCACTGGCTCTTAGACTACTAGTATGTACAGTGTGTCCCCGGATCGACGCATGAATAGGTGAAAAAGACAAAAAAAAATTGAATGGAAATTTCAACCTCTGGGGTTCAGCCCTGCTTGGATAGAAACTAATTTGTGTCATCATTTTTATTTCGAAAAAACGAGTATGTCATGGAAATTGGCCTAGAAGCTTTTTTTCACTAGTTAAGTGCTATTTCTAAAAGAGATACGACAAAATCTTATTGAAGAACGTTGTTCAGAATAAAAAACTGAGTAAGGGTGCAAAATTTTAAAACCCTCCACATACTTTGTATATTGAAGATATTTTAAAAGTTCATCAGCAAAAGTTTTTTTAAATGATGAATTGCGCAATCCTGCAAAACAAAAAGTATTTCAACATTCGAAAAATGGAAACAAACGTTTTAAATATTGAGGTTGAATTTATTTCCATGCTATTCTGGAAATAAACTGGAAAAATATAAAATATCAAAGTCGGCAGAGGGTTTTGAAATTTTGCAATCTCACTCAGTTCATCATCCTGAACCACAATCTTTAATAACATTTGGTCGTATATCTTATAGAAAAAGCACTTCACTGGTGAGAGAAATAGCTCCTAGATTATTTTCCAAGATATACTTGATTTTTCGAAAACTAAAAAGAAGATGAGATTTCAATTCAATTTTTTTTTTTGGTCTTTTTCACCTATTCATGCGTCGATCCAGGGACACACTGTATATCACCGGAAAAAATATTATTGAGATTCAAACTGTGATAAACAATAAACTCCAGAATTCATTCAACTGGCTGTTTGAAAACAAATTACGTTCAAATATCTCGGATAGATATGAGGAATATTAAGGTCACTTTTGAAATTGCAGATCTCTCATATGTGACTGAAATTCAAAATTTAGTTGAATTTCCATTCCCGTTCTGATCATGTAATGAGGAAATTTCCAAATAAAGCTGGCTTTTTATATAGGGTAGGTGGGAGTTGGTTCCTTAATACAAAAAAAATATTTCTTGATTCTAATGCTGTTCTCTTGATAGAACTTTGAAACTTTGTAAACTGTATAGCTTTTGCTAAATAAACGGATTATTATTGTGAAGTTGTAAAAGATATTTTGAGGACATTGCAGGTCCAAAAGCAAATGGAAATGAGGTATGAGCTATCGAATTGAGTAACCATCTTGACCTTGATGATTTTTTGTGGGAAAATCTAACGTGAAATAATTGATTGATTTTTGAAAAGTAAAGGACATCGTTTCTTTATCTGTTACCTATCTTTAGGTGCAGTCAAGTTATTTTGATGGAATAACAGTTGAAGCCGTTCTTGAAGATAATTGTCACAAAAGTCATCGAAAGTTGCTCCACTTTGCCTTCCACATGTTGCTGGATTTTGGAATCCAGGCGCGTCTATCAGTAATATGGATTTAGTTGATTGATTCGTTGTATGAATATTTCTGGAAGAGACTTGATCGGTTGAAATATGTTTTTCATAGATTGTAGATGAACATAATATACCTATTAATTAAATTAATGATGCTTTTGAATACTTCTGCGTAAAGGCCCATTGCAATACCTTCTATGGCCTCCAGACCAAACATCTCTTTTTCTATAGCTTCCTCAACGGGTGACGGAGTTCTAAAAGTGGTTCTGCCTTGAGTAGCTACAACCTAAATAACAGTATAAGTGTGGATTGTTCATTATAAAATGTTTGTAATGTCTTACCAGCTCTACAGATGCTGTACCAAATATATGTCTTGTCAACTCTTCAACCGTTGTGCCCAATAAAAAGGCCGCTTTTTGAGCACTCTGAGGGCTGTTGAATTGATATCTACTACTGTTTGGTACTGAAACAATACTGCAGTCAAAAATAATGAAATTATTGATAATAATCCTGAAGGTTCTAGTACCTTTTGTTGCTCCGGCACAGATCAAATGGAAAATCGCCGCAAGAACTGAGAATATAGCTTTCATTTCATTATCTGCGACACCCAAAGTATGCAAAGCGGAACAGGTCTTGATAAAGTCTTGTTGGGCTCTCAGTTTCTCTTCGTGCTTTTGAGTCAAGAACCATAGATTATTGTTCTCATTTTCCGAAAAATTATCCAAAAGTAACTCATCTCTTAATTTCCCGTCCACACCACATAACAGTCCCAGCATTATGTGAAAAGAAGATTCACCATCAATCGTTTTAAATATCCGATTTTTTTCCAGGAGTAGTATCTGAATCCTAGCCGAAGATATTATTCCACTTTGATCAAAATCGACACTAAAAATCTGAGTGAACCTTGTAGCATTTGAATTCATGACGGTTTTACAGTTTCCAAAACTATCAAGAACTGTCCAAACAGAAGTCAATTTTTCAGAATTAAGAACTCCATTAGGTGCTCCAGCAGCGGTAACTAAATATTGAACACAATGACGGAAATTGTAGGTTTTTCCAGAGCCTGAGCGGCCCAAAAAAACTAATGACTGATCTCGGTGACTAGCAAGCATGCTTTGATAAGCTGATTGAGCCATCGAATAAATATGGGGCGGCATGTCTTCAGACTTGCTGCCTTTAAATAGTGTGGCCACCTTAAATGATAACGATGCATTGAATTCTATTCATTCTACCAGAAGGAACTCACTTTTTCCGAGTATATTGCTAGAGGAACCATGGGATTAATGACCAGAAGAGTTTCGTTGCCTGCATATGTATGTATGAGGTTGCTTGCATATCTGTTTCGAAGAGTATGCAAAACACTCGTTTCATTGAGGTGTCGCAAACCTGCTAAGTCTTCACAACGATCATATTGCGGAGGATTTGCCTGCAAAATAAAGTATTTATAAAACAACGGATCGAATGCATAAACCGTAGTATATGCTGATTCTCGAAATAAAGGCTACATTTTTTAAGGATCCACTACTCTCTATCTTCTTTCTCTTGAAGGGACAATAATTAGCCTTACATGAGAAAGTAAAAATGGTACGCGTATAAAAATTTACATAACAAGGTTCTCGACCATGAACTACTTTTTTGAATTAGTGGCAGTTTTGTATCACTTCCGGTTATACAAGAAGTAGCTACCAACTTCCTTATTTTGAATTGGAACCCTCATTTTATATTCCACATTTAGATCCTTTTTTGAAAATGAAGGACAGTTTATCCATGGCCATCTTTGACCATTTTAGAGATATTTGCATTTCATGAAAAAAATGGACAGTTAAGGGGAGTACTTTGAAGCGTTGTATCTCAGACGATAAGACGTAAAACAATGGGATTTTGAGCGTACCTATAAAAAAATGCTGGTCATCCAAATAATCTTGATCATTTTGTTACATGAACTTGACAAATTAGGATAAACAAAAACTTCAGTTTTTCCAAAAAAACTCGGTTTTTTTGCATGGAATGTCCCATTTTTATTTCAGATATCAGGCGCTTTCGGAAACACTGATCCGATTAACCCGATCATTCGCTGTGTGTTTTGTCTCTTTTTTATTAACGCGGGATAAAAAGAGACAAAACACAACAGCTGATGATCGGGTTAATTGGATCAGTGTTTCCGACAGCGCCTAGTGATTCTTGACAAAATCTTTTTTCGATTGACACTTGAGATAAAGAAACATTCAATTGTATCTCTATATATTTCACTGTAGAAATGATATACCTATACGCGGATGATACCAGTATGCTCATCCATGCACCTGAAATACCAGAAGTGATGAGGAAGACAAAGAAATTAATGCTTTCAACAACCAACTGGTTCACGAAGAATAGGTTGATACTCAACGCCAGAAAGACAACAGCCACCATCTTCAGGACTAACCGAAGCGCTTGATATTCCACAGGCAATCAAAACAATGGATACCCATCTTCAAACGACAGTCAAAGCTAACTTTCTTGGTGTTATTTTAGATAATACATTGTCTTGGAAATATCACTAAGTTGACCAAAGCGTGTTATACTGTACGTGTTCTATCTAGATACTTAGATTTGTCAACTAAGAAAATTGTGTATCATTCAAATTTCGAATGTCGTATCAGATATGGAATCATATTTTATGGAAATTGTAGGGATATTGAAAGGGTATTTGTATGTCAAAAACGAGTCATAAGACTTATTTTAGAATTACATTTCAAAATGTCATGCAGGGGAAAATGCAAGAAGAACAACATATTGACGGTTGCGGCTATATATATACAGAATGTGTATTATATTTTTTCAAAAACAGATCGCTTTTTGATAATGATAGATCAAACAATGTATACTCCGAAAGGACACTTAATTATAGAATCCCAAAACATAGACTAGGCATAACAGAGAAAGGAGCTTATTACAACTGCTTGAAATTATATAACAGCCTTCCAACGAGCATAAAATCCATACAAAATCTCAAAACTCTAAAAAAACGTCTATTCCAGCTACTTGTAGAAATTGAGCCCTATAGTCTTAGTGAATATTACGACTTTGATAAAACTTAGATAATACTAATAACTTACTAGTACCTACCATTATATGACTCTATTTCATTCTATGTAACGTTTGTAACATAATATTGAAATAAAGAATATTTATTATTATTATTATTATTATTATATACAGTGTCCGCCATAAAGTTGGGTACATATGTGAATTTTTTTTATTATTTTTTTTTCAAGAAACTTTCTTCGGGGATAGTTTGTGCATGTCCGATAACCAAAAAATCAATTTTGATACATATCATGAGATCATAGGTTTGGCGAAAATTTTTGAAAAAGTTTATTTTGATGTCAAAAACCGGGTTAATTTAACTAGATATCAAAGATGTGTACAGGAAAATGTTGTTGAGAATCCATCGGGGACGCCACATGCCGTTTTTGTAGCAAATCAGATGAGAAAAATTAAAACTCATATTTTACACTTTTCCAGTAAAGGCCCAGCAGAACACTAGGTAAAATGTTCCGAGCACGAACCAGTGTGTAACATTGAGTAAGTGCAGTGAAAGATAGTGAAATAAAATGATTTTCGATATATATTGTTCAATCTTCTTTAGTTTTCGAGGAGACAGATTGTTGAACCAAATTACTGTATGATCTACGGTAATTTTGCAGGTGACTTTTTTGTATCAAAATAAGAGATTTCAATACCGAGTTAAACGAAAATACCGATGGATTGATCATCAGACATACAGGGTGTTTAATAATTGAATCTCGATACTTAAGGGTGATAATCCTTGGATGATCTTAAGAGAAAAAGTTCATATGGTCATAGGTCTGCAATAGCCTAGATTGTAAGATACAGGGTGTTGAAATTAAAAAAAAAAACTTGTTTTTATCATTACTTTGATACTATTCCAGATATTTTTTTGAAATTTGGTACACGTCTTCTATGCATCAATATGCATGGGAATGTTAGGGAGGGCACCGCTGATTTAAAAATATTGGGAGACACAGCAAGGTGGCAATGCAATCAAGTAGATTTTATTTTTTGAGCGAAAATCATGCGCCGGACAAAAAAGAATCAAAAGAACAAATTGTCTCAGAAATAAATAGAGATTTCAAAAAATAATTTTCAATTTGAAAGGAAGCAGAGGCGTTCAAGTTTTTTCTTCGGACGCCACTGGTAAAAATAATATGATTGTTGATACTTCAAAAAATGCATGTTGATACATAGAAGACATGTACCAAGTTTCATAAAGATATCTGGGATAGTATCAAATTAATTATTAAAAAATCATTTATTTTTTAAAATTTCAACACCCTGTATCTTGAAAATTGGGCTCTTGCGGACCTATGTCCGTATGAACTTTTTGTCTTAGAATCATTCAAGAATTATCACCCTCAAGTATCGGCATTCAATTAATAAACACCCTGTATAATACAGCATTACTAAACATTCCATACATGTAAAATAATAAAAAAAGATGCTTCCATTCAATATGAAGAAAATTGCATTTTTCACATACATACATTGAGTGGATTGAAAAAGATTTTACCACGAATTGAAAATGTCAAGCACTCTTGCTATTGAAATATTTGATAATTGGGTTGACAAAGGTTTTTATTCTACCAATATAACGAAACTAATATAAATTGACAGATTCGTTACCTTATTTACTTGAATTATTGAGTATTACTTGAATTACTGAATAAAAATCTAATGTTTTTTATGCATGTGCGATAGCTATGGTTTTCCAACTATTTTCAATCACTTTACAATTTTTTTGAATTAAATTCTATGATGAATTAACACAAAGGGAACAAGATCAAACGTCAATTCACCTTTGCAATATCATCCTCGTCCACGGACAATATTTCCCCTGAATGTTCCAGTCTTAGCAAAATCTTTCCAAGTTCTGTACTTGAATCCTTTTCCAATCGAGCAGCAGCAAATCCATTCCGATGCATTAACCAAACCTTTTCCGAATCTAGCCATTGCTTCTCTTGTTTCAAATGTTCCTCGGACTTCGCCTGCAAAAATAAATAAAGTAAAAATACAGTCGGATAGATGTTACAAGAAGACAAATGGACCAAGAATTTAAAGATACGACAAAAAGTCATTCTTGATAAAAGTTTAAGCTTGGTCTAAAAATAGCATCTGTCGAGAAAAAAATGTTTTGAGATACAGGGAGAAAAAAATAACAGAATGTGAAAATTGAGTAGAAAAAACTTCTGATTTTTAATATGTATTATTTTGTTGATTTGAGAAAACGATGAAGAAGAAAAGATACGTATAAGACAGGTCTAGTTAAAAATAAATATAAATATATATAAAATAAACCATATTGCATGATTTCTTCAAAAATAGGTCATTTTTGCCAAGTTCAAAATTTTATAGCTAGACTATCCTTTGTTCCACTTATTATGAAATTTTCAGGAAGTAAATAACTGCTGTTACTAAAGTAGCCTTTTTGTGAACGAGAAAAAAGGGCACTAAACAATTATTTGAAAATATCGCCAGGACCCCTAAACTGATAATTGGGTTGAAGTTTTTCAAATGCACCATGATGATGAATGATGCAGGATCAGAGTTTTAACAAATTCAAGACCCTTTCCATACAAATGTCCGTTACTGCATGTATGTAATATATTATACTATGTATGTATCTGAAGGCAACAAACTTTTTTTTAAGTTTGAAATGTTGGTTTATTTCAAAAACAATTATCAACGTTTCAAACGTCCGAGTATGTATATTCAGTTTTCAAAAAACCGATTTTGTATGTACAGGGTGTTTCCGTATATTTCGTCTGCAGTCTAACTCGCTTATTATGCAAGATAGATAGGGACCGCCAGAAAAAAAAATTGTATACCGGGTGCACGAGAAAAGTGTGACAGACAAAACTTGCATTTTTTTAAATGGAACACCCTATACAGGGTGTTTATTAATTGAATGCCGATACTTAAGGGTGATAATCCTTGGATGATTTTAAGACAAAAAGTTCATATGGACAAGAGCCTAGATTATAAGATACAGGGTGTTGAGGTTTTAAAAAAATATTTTTTTTATCGTTACTTTGATACTATTCCAGATATATTTTTAAGATTTGGTACACGTCTTCTATGCATCAATATGCATGGGAATGTTGGAGAGGGCGCTACTGATGCAAAAATATTGGAAGACACAGCAGGGTGTCAATGCAATTAAGTAGATTTTATTATTTTAAGCGAAAACCATGCGCCGGACGAAAAAAAATCAAGAGAACAAATTGGCTCAGAAATAAATAGAGATTCTAAAAATGATTTTTATTTTGGAAGGAAGCACTGGCGTACAAGTTTTTTCTCCAAAAATATTGAGTGCAAAGCCCGTACGGACGCCACTGGTGAAAATAATGAAATTGTTTGTACATCACAAAATGCATATTGAAGCCTAGAAGACGTGTACCAAATTTCATAAAGATATCTGGAATAGTATCAAAGTGATTATAAACAAATCATTTATTTTTTAATATTTCAACACCCTGTATCTTGAAAATTAAGCTCTTGCGGACCTATGTTCATATGAACTTTTTGTCTTAAAATCATCCAAGGATTATCACCCTCAAGTATCGGCATTCAATTAATGAACACCTTCTATATTATTATTTTATAATCAAATAGACATTTTTCTGATCTCAAAAATATACAACATGTTGGCATTCCTTCCAGCCGTTTTCAAAATATTCAAGTTTTAAAGTTGGTTTTTTGGTATTGCCAAATTTAGTATCTATGACTACAATGACTGTTTGAACAATGTTTATTAATTTTTATCCTTCCAATAATCCAAAACAACGAATATAACAAGTGAATACATTATTATTATTAATAAATTGATATTATTGAATAAACCCGCCATTATTGACAACACATTTTCTTAAATGCATTTTATGATATCAATTTATTATTAATTTAATGTATTCACTTGTTTCATTCGTTGTTTTAGATTATTGGAAGGATAAAAATTGATAAATGATGTTCAAACAATTATTGTAGTCATAGATACTAAATTTGGCAATACCAAAAAACCAACTTTAAAACTTAAATATTTTGAAAACGGCTGGAAGGAATGCCAACATGTTGTATATTTTTGAGATCAGAAAAATAATGTCTATCTGATTATGAAATAATATATAGGGTGTTCCATTTAAAAAAATGCAAGTTGGGTCTGCCACACTTTTCTCGTTCACCCGGTATACGAAAAAATATTTTTTTTTCTGGCGGTTCATGTTAATACCTACCAACTTTGTATGTAGTCCCTATCTAACTTGCATAATAAGCCAGTTAGTCTGCAGACGAAATATACGGAAACACCCTGTACATATCGTCCCTGTCTTGTAAGAAGGAGCCATGTTCAGAAAATTTGGACCAAAAACATTAATGTGATGTTTTAGTGATCATTTATATTACGTCAAAAGGGGCAAGGGGGGTAAGTTCAATTACAAGGCAGATATGATGAGGTGCTAACTGACATTTATGATATACTAGCTGAATTACCCGCTCTCCGAGCAGCCCAGACAAAACCCAGGTTTGATTCAAATCCATCTCAAAATTCAAATCCAACTTGTGAGAAGAAAAGAACTGACGTGCATCTTGTGCACAAAATGTAGATATCCTCCGAGATGTCCTCATTCAAAAAAAAAGATACTGAATCCTCAACCAAAGCCAAAAATCCTAATCCTAATCGAAACGAAACAAATCTACCTACTTAGTACTGTAAATCCGTGCTTAGAATAGCGCCATCTGGGAATTTCGGAAAAAACGCAAAAATGTTTTTAAAATCTTTGATGGGCTCCCAGTAGCTTAACTATGAGTTTTCGGGAAAATCGAAGGTGAGCTTATCCCGCCATCTTGGAAATAAGGGCGCTATTTCTTTTATCCGTTCCTATTTTAGACTAACGGTAAAATCCGAGAAAAACCAAACCACAGAGTCGCCTATTCTGTGACCAAACTAATAGAGAAGCGACAGCATCGGTTCCGTGTTTGTATACGCATGACCCAAATGTGTGATCGAATGTACCCGCCCACCGGCAAACGTTTAGTCCGTGAGTTTATTTAGTTTTTATTCGACTTATTGACTGAGGCGTATTTGATTGACCTAATTGGATCGATCGAAATTATTACATCATATAATCCGTATTAGATTGGAAATGGTTCAGATCTGCACCACCTCTGAACTGATCTGTCGTCAAATTATTTATAAGATAAAAAAAAAATATTTGATGAAATATACCCATAGAGATCTTATTGTTTGAAAAGTGGGCGATAAGATGAATAGAAAATTGAAAATCTTATACCATTTATAATTTTCCTTATTCATACACTACATTTGGTTCTTATTTTCGTGTTATTCAGTTTTCTGTATCAATAAATGCCATTTCGTATTTCAAGCTTGTTGTATTTTTATATACAGTGTGTCTGACTAAGTTGGAATCATATGGAAAACTTTTTTATTATTAATTTTAGGAAAAAAGTTATTCTTCATAAAAAGTTCTGCATGTTCTTAAATATAGAATGCAATCATCATATATCATTTTTTTTTCAGTAGTATACATAATTTCGCCCAGTAGTAGAGTACTTTCATTTTTGACAATATCGATCATTTTTATTAAAAAGTTGATCTGAACCAAAAACCATGTCTAAATATGGCTCCCATTTATTTTGAAAAGATTATTTGTATGCATTTTCTTATTGGCAATACCAAATGCAGAATAATACTTCAAATTTTCAGACAAAATTGAGAAACGAAAAGGTTATCGCGTTTTTAATCATCACAAGAGTCAAATCTCCATTCATAATTTGAAATGAAGAAAAATTGGTGAAAACTGTAAAATAGTGTCATTGCATATTTTAACGTGGTTTTTAGTTCTGATCAACTTTTTTCAATAACAATTTTCGATATTGTTAAAAATGGTCCTTTACTCTTGGGCGAAATTCATATTCGCCCAGATATTTTTTGACAAACCTCGTCCGATGATTGTATCACAGATTTTAGGACATGCAGAACTTTCTATGAAGAATAACTTTTTCTCCTGAAATTAATAATAAAAAAGTTATCGCTATGGTTCCAACTTAGTGAGATCACATGTGGTGTTAAACGTGGTAGGGTCTTCAAATGGCTCGGCCGAAAACGGAGCACCAACATCAAAGAAGCCGACGAGTTTTTTCGCTTCTCTATTAGTTTGGTTTTTCTAGGGTAAAATATCATTGAACAAAAATTGTTCGAATTTACATTCCCAATAACTTTTCTATAAAACTTTTTTTTTCTAAAATCAGTAGTTGAAAATCTACAGGGTGATACGATGGTGGAAAGAAATCGTACAGGACGAAAGTTGTGCACAATCAAAATCCCAGCAACCATTGAAATAAGTGGAAAAAAGTTGCTGGGAATGTAATTCCGCACTACTTTCGTCTTGTACAGAGTGATCAGTTGAGGATAGCGAGCGGCCATATCTCGGAAACTATTCATCGTAGAGGCTTGCGGCAAAAAAATTTATGACCAAAAATGTCAAGAGAAATACCTGGAAATACAATGAAAATATATCGATGAACTCATTTTCAGATTTACTGACTATCTACCTACACTCTTTGTCCAAAACGTTTTTTTCTATTTATCATAATTAAGTGGTGGGGGAAGTTCAATTGTTTTTTTTAAGAAACGGAGATTTCCCCCGTTTCGCTTGACCGATCTTAACGAACTTGGGCTCATATGAAAAAGAATAATCTGCAGTCTAAAATGCTTATTTGCTTTTTAATTTGTGACATTCGCCGTCGCCACTAGATGGCGTTTACTGAAAATGATATATATTTTTGAGTTTTTTCCAAAAAAATCAAATTTAATGGTATATTCATTTTGATATATTTTAAAAGGGGATACATTTTTCTATTAAAAAATTGAGAAAAAAACAAACAATTCTATGATTTTTTTTGTTTTGTTTTTGTTTTCAATTGTTTTGCCTTTTAAAATATATAAAAATTACATTTGATTTTTTTAAAAAAAAATTCAAAAATATGCTACCAATTCAGTTAACGCCATATAGCGGCGACGGCGAATGACACAAATTAAAAAGCAATCTCTGTTTGTTTAAAAAAAATTGAACTTTCCCCACCACTTTATTATGATGGATAAAAAGAAACGTTTTCGACAAAAAGTGTAGGTAAATAGTCAGTAAATCTGAAAATGAATTCATCGATATATTTTCATTGGACAAAATTCCATAAAAATCCTATTTTTCTACTTGGTGTTGGTTGTTACGCCCCCTAGCGACCATTTCAGAAGTTGAAAATATTTTCCAGGTTTTTCTCTTGGCCGTTTATAAATAAAATAGCGTTTATTAGCAAAAAACAGCTATCAAAATACAATAGTAAGTCAACGCTATAGTTGAACACTAATTAATAAAATTAACGTATAAAAAAATGCAAATATGACATAGGTACGTATACATGTGTGCTATCACTAAAAATAAACACTCATGTCAAAGATTTGAAAAAAGAATGAAAAACAACAGATTGGTAAAAGATGCAATAAATACAATAAAGGTGTATAGTAAAAAAAAGTACATCAATAAAAATATTTAAGATATTTTCGATACATATTCCCTCAGAGCTCTTTTAAAATATTGAAAATTTTCTGTGTTTTTTAATTCTGGTGCCAATTTATTAAATTCGATAAGACCTTGATAGAACAGACTTGATTTTCTCTTTGATAATCTGAATCCCGGAACATAAAAATCGCCTCTTTTTCGAGTTCTATAGCTGAGGATATCATTCACATAAACCAACTCTCTACACAAATATTCCAGTAAAAGTCCATATTTCATTCTGTACACAAAGATGACACTTTTATAAAGTATCAATTGTTGGACATTCAGATGACTAAGACTGTTTAACATATATATCACAGGTGTATGACGACTAGCACTTAAAATCATTCGTAAATCGCGATTTTGAACTTTCTGAATTTGGAAAATCTTCTTCTGAGATTGATTCAGCAGCATGGTTGAACAATACTCGAGGTGCGGGGCAATTATTGCTTTGTAAAGGAGCAGCTTCATGTATAACGTCAGGTGTTTTCCAATTCGTTGTAAGAAAAATATCTTTTTAGACATTTTCACGCAAATGTAATCAACGTGTTGATTGAAAGAAAGGTTCTGGTCAAGCATGACGCCCAAATACTTGATCACTTTCACTCGTTCAACAGCTTCCCCATTTAATGATACGGAGATCTGGTCTTCTTCAAGTTTTTCAATTTGTGTGGGTGTCCCAAAAATGATGAATTTGCATTTTAATTCAGTGATAAAATTTTTTGACGCAAGCCCCTACGATGAATAGTTTCCGAGATATGGCCGCTCGCTATCCTTAACTGATCACCCTGTACGATTTTTTCTCAAATTCCATATGGAGGAATCACCCTGTAGATAATTTACCATTGACTTTAGAGAAAAAAGTTTGGGATAAAAGTTCTTGGGAATATGATTCTGCATAACTACACGTATACTGTATTTCGGCTTGTTATTGAAACCTATATGTATTTATATTGTTTGTTTGGTTAACATTTTTATGATAACTGTCCTGCTACAGTGTTCATGTTCATTGAATGTTTCTTTTCCCTATACATCGTTTTGTCTGTATGTCTTATAGTTTGCATTTTATACCTGCATTAGATGTATTTGCTTTGTCAACAAATCTTTGAATTTATGGCAATAAAGCATATTTTGATTTGATTTGATTTGAACTTTGGTTATATGATATTTCATCGTAATAATTCTGCTAGGAACGGGGAAAATACACGCGCCCTTATTTTCAAGATGGTTACCACGCCATCACCTTCCATTTTCCCGAAAACTCAAAGCCTCCAGAAGTTAAAAAAAAGTGTTTGCGTATTTCCCAAAATTCTGAGGAAAAGCACGGATTCACCGTACTAACTGATTATCATTAACGCTGGGACTCCAAAATAACACAACACAATCTAAAAACCATCCAACAGATCACCGTCGGCGTCATCTGCTCTGACGTTACACAATAATGTAAAATATCCTCAACCAGAAGAAAAAACACGAAATCGAAAACCAAAGTGGAACATTCTAATCCTATCTAGAACCAAACAAATCTACCTACTAATTATTATTAATGCTGGGACTCCCAAATAACACAATCAAAAAATCATCCTACAAATCACCATCACCTGCCATGGATCTGCTCCTATCGAAAATCGCCAATTGGGAATGATTAATGTCAATTATCATTGCAATATATTTCTTTTTTTTTTCTTCAATTTTTAAGACGATTTATTATTATTATTACTATTATTATTATCATTTTTATACCTGAATCCAAAAGCGAATGGGATGAGATTCGAAGTGAAACGCTAAAAAAACAGATACCTAATCTGTTATTACATCATATGATTGGGAAGCTCTTTTTTGAATTATTTCATTTTAATGGGTTTGTAGTCACTACTCGTGGATGTAGAATTTGTCGAGCCGGTTGATATTGTGCCACAAAGAGACGAACACTATCATCATAATAATATAGCGAAGATGTATTCATAAACAAATAAACATAACCCAACTTTAAATGTCAAGCGAGATTCGAAAAAGCGACAATTTTTTACGCTAAGCAAAACACGCAGTCGCTGACGTGACGCTTTACAACAGCATCACGTTCAGGCATGCGGGATCTTTTAACTCATCCTGGCATCAAGCGTGTAGAATTGCTTCCCATATAGTTATTAATAGATATATGCGTTCAGGTGGGCTTCTTATCAAGCAGCTCAAGACCGCCTGAATGCAGCCATTGTTACTTCAGCGATCACCATGTCAACCAATCTGATCAATCAGAGACTGCGAGAATGAAGCCTTCTCTCTCCCTCATTAGATACACGCAAAATGCTATCTTTTTTACGGACAAACACACCCTCCCTTTTATAAATATATATAGATTTTAATAAAAAATAAATAATATTTATTGTGCAATCATACATAGAGAGCAAGTCATGAGAAGTCACTTTACCTCCAAATAAAATATGCTATTTTGTCTTCAAATGTCAAAAAATTTATGTAAAAACATAATATTATCATCTTTTCAAGTTGCCATAAATATAGTTGCGGGCGGCGGCGCCAGGGTCACGTTCGAATAGTACCATAGTGACGTCATTCAGTCTAGATTTGCAACAATGGCAACATACAAGCTAAAGAAAACCAACCTAACTGAATTATTGATTTTTAGAAAATTGAGTGTACGCCGCCGGAAATTATTGCGAAAACCACAATGCCGCCGGAGGAAAAGTGGAACTTTGCGGCCGATACTCAGTCGAATAATGTCCGTTTTTCTGACGTTTGAAGAGAAAATTCCTTTTTTAGATCTGTATGGATACTGCGAAATGTGATATGCACTTTTTTAATTAATTCAAAATCTGATAATAATTCTGAGTCACTCTTGTTTCGATGATGACTTAGTTGATTTGAAAAGTTATAGGAGTCCCTAATAAATATTTGATGGTGTTCACGACAGTAAGTTATCTATTATTTATTACAAAGTACTTCATGAGCACATACAAAAAACTTTTGAATAGGGTACTTTACTCATGAAAGAACTTTTTGAAGACTTTTTTTATGGACAATAGTTATATTTTTGAGCGAGGACACATTTTTTTAAAGAATGACTTTCTCGGAAAATTAATTTTTATTGCATCTGTCCTCTTGTCTAACCCATCGCCGGACAGACTGTAGAGTTTAATTCATTTATTTGAAGACTTGGTTAGTCGTTCATGTGAAGAATGTCAAAAAAAAACAGTCATGTCTGGAATTTTTTGCCGTTTTCCGGAAATATCCATACAGCAAACTTTTTGACAAGTCTCAAAGATTGTTGAGAAATTATTATATGGATAACATTCCCAGTTATTTGTCTTTTTAGGTGACTATGTCATGAAAAAGTTCGTTATGGGGTGGGAAGTTAAACCTATACCACTATTCAAATCAAATCAAATCAAATCAATTTTATTACCTACCAATTTACACACGATTGAAGTACTAACCCCTATCTAACCATTATTCTATTGCAAATTGATATTCAAACATTATGTTTTACTTTTGAAATCCGCATCAAACTAAACTGACTGATAAAGGAGTTATCCTTCTTTATTTCTCAACTAAACAGATAAAAATATCTACGTAGCTAAAAATGTTTACACACATTTTTGGTGCATTTTAAATACACTAGAATACCCACTATCAAATAATACCAAATTTATTTTAATTTGTTAACATCAATATTTTTTTCCGATACAACAGCCAGATGAGCCACTGTGCGACTGAAGTGAAAAAATATGCATATATGTATGCATAAACCTTAGTTTGTGGTACAGTATTGTTAAATACATACACGCCAAATTCACAATAGATTATTATGCTGTTTTTTTTATCCATATCCAAGAAACTCACCTTCGTGAGTCTATTGTACCGTCTATTTCCAGATCTCTTCAAAGTACCAGTTTTGATAGTATCATCTAATTCGGTCACCCCGCTCTCATATGTCAATCTTTGACTAAGTTCACTAAGCTCGGCAACAGGTTGTACCTGAAACGAAACAGTTAAGTACTCTTCCGAGAATTAGGAATATATTGATCTCTCTTTATCGAGCATCATGTTTTCCAAAAATAAAATTCATTAGCTCGGTATTGATCAATGGGTCCGCAAAATCCAACTAAAACGTATTATTTCTATTCTGGATGTCGCATGACAAGTTGCTGCAGTGCTAATTTGACCAAATAGAGGTGATAAATAAAAATTCCGCCTCGTCACCACATCGGCGCCAATTCCATCTATGGACAAATCTCTTTTCATTTGCGACATCGGAACGGAATAATGCAGCTGCTTTTATGAACTCAGCAAGTTACTTGGCCGATTTACCTTCATTCTGGTCCCTTGCTTGATTGAACCGGATTTAACAAACATCTCAACACAACATCACACCGTCAAACATGTGAAAACTACTTTGAAAAAGCTAGAGCACAAGACTTTTTAGGTCCATCAAATTTTTAGTCATCAGTTTCTCTAATAATGACGGAGGATAGACATTATTTAGAAAAAACTTGAGGATGAATAACATTTGAGGAAGGAGCAATTTTTGTTGGATAATGAAGATCTGATATTGTACAGGGTGTCTCAACGATCTTTTCTTATCACATTGAATTTATGATTCCTATCATTTTTGTTCAGTTTATCTTATCTTCAATAGTTATCGAGAAATTTCGATTTTTTTAAATCGCTACCTTGTGTTTTGTGATAAAATCATGAAGTAGGGAAAAGTGGGGGAACCGTGCGCACCATTAAAAATCCAAATGGCGCGGTTAAAATTGACAGTTTTGGAAGAAAGACATGAAGTAAGTGTCTAACGGTGAGCAAGGCGCTAAGAGCGGAAACTCTGGGAATATTAGTTTTTCATTGAATAAAGTTTTTGTGTATGGACGTTTTTTTATATTAATTTTCAAGTGTACGAAACAAGAAGTTGAGTTCATAATTCATATCTGATTATTCTGAAATCAACATTTTTTCAAAGAATGAGATGAACTTGTCGTCTACAATTTTCTCATATTTCGCCGACTAGTTTTTGTGATGGACAGACAAATTAGTGAAGTGAGAAAAAGCTTGTTCAAAATGAGTCCAAAACCCAACGACGATGTCGGTGGACTTTAGTCTCATATAATACCCTGGCATTTTCTTTTTCAATGTGCAGAGCACTATTATTTCCCAATGCGCACGATTTCCCACCCCCATGCGCACTATTGCCCCACAGGGTAAAGAATTGTGCGCAAATGCTTATTGGTAGATTAATTCCGACTGTCCTCCTGGATAGTACAATATACAGGGTGTCTCTAAAAGGTCTGTACAAAATCCTACCACATGTTGCTGAGGTCAAAATAAGTCGATTAAACGCAACTCACCTCAGATCGAAATGTCACCATTTCTGAGATACGGGGTGATCAAGTTTAAAATTACCAATTGAATTTTGTCATTATTTTGGACAGTTCTTGACATATCGCTTTGAAATTTGGTATGCAAGGGTTTTGTTATGTGTGAAAATCGATTATGTAGTTCGTTTTACTGTGGCCGCTAGAGGGCGCCCTACACTTTACATTTTGTAGTATAAAATGTCCATAACTATTTTCTCAGTTATTTTTTCCAATCTTTCATCAAATAAAAGATTCTCCAGACGATTTCAAGTAAATAAGGTATTCTTGTCAAAGTTCGCTCAAGCAAGCCGTTTTCGAGATATTTCCTTTTAAAGAGTTCCATGCCACATCGGAAAATTCCTAATATTTTCCTTCTTTACACGAGCGTCTCGAAAAGTGATCTACAAAATCATCACATATTTCTGAAGTCAAAATAAGCCGATTTAAAGCAACTTACCTTTCTTTAAAATTGCTCCGTTTTCGACTTACAACTTTACCACCCTGTATCTCGAAAACGGAGCAGTTTTGGACAGAGGCAAGTTGCTTTGAATCGGCTTATTTTGACATCAGAAATTTGATGAGTTGATTTTGTAAAAATAATTTTCTAAAAAGTTCGTTTAAAGAAGGAATTTTTCGGTTTGGCATGCATGGAACTCTTTAAATGAAAATATCTCGAAAACGGCTCACTTGAGCGGACTTTGACACGAATACCTTATTTACTTGAAATCGTCTTGAGAATCTTTTTTTTCAATGAAAGATTGAAAAAAATAACTGAGAAAATAGTTATGGACATGTTAAACCACAAAATGTGGCCCTCTAGCGGCCACAGTAAAACTATCTACATAATTGATTTTCAAACTTGACAAAACCCTTGCATACCAATTTTCAAAGCGATATGTCATGAACTGTCCAAAATAATGACAACATTCAATTGTTAATTTTAAACTTGATCACCTCGTATCTCGGAAATGGTGACATTTCGGTCTGAGGTGAGTTGCGTTAAATCGGCTTATTTTGACCTCAGAAACATGTGATAGGATTTTGTACAGACCTTTAAGAGACACCCTGTATAAGGCGTCTATAACTGTATATCTTGTTTCTATAACATTCCTGAAGCAGCAATCAAGTCAATCTTCGCTGAGATGCGCACCATTCCCCCACTCCCCCCCCACACCTGATTTTGAGTTTTAATGGGGTCGTTGCACTATATCGAAATCAAAGCTGATCTTATGTAGAATATACAGGGTATCCCTGAAATGACTGTACAACGTTTAACCACAAATTCCTTAACCAACATTAAGACCATCTAGGCAAACTTACCCATATCCAAAAATGCTTCGTTAAGCCTACAGAGGGCGTCAACGATTCAAAAAATTTTTGGTTTTTCATACATTCTAGTCTTGGACCATGAAAGTACGTTTTTTGTTTCTATAGCGACCAGTTGTAATTAACCTTACTGTTATAAACATGATGTTACATGTAGTTAATTGTTTTGATTTTTTTTGGAATTGACTTTTCGTTAGGATCTCTCTTGAGAAATTTCGCTGGGACAAGTGGTTGTGCCAGAAAAAAAAAATCAATAAGGTACATAGATATTTTATTATTGAATCATTTTTTTCTAGCATAACCACTTATCCCATCATTTTTTTTCGAAAGAGGAAAAATATTTCGTATACACTGCGTTATTAGATAAAAACGTCTAAATTATCCGAAAGTCAAATCCATAGAAAATCAGAAGATATAGCTGCATATTATCACGTTATTGATTTTTTATGGAATTGTCTTTCTGATAATCCAGATGTTTTTATCCAATAATGTAGTATAAAAGAAAGTTTTTTCCTCTCTTGAAAAAATGTGCAGGGATAAGAAGTTATGCTACAAAAAAATAAATCGATAATAAAATATCTGTGCGGCTAATTGGAGATATTTTTTTTCTGGTACAACCACTTATTCCAGCGAAATTTCTCAAGAGAGAGAAAGACTCCCCAATACATTGAACTATGTAAGATAAAAGCATCTGAATTATCAAAAAGTCAATTTAAAAAAAAAACAAAAAAACAAAACAAATAACTGCGTGTGACGTCACGTTTATAACACTTCCGGTTAATTACATCCGGACGCTATAGAAACAAAAAACGTAGTTTCATGGTCCAAGACCAAAAATTATCAAAATCGATCTGCACGTTTTCGAAAAATGTAGGAAAAACCTAAATTTTTTTGAATCTTTCACGCCCTCTGTAGGCTTGGATATAGGTAAGTTTGCCTAGGTCGCCTCATTTTTGGTTAAAGAATTTGTGGTTAAACGTTGTAAAGTCATTTCAGGGACACCAGACTGTGGGTCTGAAATCAACGCGCGCGGCTTGAAACAAATGCGGCGTTGCAAGATGTAATTTTGATGGAGTTTTAACAATAATTACTAGCTCAATATGATAAACGATAGATGATCAATACATTTAGGTTAACTTTAAAATTATTGGTAAATAATGTGATTCATTGCAAAAATGAACCAGGAAATTATATACGACGCCACCCAGACTGGGTTTTATAATACCTTTGACCGTATCATAAGAACTTTAAAATATCTATTTTTCTTAAGCTCAAATTATTGCAGATCCTGGTTTTGATTTAAATTCATTCTTAAAAAATACACCCAACATTCTAGCCCAAGACACTTGAAAAAAAGCAGACCAGACCAGGAAGAGCAAAGTTGAACCGTTGTTTGTCCTCTCAAGTTATCGATCCACGAATAAACTGCGCCGTTCACTTTCCGGATGCAAGCAATCTGCCGGAAATGCGTAATCATTTAAAAGGCCAGTTGGTAAACTTCGACGCTAGTTTATGCCCATGAAAATCGATAAAAAAAATGAAAAAATACGGGTCTAATATTTTTGATATTTTTAGAATATGCAATACAAAAAATACGTGCAACGACCCCATTCAGAACTAAAACTAGTATTTATGTATTCAATTGAGATTACGTCTTGATAAATGTTCAAATGGATAGCCTCCCTGTTCAATGCACATATTTATTCATTTTTAAAGATTATGTGTGACTTTTGATAATATTGTCTCGACAATAATTATTATTGTACTTTCATGTCATCATCGCAGCGGTCGCTATAAATTCCATAGAATATGTGTAGCAATTTGAAAGAATCGATGACTATTGAAGATCCGTATAGGACATACAGTCGAACTTCGACTTGGAACCATGACTTGCCACAAAAAAACTTCGAGTTATCGAATTAAAATGATACATATTTAATTAAAACAATTTGAAGGTTATGACATTTATTGAAATAAACTAACATTTCATTTTTTTGTAAGAAAGTTAGTTATTTGCGTTTGACGGAGAACTTTTTTATTTTTATTCTCGAAAAATACTTGGAGACAATTTAAATTTTCAAATAGAGAATCGCTTGTATCTTCATTGGACTTCAAATATTCACGCAAAATGGTCAGTGAGTTTTCAACTGAATCATTTGAGGGCGCTTTGGTGGGCTTCCTCCTCTTCCTCGTCGTCCTGCTCATTCTCTACATATTCGTAATCATGTATTTGATTGGGATCTGTAATGGATCTGCAAATCTCAATAATGTCTTCAGTTGTAGGGAAGTCCGATGTCATAATGTCTTCATCAATGTTCATGAAGTCATTGAAGGTGACAGATTCTGGCATATTTTTTACATTTTTCCAAACTTCAAATTCCATTTGTAATTGGGCATTATCATCATCACTTGAGTGCTCTCTCAAAAAAATTAAAGGAATGTAATCTTCTTCCCACTCAGAATATTCACCAAAGCCCGCTTTTCTAAAACAGTTGGCGATTGTTTCTGGCTGTCAATTTTCCATTCACTGGTTATGTCATCAACACAATCCATCAATTAAATGTTGTTTTCTCGATTTTCACCATAACTTGCAATAGATTTCTTTGCCTCATTATTGCAATAGCTTTCCTCAAAATTCTGCGGCGATAATGACATTTCACATTTTGTATGACGCCTTGATCAAGTGGTTGCAGTTTCGAAGTCATATTTGGCGGAAAAAAGGCAAGCTTGATACATTTTTACATTTTTGTTGTTTCTTTAGGATGACCCGGGCAGTTGTCAATAAACAGAATGATTTTTCTACTGGCCTCCTTCATTTGTTGATCTAGTTTCAACAACCATTCTTCAAAAAAAAGCTCCGGACATCCAAGAATTTGTTTTGTAGTCGAGTGGTAGCCATTTAACACCTCGAAATCAACGAGGTTGTTTACTTTTTCCTATCAACAGCAATTTCAATTTCTCTGACCCATCCATGTTTGCTCCTAGCAAAAGCGTTTTTTTTTTGTTTGCTATGCTTTCCACCGTGGCACTTCAGGTTTTTGAAAGTGAGAGAATTATCTGGCAGTCATTTGAAGAAAAGTCCTGTTTCACCAGCATTGAAAACATCGCGAGGTTGATACCCTCCTATTAATTGGGGCAAAAAAAACATCACGCTGCCATTTAATACAATCAACATCACTAACATCATTACTTTCTCCGCAAGCCTTCTTATGACAAAGACCATGCCTTGAAAGAAAAATACATAACTTTAGTATCATCTTCAATTGACGCACAGTTTAGAACCCAACCTCCGTTTCCAATTATCGAGCCAACCAGTGCTTGCCTTGAAGTTTGGTTGTCCAAGTTGTCCAGAAAATGTCAGCGCTTTTTCTCCAGATATAGAAAGATTCTGACTCCTTGCGGATTTAAACCATTCCAAAACAGCTTTGTCTATGTTTTCATAAGTTGGTTTTTTGAGCCTCTTGAAGCTGCTACCGCTACCGCTTACACTTCCACTCTCAATCGCAGCAAAAATTGATTGCTTGTTTTTCAAAATAGTGGACAAGGTATTAGCCGAAATGCCAAATTTTTCCGCAACATCTTTTTTTCGCGACCCACTCTCCACTTCTTTTATAAGTTTGAATTTGTCATTAATAGAGAGAGTTTTCAAAGTACGTCTGATTGACATAATGAACGGATAACGTTTTTTTCCACTCAGACAACAAATTCACTTCTCAAAACTGCCGAAAGTAATGTGTTATCACCCTACGAGTTCGCCGAATGAATTTACTGCGATACGCGACACAGATATAATTTTTCTCGGTCGGAATAATTTTCTTCGAGTTATCGAGAGCATTGCAGAAAATTATAGAATATTCAGTTCCACTTATCCAGATCTTCGAGTTATAGAGTTATTTTTACACATAATTTTGATCCTTGGTGCTATTGCCAACTAATTTGATTCGACTTATCCAAGTTCGACCATAAATTCAATGTAATAAAGATATGGGATTTACCAGGTTTTTTTGGGTATTTCGCCACACCCTATCAAAATAATAATAATAATAATAAAGAATTGGAACAAAATGAAACAAAAGTGAAATACATTACAATGTTTGACATCCATTCCTAATGGACGAAGTTTAGCTGATGTCAGCTATTAACCCTAAACAATCAAACTAGTGTTTATATACTGGTTCTTCCATATTACCTGGAAAAAAGCCTATCAGTAAACAATAAAACCTATCAATATCAAACGTTTCGGAAGCGAATCTGCTTCCGTCGTCAGTGGAACCTAAGAAATGAACAATTAACTCAAATTCAAAAAATATTGTTCGTTTTTTTGTGGTTTTGCGGTAAAATCGGCTTTTGTATGTTTATGTTACAAAATGTCACTTTTACTGACATTGGAGTGTATGGTCTTGGTTGTTTAACTTTACATATGAACAGTATTTGTAATTTTGTACAACCTACACGTAAAGTCCACCACGGGCGCAAAAGTAGGTCGCTTAGCAATGGTTCCTTGGATCCCAACGCCTCTGAATCTAATAACCACGTGACATACTGAAAGGACAATCTCGGTGACCATGAGTCCGCACCACAAAAGAATACGGGAACACACCTATTGTAACCATGATTGACAGTTGTCACTTGTCAGTTGTCTGACTTGTCAGCAGTATTATAGTGCAGTGTGTCGATTATTTATTTTTGATTTTCATCATTATTTTTTTTCAAATAACTACAAACTGGTTGTACAAAAAGCACTGTTTGCACCATAGACGAAAGATGATTTTGACTCGGCTAATATCTGCCCTCGCTTCGCTCGTGCTGCTACTTATACCCTCGTCAAAATCATCTACTTTCCGCCCTTGATACAAAATGTACTATGGTTGGCCTATGTTCAATTTCTTAATAAAAGTAACCATGTATTACTTAGATATTATTAAGAAATTGAACATAGCTCAAAAAATTAAATTATAAATACTGAACATATGTGAAGTTAAACAGTCAACACCCATACACTTCAATTTCAGTAAAAGTGACGTTTTGTGACATAAACACAAAAAAGCCAACTTTACCACAAAACGCCGAGCTATATTTTTTGAATTTGAGTTAATTGTTCATTTTTCAGGTTCCACTGACGACGGAAGCGGATTCGCTTTTAGACCCATACATTATAAAACAAAAAAAAGTTTATATAAACACATAGAACAAGAAATAAAATCAAATATAAGGTATTCCAATTAGGAAAATCATATTTTTTCACGCCACACTTTTGTGACACCCCCTGTCTCCTCCAAATAGTGTGTGCCTTTCACTCCATTACCATGTGGCACATATGATTTTGATACTAATTATCATCAGATACCAAAGAACACTTCACTCTATCGTTGGGACACCCTGTACATACTATTTACCATTCTCTATTGATATAGGCCCATCGCAACAAATATTAATAAATTTTAACAAAACCCATTTTCATGAACTCAAAATCTTTTTTATACTAATAAATAACAAAATCTAGCCAATTATTACAACTATATTTAATTTTGAGTTTGCTCCGGTATAAGTGATGTTTTTCTCTAAAAAATACACACCTTTAGTTCAACATGTTCTCCAGATGCTTTGATCATATCAATTATTTCTTCTCTTGTCCTGTCTTCTACTGAGACCCCGTTCACCTCCATAAGCTTATCTCCCGGCAATAATCCTGTTTCATTTTTATGTTGTGCCATCGTTCCTGGTTCCGCAAATATCACAGCTCGCATACTAATTCCGCCTAAAATAATGAAGGATTTATTGCATTTTACTTGTCCAAAATGTATGCTGTATGCTTACGCACAACCTACATTATCATTAATAAAAAGATTACTTTCGCGAATGATGAATGGTCAAAGTAAAAGATGCGAATTTCTATTGAAGCCTTTTATACTGATGAGAACAGCTGAAATGAAGACCCTAAGAAGAGTACAAGTGAAAACCCTATACGATAGAGTACGAAATGAGGATATCAGAATACAATGCGGGATACAGGACATAGGAAGATGGGTGAGACAGAGAAGACGATTCTGGAAGAAGCACATAGGAAGAATGGAGGACAACAGACAAAAACGCAATAATGAATAATCCAGTAGGAAAGAGACCACAGGGAAGGAGAGAATGCTGGACCTCATCCTCTGGAGATGACGTGTTGGCAATGAACAGGCAGTAGCCTACTGATATGCATCCATATTAGAAAGAAGAAGAAGAAGTCTTTTATACTAATTTTTCTAATCGCTCTACAAATAAGGGACTATCGTCAAATATATTACTCCCAAATCCTTAACTACCCTACAGTACTTCAAAGGGAGATCACCTATACTATAAGAGCATTGAAACTTTTTGAAGCAGTATAACATCATTCAATAAGTTATTAGAGGACAAGATACCATTTACAACATTTTTATTCGAAATGAGAAATAAAAAACTGTGATTATTTGAAAATTCACTTTCACTCGTGAGAATTATCGAAGAAAAATTTAGAATATCATATGTTTTCATGTATTCTACTACAATAAAATAACAAATCAATGCGAAATTCGGGAGGAAGATTTATAAAGAAAAATTATTCTCCTGTATAAAATTTTTTTCAGGTGCAATAATTTCCAGTATATATACTACTTACAATCGCCTTTTTTTAAGACCACAAATTGTGAACTAAATTCCTTGTTGTGACACTTTGACCTATTAAACTCTCATTTGGCAGCCTGGAAAGTTCCAAGGAAGAATCTCACTGAATTTAGTTCCATTATTATACGAGATGTGACAAGACAAATAGGTGGAACACATGGAATGACCACCTGCTACCTTAGTTCTGTAATTTTGAATGTCATTGTAAAAGTTGTCAGAAGATAATATAAAGTTTAAGCATTTTCACAAATGCACGGCTATGTCTAAAGCCTGTGTGACACGATCACATTTTTATTTAAAATTTCTGCTAGCAGATATGCTATCAAAAATGTGATCGTGTCAAGTATTTTTCTGCACATTTCTTCTATCAGAAAATTTGGAACATGTCCTGATTTCTCTCTCAAAAGTGCGCGTAAATCGACACAGATTGTTTAATTTGAAACTCTCATTGAAACACATCATTCAAGGTTCTAGTCTAACCTCACTTTATTGTGTTTATGTTTTGTTTGGATGATGTTTTGTGTAATGTTCAGCAGAGTCAGAGTCTAAGAAAATGTTTTTATGACTTTGGTATCTTGAATTAACAGTTCTTTGTTCAGTATATTCCCTTTTGTCTCCTTATCAACTAGTCCCCAGTTTAAAATGTTTTCCTTTCTATGCCTAATTCGCATCAAAATAAAGTTAGATCGATAAGTAGGAATACCTAGTTGCTGTAGAAGCAAATGTATATTCCTGATGAGTTTCTGCCAACAAAAATTATTCACTAGCCATTTTATGTGGATGAAGGGAAAAACGCGGCAATCATATTATTGATACTTTCAACAAAAATAAAAACAAAGCTTCTGGTGAGAAATGTGAATACCCTAAAAAGAAGTGGATTGCGCAAGCTCCCATAACAGAAATATTCGTAAATATCTTCTATCGTTGCAGACACTTTTCAACGGCATTGAATATCTACGCGCAGATTTGAGATCAAATTTGCAAACAGATATTCGAGCAGAAATGCTGACAGAAATGTGATCGTGTCATACGGGCTTAATCAACATATTGAATCCACACACATTTGTTGAATGTTGATATTAATCGGTTTGGTACAGCAGTGTTGAAGCAAAAACATATGAATGTTTCTATAGTAAGTTTTATTAGTATTAACCAAAATAAGAATAAGAGTATCTTGATATCGGACCAAAAGCTGTAAAAAAAGTCAACCCGTTACTTTACTGTACTGTCGCCAACATTGGGTGAAGGCCATCAAGCTGTTTAGCAAATATTATACGATCACCAAGAAATCAGATTATTGTTAAATAATAAATAATTTCAGAAAAATTGCCTACTCTTGTTTCTTCGTTTTTCCTACTACGAACTCACCTTCTAAAGCATTAAGGTTTGTTTTGTCGAGAACCATGGCCCTTCGCAAAGAGAAGCCGAAATCACTTCTGGGGTGTTTTTGTCTTCGAATGACTAGCTCTCTAGGTTTTGGTAAAGTAATTGGTGCAATTTCGGGAAGGGGCAAAATCAGGTCATCAAAATATGGAGTCCTGGACCACCTGGGTTGAAATGAGTATCATTTCATAACCTATCATAAACTCTCACCTTTTACACTCACCTATGAAACCCTTGTGACTCTCCCACAGGACTAAGAGAAAAAGGAGGCGTCGCGAATGAACTATTCGTAGTGTCTGTTAAGCTGTCTGCACTAAGTGATGTTGAAGTGATTACTAACAGCTGATTTGACATATTTTTACACCCATTATTACCATGGATGTTTTGATAAGTAATTAATTCATTTTGTAGAGTATTTCTCACTAAATCCACGTGGTCAGTATCATCCTGAATATTTTCTACAGAATCACTAGGACTAGTTTCTTGAGTTAGGGTAACTTTTGGTGTTTTGAGGATACCTCTTTTCGGAGGCTTTGGAGGTAACGGTGGTACATTATTTTGATTTAGTGAGCTAAGGCTTGTTTCTGAACTGTCAGATTGTGCAAAGCCACAATCAATATTGCTAGAACAATTTCGTGATCCAGCAAATGCCGAATTACTTGCTTCCAAGTTTGCTAGAAAATCTGCTGTATAGTCTGCAGTGATTCCCGATGGAAGCTTCTCCTTGTCTCTGCGCTTGCCACGAAGCTTTATAGATTTTCGTATCTGAAAATTGCAATACTATTATGCATTTCAGGTAGGTATACAATACAGTGTGTCCCCGGATCGAAGCATGAATAGGTGAAAAAGACAAACAAAATTGAATTGAGATTTCATTTTCTGGGGCTCAGCCCTTCTTGGTTGGAATCTAATTTGTGCCATAATTTTATTTTCGGAAAATCAAGTTTGTCTTGGAAATTAACCTAAAAGCTATTTCCCTCACCAGTTAGCTTCTTCTAAGGGAGATACGACAAAATGTTATTGAAGAAAGTTGTTCAGAATGAAAAACTGAGTAAGAATGCTAAAATTCAAAACCTTATGCCTACTTTGATATTTTGAAGAAATTCGAAAAGTTCATCAGCAAATTCTTTTTTATGATTTATTACGCAATTCTGCAGTCTAACAGTATTAAAAAATTAAGACAACACAAATAAACGTTCAAAATATCAAGTATTTCCATGCGAGGTTTTTTGGAATTTCAAATTCTTACTCAGTTTTTCATTCTGAACAACTTTCTTAACATTTTTTCGTATCTTCTATAGAAGAAGCTCTTTACTGGAGAGTGAAATAGTTTTTAGCTTAATTTTCAGAACATACTTGATTTTTCGAAACTAAAATTATGACACAAATTTGTTTCCATCCAAGCAGGGCTGAACCCCAAAAAATGACATTTCAATTCAAAAATTTGTTGTCTTTTTATTCATGCGTCGATCCGGGGACACACTGTATATTGTTCTTAAGTACTCCAGCTAATTTGAAAAACATTTTGCATAAATATAGACAAAGGAGCATATCTTGTTTTGAGCAAGTTGACGGTCTCCGTAATTCATAGGTCATCAAGATGAGTCAGTTTGAGTTGGTCGATCGAACTAAAATATCCAGGGATCAAACGCTATTATCAAGAAGCAGCCCTTTGTTAATATACGAGACACCGTATATACAATAGTATACATAATAATTTAAATTTGAACTTCATCAAATCAATCAAATTATAATCAAAATTATAATGAATGTATAGATTTAAAAAAAAATAAAAATCTATTTAATATTTTTGACCGGAACATACACACACCGCAATGGTTTAGGGACATTTTTCTATCTGGCAATTATTTATATATTCACAAAATGTTTTGTTATTCATAACAGGTATTTCCATGAACTGCCTTGTTGGAGGATTTTTTTCCCACATCAAAATATTTTTGTTTTGCCAATAAATATACCATGATGTGCAAAACTTAGGAATACAAAGGAAGAGAAGATAAAAAAAAAATCTGTAAATTTTTGAACTGTAAATTTTCAGTTCCAGGTCTATGAGAAAAATACAAACTTATCGCCATGAAAATAGGAAGTATTTATCATTATTGCAAGTTTGTATACGAGGTAAATCAAGGTTACTAACTCGATTTTTAGAATTATGAATTAAAAAAAATATATATCAGCTTCTTGACTTGATGTGTAGGTCAAACGAAAATCAGATAGGAAACCAATTTGTCTTAATGACAATAGAAAAAATTTTATTACAAAATATTAGTATCGAATGGAATTTCAAGAAAACGATACAGAAACGCACGTCCACTTTGTCTAGCCTTACATTTTTACCATGAGATGGTGCCAGCAAATTCCTTCACTTATGCATTTTACGATTCCTTAGAGTCCCACGGCACCATACCAAAATCGGTCTCTCCTATTGGTTGAATAGCCTGCAAACATACTACGCACAACCAGCAAATCACCGATGTACAGGGTGGGTCCTTTGAGCGGGAAAGCCAAATTGCGCCTAAATCGTTAATGATATCGAAATGAGCAAATGGATTTGAAGAAAAGATGCCCCAGTGAAGTTTGTGAAAATGTTTTTTAATAAAGAGGGTGTATCATTTCTGCAGAACAGACTTCAGCATAGTTTTTTTCAAATAGCAACACCGGTATATCTGTAGATATTTGAAATCGCACCCTTTCTGGCATCTCAAATCCAATTAGTTTTTGCAATTCGCTTCAACCGTTCAAAAGTTTTTCCACTTTTTCTAAAAATTGATGCGTTTACAACCATTGATCAAAGATACCAGAGGGCACTTGGTTTTTGAAATATCAAGTTCAGACTTTGCCAGTATTTAAGCAACTGCCTTGAGTATCTTTTGGAAGCAATGCCGTCGATTTGAATTATGGTAACACTTTGCTGTGATACTTAAAATATTGGTAAACTTCGAACCACCATAAATAGATTTTTTCAAATAGCACCCGTACTTTGTTTCTTAGTCGGGTTCAGCTTGTCTTTTCACGAATTTTTCATACCTCAATTTATTTTCAAAAGTCGATAGTTTGGGAGATAATTTGGTTTTTCTAATAACTCATACAAATCTCATCAAAAACAGACTGAACGTGCCATGAAAATAATTTTTCTGACATATCAACCTCAAAATGACATTTATTGTATGCCTATTAGAACTACTAGAAACCAAAGAACAAATGACGGAACAAGGAACTAAACAGTTATTTATATTGAGGTTTAACAAATTGAAAGCGAGAACATTCAACTGCAAATCACAAAAACTGTTCAAAATGATAGTCACTTTGACGTTGAAACAACTGTTGTTGTCAACGATAAGGCAACTTTACAGGCCTATAAGAGGTCGTGATCTCGCAAAAAAAAACCGTTAGGGATTATAAAACGTGTGTAAAATTCAAACCTTTTCCATTCACTTGTCCTATGTCTAGTTTACCCAACAATCGTATAAAACCAACTTTACCATTCCAGACTACTGGTATTGATTATGCTGGTCATTGAGTTTTAAAGTCAATGATGCTGGTCCATTCTTGATCCTGAATAAACCGGGACCGCTTCAAACTGTCGAATGTTCATCCTGTCGACGAACGGTCGTTCGGGTTCGGAAGTTTCGACAATATGCTCTGGGGCTGTGGCTGTGAAGTACTTGCGTCTACGGACAGCGCGGAAACTAATAAGCACGACCAATAGCGATAATTCAGACAGTTCTCTTTCTTCACAGTGATTCAAATTTTCGCGCCAGACTTATGTATAAAGACATTGAACTCCATGGAAACCTGGAAAGGACCCGTTCGTTGTTGACAACGAATCGAAAATTGTGTCATTCCTGTTATGAGCTAGAAAGAGATAGGTATCCGTAACTATCGCTATCTCTCTCTACCCCATGAATATAGGTCAATGAGTTAGAAAGAGATAGGTATCCGTAACTAACGCTATCTCTACCTGCTTCACTCTCAATAATAAGCGGGTCCGTTCCAGGTAGTATGGAGTTCAATGCATAAAGAGTAATACATTACTTTATCTTTGCAAAAAGTGATCCTATTGTCTATTTCAACTATAATATACTTTTATAATGATTATTTTCTTGAATTTATATTATTATGATAATGTATTCTATTCCTGACAGTTGTTGAAGGTGATGCCAAAGTATGATATGCGTTGCGAACTGGTTCCGGTTTTAGTTTTCTTGTGGATTATTTTCATAAGGGTGTCAATTATTTAATTCATTTACATGTAGGATGTAGGTATTTAATAAAAATACCTATCTGCCTACTTTATAAAACGCAATAATTATGGCTTGGACTTGATATTTATGTTTTTGGATTAGTTTGGGTATTGGCGTTGGTCGTGAATACAGTGACTATATGCATAATTATAGGACACAAATACAATATATTATTATTGACAATACATAATTTCCAATTTATTTGAAAAATGACAAATTTCATTGATTTTCTTAAATAAGATTTAAAGATTTCTCAGTAGCAAAACAATAATAAGGAACTGAGGAGTGAAAAATTGACAGCATTCACTTTCAATATCAAAGTACACAGAGCCTCTTCCAAATATATTTCAAAAATATTGATTGATACACAATCTGGGATGTGCATCAGATATTTTCTTGTAAGAAAAGTTTTTTCCATATTCACATTTGGAATCACACGATTTCACTTATCATTTCAATGGAGCTAGTTGCTCAAGTGCATTGCTGTGAAATCTTTTAGGCCCGTATTCTCCGTTCATACTTAAACTCGTTCAAGGTTTGACGGCGTTTAAATACCAGATTTTGCATACGAAATATTGTATTTAAACACCGTCAAATCTTGAACGCGTTCAAGTATGAACGGAGAATACGGGTTTTAATGTGTCTTCTAAGATCACTATATCTCACATACTGTTTCTGCAGTCACCGCATTCCATTGCACACGAGATTTCACAGAATAACACAGCGTAATTTTTTGATTTGACTTGAAAACTTGCAGTTTTCCCCGTTCTAAATCTACATTTTTGAATTTGAACAATTACAAATCACACCATCAAACGTCAAACGGAGAAAACATAGCCCCAAATTTGCTGCTTCGCATTGATTGGTTCGGCTCATAAGTTTCCGTGCTATCCGTAGACACAAGTCTGTGACTTATATTGTCGAATGGGGATTTTGTCGAATGAAGAATGGAGGGGACAAGTCGAATGCCCGGTGATATGTAAATGGATGGATGGAGCAGATCACACGAATATTTTGTTTTGTGGCATTGGATTTGTGGATTAATTTCCATGTTGTGATTCTTTTTAGACGTGCAAATAAAGCGACGTGCAATACTAGGTATATAATTTTGTATTGGTTCCATCTCCTAGGAAAAAAAAATACCTGATGATCCCAAAGTTACAGAAAACTTTGTAGGTATACGTACTAGGCGATTTTGCTTTTTATCTAAAGAAAATTGCAAATTTAGGTATAATATCGTCCCCCTAAACACGAATGTGCGTATCTGGCAAAAAATAAAACAAAATATCTAGGTATACTTATTTCAGAGTCCTCTAGTCTCGAGTGTTGCAGAGATAAAATAATTATTTGTTGAAAAACTGATTCAGTTCGTGTTTTCCATGATTGAAAAAGTGAGCAGGACTGAGCAATTACTGCAATAGCAATCGCAGAAGACCTTTCCAAATTCACGAGTTAATTTATTTAGGTACCATAAAACGTGATAAGATATTATAATAAGACATATCATATAAAATGGTAATAAGCAGTGGGTTTTCAATGCAGTCTGTAGATTAGGCTTTGATGTACTCATATCAATCAATTACATAAAAAAAATACACTTCTGTTTGTTGCAAAATTTTTACTGGGATATTTTGAGAGTGATTTGCTGTAATTTTCAAAAAATTGGGGTAGGGGTAGTTTACTCTTGGATTTTTTTCACATTATTGGTGCGACCATCGCTGTTAAAAGTGGGAATGAACTCATATTATATATCCTGAATGCTATTGATATGGACTACATGCTACCACTCTCAAATATCCAACCACCCCTTTTGTAGGGGAAGTTTACTCTTGGATTTTTTTACATTATTGGTGCGACCATCGCTGATAGAAGTGGAAATGAACTCATATTGTATATCCTGAATGCTATTGATATGGACTACATGCTACCACTCTCAAATATCCAACCACCCCTTTTGTAGGGGTAGTTTACTTTTGGATTTTTTCACATTATTGGTGCGACCATCGCTGTTAAAAGTGGGAATGAACTCATATTGTATATCCTGAATGCTATTGATATGGACTACATGCTACCACTCTCAAATATCCAACCACCCCTTTTGTAGGGGTAGTTTACTCTTGGATTTTTTTACATTATTGGTGCGACCATCGCTGTTAGAAGTGGGAATGAACTCATATTGTATATCCTGAATGCTATTGAAATGGGCTACTTGCTACCACTCTCGAATATTCAACCACTCCTTTTGTAGGGGTAGTTTACTCTTGGATTTTTTTACGACCCCTGTCACGGCTAATTTTTTTGATCGACTATTCATCATCTATTACTTTGATGATTGAAGTTTCATTCAATGATCAAGGGATTATACTATCTCTGTATCTTTATTTTCTTTTCTGTTGCTTCGTGAAAAGCGCGTATCAACCACAACGCGTTATGGGTATAACGTTTGGAAGATTTTCTTTCGGAAATAATTAACCACAATGCGTTCTGGGTATATTGTAACACCCGAAAAGCGAAATTGAAGTTGTCGATTGTTTGTTTCGCTTTGTGCCGTATTTCTTTTTCAGACGCAACATTAATTTCGCTCTTAGGATGTTATAATATATCCATAACGCGTTGTGGTTGATTATTTCTGCTAACTGAATATCTTCTCAACGTATCGTGGGATTATTGTCATATCCGGCTATTAGGGCGTTGTGGACAAAAAATTCGGGCAGTGGGCGATATTGGTTATTGCGAATAACATATTCACCAGAATCTCAATGCAGAGAACCGATTTACAAATGGCTGTAACTGCACTAAGCTTAGTTGTTCACAGTTAAGCTTGAGCTTAAATTATGTATACAAAAATGAGTAAACCATGATTTTTGAAATAATAAGTGCTTGGTTTTAATTACATAGGACTGGACTGTTCTTACTAAAGAGATGCAAATAAAATTTATAACAAAATCTGGGTAAGTATCGTTTTCACCGATCAGCTTATAGCACAGCTCTACCAAGTGCAGGCAGGTACAGGTCACGCTTTTCACGAAGCAACAGAAAAGAAAATAAGGATACAGAGATAGTATAATCCCTTGATCATTGAATGAAACTTCAATCATCAAAGTAATAGATGATGAATAGTCGATCAAAAAAATTAGCCGTGACAGGGGTCGTAAAAAAATCCAAGAGTAAACTACCCTTACAAAAGGAGTGGTTGAATATTTGAGAGTGGTAGCATGTAGTCCATATCAATAGCATTCAGGATATACAATATGAGTTCATTTCCACTTTTAACAGCGATGGTCGCACCAATAATGTAAAAAAATTCAGGAGTAAACTACCCCTACAAAAGGGGTGGTTGGATATTTGAGAGTGGTAGCATGTAGTCCATATCAATAGCATTCAGGATATACAATATGAGTTCATTCCCACTTTTAACAGCGATGGTCGCACCAATAATGTGAAAAAATCCAAAAGTAAACTACCCCTACAAAAGGGGTGGTTGGATATTTGAGAGTGGTAGCATGTAGTCCATATCAATAGCATTCAGGATATACAATATGAGTTCATTTCCACTTCTATCAGCGATGGTCGCACCAATAATGTAAAAAAATCCAAGAGTAAACTTCCCCTACAAAAGGGGTGGTTGGATATTTGAGAGTGGTAGCATGTAGTCCATATCAATAGCATTCAGGATATACAATATGAGTTCATTCCCACTTTTAACAGCGATGGTCGCACCAATAATGTGAAAAAATCCAAAAGTAAACTACCCCTACAAAAGGGGTGGTTGGATATTTGAGAGTGGTAGCATGTAGTCCATATCAATAGCATTCAGGATATACAATATGAGTTTATTCCCATTTTTAACAGCGATGGTCGCACCAATAATGTAAAAAAATCCAAGAGTGAACTACCCCTACAAAAGGGGTGGTTGGATATTTGAGAGTGGTAGCATGTAGTCCATATCAATAGCATTCAGGATATACAATATGAGTTTATTCCCACTCATAATAGCGACGGTAGGTCTAATACCTTATTCTGGTCATCAAAATAGACTTTCCCATCAAAACCAGTTAGTATACCAGAAGAAAACTTGCAAGAAGAAAAGGACTACCGGCTATCTAGACTTCAGCACATCCAGAAGTTGCTCCAACAGTTTTGGAATCAGTTCTCCAAACACTATATCTCCACACTTCATTCCCAGTACAAATTGAAAGAAGTCCCCACTCAAGTTAAAATTGGAACGCTTGTGTTGATGAAGAACGACCACTTACCTCCTCACAAATGGCCAGTAGGTCGTATTGTTGATGTACTTCCAAGTAAGGATGGAATATCAAGAGTCGCTGTTGTTAAGACAACTAATGGAACATGGAACAATGGAACCATCAACCGAGCTATTCGACACCTATGCCCATTGCCTCTGCAGGAAGAGATAATGATGCAACTTTACCGACCAATCACTCCAGACCAGTCCATATTCAATTTTGAAGTTCCCTTCAAAAAGGGAGAGTATGTTTAATCCACGACTTGACATTTCGATCGTGGCAACACCGCCCACTTTTAAAATTGGAATTGGACAGTCAACGCCGACGCAAACAGTCACCACAGCAACGCAGATGGCGACTTCGTTTTTTGGACTAGCAACGAAAAAAACAACAATTCATTGTCAATAATTTTAGATTTTGTTCACGTGTTAAACAAAAAATAGAGTAATTTTTCGATTTAAAAAGAGGTTTTATTGAGGAGAAGTCCCTCAACAATTTTGAAGTACGAGTTGTGAACAATATGCTCATTCTTATACAGCTTCAATAGCTTCTATGGATTTTCTTTGATGTTGATAACTTGAATGGACTGTATATTGAAACCCAACTTGAGTTCACAAATATATCTATATTGTTGAAGCACGATAATTGGGATCAACTAATGATAGTTACTTTAACATATAAACTCTGAGGGTTATTTTAGCAGTGAGTGGTTTACAGAGGCAATATAAAAAAATGAGACCAACGGATTTAATCGTGAGGACCGAAACCGTGTTCCTGTAGCGCATAGCGCATCGTGACGAAAATTAGAACTAAAATGACCATCAAGAAATATCATACTTTCATAATATCTATCTCTTTTCCTATGCCAGAACCTGTTTGGTAGAAAGAGAAACCAACATATCAAAAATTCTAATGTCGTTACGTTACCATGGTTCCGTCAACAATCAATAATCAGTCATAACATAGCAACACACAACACCATAGCACAACACTTAACCCTGCTTCCGGCTTCTTCCTTTCATAAAAAATATTTTTGACTTTTGAGTAATACTAGATACTACTAGATACTCACTATTACTTATAGCGTTTTCGATTGGTAAAATCGGGCAGCACTGGTGCAACACTCGGGCAATATTTATGTTCGATTGGTAGAAATCAAGCGGATTTGTATGTTCGATTGGGAAACCGGGTCAATAGTTTTGCACTCAGTGCAGATTTTTCGGCACGAGGTCTTTGAGCTCGTGCTGGTATAGTGCAATTTCAGTGCAATAGCAAAATTGAAAAAAACATGAAAAATGGTGGATTTAAACGTCGCGTGAGGTGATTCTGTGAGTGGACAACAGATTTCGAGTTAATTATTATTGTTGGATCTAGTACTGCCGGAAAAAAAGAAATACTGGCGTTGACTAGTTATGGAAAACTAGTACCTACTCAAAACTGAATTAATTTCATTTAAAATCTGGTGCATATACCTAATTTCTCAAAAAAATGTTTCCTAGTATCTATGATCTATATAATACAAAACTATTGATTAGTCTCAAGATTTTGTCATTTGGCAATTAGAAATGGACTTCTAATTAGTTTAGTTTTAGAGTCACTTCAGCCGCTACGCAGAGACAACATAATATTAGATTTTCAAGAAGTTTAATGATTCCAATTTCAATTCAATCGGAATTTTACCGTGCAGTATTATAGGACACGATGAAAAATGTATGTTCGATTGGGATTGCCCTAGAGCAAATTTTCATCATAACTGGTTTTGCCCGAGGTCAAACCCAGTGCAACCCTTGTTTTCCCAATCGAAAACACTATTAGTTAAGTGCCAAAAGTTAATCAAAACTGGTAAGTTGACTAACTTGCATCAAATATAAATGCTTATATGCTTATTTGTATATTTGCGCTAGTGCTATGGACGGAAGAGACAGCTATGATGGGTTATTTTTGAATCTCATGGTGCCTCTAGATATACCTACATGCAAATATCTAAAAAACCAACAAGGTAACAGAAAAACTTATTCATTTAATTAATGATTGAAATGAATTGAGAATGGCAAATGGAAATAGCCGTACATAAGCTTTATTGGTCCCTATTTAGTTTTTTTCATTTGTTCTTGGTAAAGCAGCAATGATTTGTTTCTCAATAATTGGGCTGCTCGATCAGGACTCAATTTCAATTACATTTCAAATAAATACACAGCAGACTTTAATTTATCTTACTTTTGTCAAAAATTTTTTGGATACCTAAATAGCTTGTTAAATAATGATGTATATTGATTCTTGACACTGCGACTATAATCACAGTTGTGTAATTTTCAAGCTGAGAAATGATAATCACTTGTTGTTTGTTAATATTATGTACATTATTATCTAAACTAAAGATTATCAACAAAAATTAGAAAACAAGATTGACATTTTGTCCAATTTCCCTTTTTGATATTTTCAGGTTCCTATTCTGTGATATGGAATGGATGTGGAATATTAGTAGATTCTGTGGATGTACCACGTCAACGTAGATGTACCTATAACAATCAACTCTTTTTGTGCGAAATTATGGAGATGTATATACCTATAGTATTAGTAGGGTTCAAATGAGATGTTTTTTTAATAGTTTTTGATATGTTTTTCTCATCAACTAAAATTTTTTTTGTGATACTTATTTACGAGGTAAGAATTGTTTTCTTTGTAATAACCATTTATAGGGTAAGAACTGTTCCTATTTTTCAAGTGAAGGGATTTTTATTTGTTTATTAATTTATTCTCAATACATTTTTTCGACACTAGACTTGTTTTATTTAAATACTTTTTTTTATAGAAAATATGTTTACAATAAAGAAAAAAAACATTGGTTCTTTATTTTAAAAAGAATGTTGCACTTTTCTCAGGTAACTATTGTTGAATTTGAACTAAAATTTATTTTTACACAAAATCCATCAGAAAAGTGCAAAATCTTGTTAGATGAACACGGATTGTTTTTTGTTTCACATCGGAGTAGCATGCGAGGTGCGACTTGCAGCCAGGAAGCATGCTACTTACTTGACCTTCTTCAACAAAGATAGTAAGAATGATTTCACATTCCAGTGGCACCATGCGATGCCACTCAGATGTGAAATCATTCATATTATCATATTTGTTTAGGTTTTGAAATATTTAGCATCCTCCAGGCAAACAAGTCGCATATCACATGATAGGTACTTTGATGTGAAACAAAAAACAATACAAAATGTTGGTTTCAAAAAGCCCGCCAGGACTGTTAGTTTCTCCTGTAGCCAAGGGTGGCGCCAGCGTAACACTGTCTCCAAAGTGTACCATATAATCAGTAACTCTCTTTTTTTTTATTTCTCTATGGTGGTTTAGTGACTATAGCAACATAGCTATGCAAAGTATGAGCTTCGTGTTAATTTCTAATTGAATTTGTGTGAGTCTTATTGTGACTTTTTATCAAATTTCTATGAATGTCTTTTTGTCAAATCTTGACAACACATCTAGCAAAGCTATGTTACGTAACTTACATTTTATTGTAATCTAAATTTGAACAATATGGACACCCAGTGTAAACTGTGGCCTTGTAGGGGTTAACGTGGGGATATTTGAACCAAAATGCTGTTTATTAATACGTCAACTGTGACTGGAAGTCAAACTGACAACGATATTAATTTGATAGAAATGATTTTTGATAGACTAGGAGATAATATTATTTTTCGCTGTCCTAGATTTTTTGGGGACTATGGTACCTAGTCGAATAAAAGAAAAACCTTTTCGAAAGACAATAATGCCAAATTGGTAATACATATTGTTATTTTGTTAAGAAAAGTTTCCACAAGAATAAATGCATCATTTTGTGATTATTATTAGAGTGCCAATCGCCACACTCAGCTCGCTGATCAGCTCAATCAGCTGCAAATAATACAGGGTGAGTCATTTAAACGGGAAAGCTAAATTGTGCCTAAACAGTTGAAGATATCGAAATGAGCAAAATGGATTTGAATAATAGATTAAAAATGGATTTGAATAAGAGATGCCCCAGTGCAGTTTGTGAAAATGTTTTTTAATATAAAGGGTGTATCATTTCTGCACAACAGGCTTCAAAATAGTTTTTCAAATGGCAACCCCTGTACATCTTTAGATATCCGAAATCGCACCTTTTCTGGCATCTCAAATGCGTTTAGTTTTTACAATTCGCTTCAACCGTTCAAAAGTTATTCCACTTTTTCTAAAAATTGATGCGTTGACAACCATTGATTAAAGATACCACAGAGCACTTGATTTTTGAAATATCGAGTTGAGACTTTGCCAGTATTTAAGCAACTGCCTTGGGTATCTTTTAGTGGTAATGCCGTCGATTTGCATTATGATACCACTTTGTTGTGACACTTCAATGTTGGTGAACTTCGAAGCACCATAACTTGATTTTTGTAAATAGCACCCCCTGTATTTTGTTACTTAGTCCCGTTCAGCTTGTCATTTTACGAACTTTGTATTCAATTTTTTTTTTTTTTCAAAAGTCGATCGGAGATTATTTTAGTTTTCCTGAAAAGCTCAACAAATACTAACGAAAACACTCTGAACGTGCCATGAAAATCAATTTTCTGTTAATCAACGTCAAAGTGACCATCATTTTGAACAGTTTTTGTGATTTGCGGTTGAATGTCCTCGCTTTTAATTTATTTAACCTCAATATAAATAGCTGTTTAGTTCTTTGTTTCGTCAATTCAAAGTTTCTTTGTTTTGTAGTAGTTCTAAAAGGCATTCAATAAATGTCATTTTGAGGTTGATATGTCAACAAGATTATTTTCAGGGCACGTTCAGTCTGTTTTTAATGAGATTTGTATGAGTTATTGGAAAAACCAAATTTGGGAGATATCGACTTTTGAAAAAAAATTGTGGGATGAAAAATTCGTAAACAGACAAGCTGAACCCGACTAAAAAACAAAGTACGGGTGCTATTTGAAAAAATCAATTTATGGTGGTTCGAAGTTTACCAATATTGAAGTATCACAGCAAAGTGGTACCATAATCCAAATCGACAGCATTGCTTCCAAAAGATACCCAAGGCAGTTGCTTAAATACTGGCAAAGTCTGAACTTGATATTTCAAAAACCAAGTGCTCTGGGGTATCTTTAATCAATGGTCGTAAACGCATCCATTTTTAGAAAAAGTGGAATTACAAAAACTAAATGGATTTGAGATGCCAGAAGAGGTGCGATTTCAAATATCTAAAGATATACAGGTGTTGCTATTTGATAGAAACTATGCTGAAGCCTGTTCTGCAGAAATGTTAGACCCTGTATATTAAAAACATTTTCAGAAATTGCACTGGGGCATCCCTTATTCAAATTTATTTGCTCATTTCGAGATCATTAACGATTTAGGCGCAATTTGGCTTTCCCGTTTAAATGACTCACCCTGTATATCGGTGATTTGCTGGTTGTGCGTAGTATGTTTGCAGGCTATTCAACCAATAGGAGAGACCGATTTTGGTATGGTGCCGTGAGACTATAAGGAATCGTAAAATACATAAGTGAAGAAATTTGCTGGCGCCATCTCATGGTAAAAATGTGAGGTCTGGACTAACGGACTACACAAGAAGTTAGACTTTCAACGTGTTCCCGAGCTTCTGCATACGCAAAAGTCAAGGGCTTTGAACGGCTGTCTTCATAATATGATTCTGTACCTTTCTGTACAGGGTGATTCATTTTCAGCGACAGGGTGCCAGTTCTCGTAAACTATCCATCGTAGGGGCTTGCGGCAAAAAAATTGAATACTAAAACGGGCAAGAGAAAAACCAGGAAAATATTTTCAAGTTTCTGAAATGGTCGCTAGGGAATGTAACAATCAACACCATGTAGAAAATTAGGATATCTATAGAATTCTGCCCAATTGAAATATATCGATGATATCATTTTCATATTTACTGACTATTTACCTACTCTTTTTGTCAAAAACGTTTTTTTCTATCTATCAAAATAAAGAGGTAGGGGAAGTTCAACTGTTTTTTAAAACAAACGGAGATTCCTCCAGTTTTGCTTGACCGATTTAAACGAGCTTGGGCTCATATGAAAGAGCATGATCTGCACTTCAAAATAATGTTTTGGTTTTGAATTTTTGACCTTCGCCGTCGCCGCTAGATGGCGTCAACTGAAATGGTAGCATAGTTTTGAGTTTTTTCCAAAAAAATCAAATGTAATGGTATATTAATTGTCATATATTTTTAAAGATGATACATTTTTCTATTAAAAAATTGAAAAAAAAAACAAAAAATTTTTTTTTTTTATTTTTTTTTGTTCTAGCCAAAAGAGTCAGTGAATATGAAAATGATATTATCGATATATTTTCATTGAGCAAAATTCTATAGAAATCCTATTTTTCTACATGGTGTTGATTGTCACGCCCCCTAGCGACCATTTCAGAAACTTGAAAATATTTTCCAGGTTTTTCTCTTGCCCGTTTCAGTGATAATTTGTTTTGCCGCAAGCCTCTACGATGAATAGTTAACGAGAACCGGCACCCTATCGCAGAAAAAGAATCAACCTGTACAATCGACGTGTTGACTCTGGTAATATAGTTAATAGGTAAAACCATAGTAAAATAAAAATATATATTTGATCCATGGGTGAATTGTATCGTGTAATGGTTTGAGAACTAAAATAATGAACAACATAAAAGATGATTCCTACTGAAAAAGTTAATTTCATTGTCAGATTTTTGCCTTGATAAAATATAAAGAGTGGGAGATAGAATAGAAGAAATGATTCAGTGAAAAGCTTTAATGTATTTTATCTTTCAAAATAACGTTTTGGTCAATATCTTACCTATTTAAATCATAGATTACATTTTTTGTTTGTCATTGTGGGTAACTATCATAAACTATCATTATAGACCGTCACATAACGACATATTTTGCTGACTGATTTTCTCGCTCTAGGGATTTTAACTACTGAAAATTATACCAGTGTTGACTACAAAAAATGAAATATAAGCGACAGCAAGTGTGCATGGCATACAAAAAATCTCTTCGCAATATTGTCCGACCGATATATTTTTCTTAACGGCTGACCTGCTTATGGGAAATTTTTGTCGGTTTTTTAATGAGATCATAATTCATTCTGTTGATTGGCATAAGCAAAAAAATGCATCAGTAACCGAGTATTCTTTTACAAGATGGCGCCTTTATTTCAACAATATAAATTCATGCAAACCTTATGGCACTTTGTTTTTACTCTTAGATTGTTAAATTATTTTAATGTGTTGAATGCCATGCATAAACGAGAGATTAAAAAACAATAACTTTTTCTGCAGAAGGAAGAACCAATTTTTTCATATGCCATGCACACTCGCGGTCGCTAAATTTTCATTTTTTTGGGCTCAGCAATGATATTATTTTCAGTGGTTAAAATCCCAGCGACGAGAAAATCAGTCAGCAAAATATGTCGTTATCTGACGGTCTATTATATGTCTATGGTATCTATACAGGGTGTCTTGCATAAGAACCGACACAAAGCAGGGGCATGTCGGGGAACTCAAAATATTATGATTCAACGCAGCTTACCTATATACCAAGTTGCACCCCTAAGAAGTTATACGGCTTGCAAGTGAGGTTTCAATTTTCGAAAAAACTCAATATCTTAGTGATACCTCAGCTCAAAAGCATCAAATTTGGTACACGTTGTAAGTGTACCAAGAGCATTAATCGTCAGTAATTATATTTCAATTGAAGCATTTTAAAGGGTTGATAAGGGATGATGCACTGCTAAAATACGACAGAGTTTTTTTAACCCGTTGGCGGAATTGAAAAAGTATCATTCTATTTTACGGCGAATTTAGTTCTAAAACTTTTCTCACTCTTGTTATTTTCTAAAAAACTTTGTTGTTTTCATCAAAAACGCAAATAACTGAAGAGGCGTATTGTAGCTGTCACAATAAACATCATCCAAGGTAAGCTATAAAATTAAACGTCAGACCCCACAAACAGGTAAAAGTTGAAATAAGAATAATTCAAAAAAAAAACTAGCAAGTTAAAGTATGTTAAACGGAAAGGTTGGTACATAAATAAAGTATACAGCGTGTCCAGAATAAAATTATGTACATGGTAGTATATTGGGATATTAGGAACGGTGAGAGATACGACTTTGCTTAAATGGAAGAAAAGTAGCGTATTTCTATGCTCAAAAATATTCTACCTTTGTTCTATTTTGAATCGATACCGTGATGTAGATACAGGTAAGAAAAACAAAAGTTGACCTCGGCCGGACGTAGCATAGTGGGTCTACAATTTTTTTGATGCCGTTTTCAAAATCGTCGTATCCTCTTACCCAGATCCTGAAAAATTGAAAGCGTTAGCTTTTATAATAAGCAGAATATTGTGGTTTTTCAAAAATGCACATTTTCCTTTTTCACCCTGTATCTACATTACGACATCGATTTAAAATGATACAAAGGTAGAATATTTTTGGGCATACAAATACGCAACTTTTCTTCCATTTAGGCGACGTCGTATCTCTTACCATTTTCAATATCCCCATGTACAGGGTGTTTCCGTATATTTCGTCTGCAGACTAACTCGCTTATTATGCAAGATAGATAGGGACTTTAAATACAAAGTTGGTAGGTATTAACATGAACCGCCAGAAAAAAATATTTTTTCGTCACGAGAAAAGTGTGGCAGACACAACACAAGCATTTTTTTAAATGGAACACCCTATATGTTATTTTATGATCAAATAGACATTATTTTTCTAATCTCAAAAATATACAAAATGTAGGCATCCTTCCAGCCGTTTTCAAAATATTTGAGTTTTAAAGTTGGTTTTTTGGTATTGCCAAATTTAGGATCTATGACTACAATGATTGTTTGAACAATGTTTATTAGTTTTTATCCTTCCAATGATCTAAAACAACGAATAAAACAAGTGAATACATTATATTATTAATAAATTGATATCATAAAATGCATTTAAGAAAATGTGTTGTGAATAATGGCGGGTATATTCAATAATTTAAAACTCAAATAATTTGAAAACGGCTGGAAGGAATGCCTACATGTTGTATATTTTTGAGATCAGAAAAATAATGTCTAGTTGATTATAAAATAATATATAGGGTGTTCCATATGAAAAAATGCAAGTTGTGTCTGTCACACTTTTCTCGTGCACCCGGTATACAATTTTTTTTTTCTGGCGGTTCATGCTAATACCTACCAACTTTGTATTTGAAATCCCTATCTATCTTGCATAATAAGCGAGTTAGTCTGCAGACGAAATATACGGAAACACCCTGTACATCATTTTATTCTGGACACACTGTATATAGAAGTATAGAAATAACATACAATTTGCACTGAGAAGTTGAAAAAATCAAAATTATCACCAAAATAATTATAGTTGTTTCTAATGAGTGCATGAGGCTTTATCTGTAATCCAATTCGACAATTCGGCCAGAGAAAAACCAAACTAGTAGAGAAGCGACATACGCATGACCCAAATGTGTGGTAGAATGTACCCGCCCACCGGCAAACATTTAGTCCGTGAGCTTATTCAGTTTTAATTCGACTTATTGAGCGAGGCGTATTTTTGATTGACATGATTGGATCGATCGAACTTATTATAAGTGATATGATCCGTATTTGATTGGAAATGGTTCAGTATCTGCACAACCTCTGAACTGATCTGAGATCAGTTTTCAATGATCCCAATATTTTAGCAGTTCGGATTGATCATTTGATAATCTAACTTTTTCCTATTTTTCTCGATTTGATGATTATAAACAAACATGAAATCTTTGAAATCTTCCTTTACGAAGGGAAACCGTGAAAAATACTTTTATAAAGATGGTTTTATAAGAATTAGAAAAAAAAAATTAAGATGAGCTGATCCGTCGTTAATGTATATTAACTCTGAATTTTCGAGAGAATCGATGTGAGCTTACTCCTTCATCTAGGAAATAAGGGCACCACTTCTTTTCCCCGTTCCTATTCTAGACCTACGATAAAATAATATCATTGAACCAAAATTGTTCGAATTTTCATTTTCAATAACTTTTCTAAAAAACTTTTTTTTCTAAAATAAGTTTCAAAAAATCTACAGGGTGATTTCTTGGTGGAAAGAAATCGTACAGGACGAAGGTTGAGCAGAATTAAAATTTTCAGCAACCATTAAAGTAAATGGGAAAAAGTTGCTGGGAATGTGATTCTGCACTACTTTCGTCCTGTACGATTTTTTATCACATGTCATACTAAGGAATCACCCTGTAGATTTTCATTATTGATTTTAGAGAAAAAAGTTTGAAATAAAAGTTTTTGGTAATGTTATTCCGAATAACTTTAGTTTCATGATATTTTATCGTGAGTCTAATAGTGACGGAGAAAACACACGCTCCCTTATTTTCAAGATGGCGGGGTAAGCTCACCGTTAATTTTCCCGAAAACTCAGAGTTGATCTATCGAGGACCCCCTCCACAAGTTATTTTTTTTGCGTATTTCCCAGGGAAACCAAGGATTTACTGTCCTACATGTCTAAATATGATATTGCACCCATTTATTTTGAAAAGATTATTTGTATGCATTTTCTTATTGGCAATACCAAATGGAAAAAAAAATACTTCAAATTTTTTGACAAAATTGAGAAACGAAAAGGTTATCGCGTTTTTAATCGTCACAAGAGCCAAATCTCCATTCATAATTTGAAATAAAGAAAAATTGGTGAAAACTGTAAAATAGTGTAATTGCATATTTAAACGTGCTTTTTGGTTCTGATAATTTTTTTTTTAAAACCATTTCCGATAGGTATTGTCAAAAATGAAGGTCCTTCACTCTTGGGTGAAATTCATATTTTTTGACAATCCTATACGACTGAAAAAAATTGATATCCGATGATTGTATTTTAGATTTTAGAACATGCAGAACTTTTAATGAAGAATGACTTCTCCTAAAATTAATAATAAAAAAGTTGTCACTATGTTTCCAACTTAGTGAGACACACTGAATATGTACTGATTTATTGGAGTTTCCGTCGATTTTGTAAAATGAAAATGAAATTAAGAATGAGAAATAAAGTACAAATGCAACTATACATTTATCAAAATATTTACCCAAATGATATAAAAAAATATCCTATAAATGGCTATTAAAAAATAGTCCAATAAAAATCGAATTTATGTCGAACCCCAACATTTTGTCAGTATTGCCGTGTAGCCAGAGAACATATTATGTCCACCGTCTATTACCACCAATTTCTTTTTCTCGGTGTTAAACGTGGTAGGGTCGTCAAATGGCTCGGCCGAAAACGGAACACCGACATCAAAGGAGCCGACGAGTTTTGTCGCTTCTCTACTAGTTTGGTTTTTCTCTGATTCGGCTCCAGATGAAACTATCGAGGAATACACAATTTTTTTAACGTTCCCCAAATGAAGAAGTCACATTTGCTGAGTTCTGGTAATCGAGCAATATTAGGAAATAATCCAATACCTCTGGAAACTGATGGTTTGAAAAGTCTCTGTTCCTGTTGTGGTAAAACCTTCTTAAGTAGATCCGGAAAAGTGTTTTCGAGTACTCCAAATGAATGGGGCAATCAAATGCCGATCAATAATACCCGTTTATCATAATAAACCCGCGTTGGAAATGTTGAGGCCGGAAACGTGCCTGCAATTTTCACGATATTAAGTGAAAAGTACTGTAGTATAACATACCCGGGTTCGTTCAACAAAGTTGAATGAGGTAAGTTTAATGACGTTCATGACGAATACCTACGCTGGACCTACGTTGTGATGACTCCACCTTCCAAAAATCTACTTACCTCGAATGCGCCCGACAAGTACAAAATTAGGGAAATTTGAGGATATTGGAATGTTAATTAAAACGCAACATTCGTAATACACCTACTTTATTACAAATGTGAATGAAAAAGTGAAAAATAGTGCCGTACTCAGCCTGGAATTCATGTGGGGAAAGAGCACGGCAGAGAAACCCACAATCGCAATTCCAAAAACCGAACCATGCTGTACAACTGTTTTGTATTTTTAATGCAATCAATAAATTACTGTTTTTCCGCGTCTAAATTGCAGTTCCACATTTCAAAAACACAATACCTGCAAGCAAAACTGAAGAGTTGTTCGTTACTGATCCTTTATAGAGTTCTGAGGTCCCTGGGTTGCGGAAAACTACTCAGCCACTGTGTGGGTCTTAGGAAGAATATCTCTAACTTTTGTTTACTTGTTTGTGAGGATATTCATCCATCCCGATGTATAGGAAAATGTTAGTAAATTCATCAAGGCTCACACATACCCTCAATCATACTATAACTACAATCCCGGTATGGAAACTTAAGTAATTATTGAGTTTTTCTACTTGGCGTCCATTTTGACCCGTAGTCGTGTACAGCAGTAAACGGTTTCTTTTAAACACTCACATGTTATTCAAAACAAGACAAATTGTACACCACAGAATAAATGAAATATAAGTACAATCTTCAAGACATATAGTATTAATATAGAGTTCGTTTTACTGACCTGTAATAACACGTTATAACACAATTTTTAATTCTTAAGCAACTTTTTCCCAGCCCTTCCTCAACGCCCCTATCACACATCACCTCTGGCTGACCGGTACTGGTACACTCGTAAACTCATGCGCGCGTATCACGTGACAGGAAATTAATACAATGATGCGCGCGTATAATAAAGTATGTTCGCAAAGTATTTGCATATCAGTGTTATATAGGTCGTTCATAAGGTATATGGGTTAACGACTATATTTGATTGATTTTAACTGACAGTGTGGTTGATGATAATGGTATTCCTCAGTACCAAGTTAAATGACTTACTTCATGTGTCGTCTGACGTTTAATTTCATAGCCAACGTTTGGATTCTCGACGATTTTTAATATGACAGCTACAATACGTGTCATCAGTTATTTGGGTTTTTGCCGAAAACGACAAAGTTTTTTGAAAAATAACAGTAGTAAGAAAAGTTTTAGGCCAGTGACACACGAGGATACTGAATCTGAGATACAGTATGCGAGATACGGTATTTCAGAATTAAAATAGCGGCAACTGTATCCTATACTCCCATTTGAACACATTGGCGTCGTCGGCGGCTGAAGGTCCAAGACGCAGATTTTCTGTATACGGATACTGTATCTGACGCTCAGCCGCGTGTGAACAGTTCCATTTAAGTAAAGCATGATCTGAATCCAAGATTCGCGTATCTCAGATTCAGTATCCACGTGTGTCATTGGCCTTAGGATTTAATTCAACATATAATAGTATAATCATTCTTCATGGCCGCCAACGGGTTAAGAAATTCTGTCTTATTTTAAGGGCGCATCATCCCTTAACAACCCGTTAGAATGCCTCAATTGAACTCCAATTACTGGCGATTAATGCTCTTGCTCCACTAACAACGTGCACCAGATGTGGTTTTTCTAAGTTGAGGTTGACTTTTTTCGAAATTCAAAACCTCACTTGCAATGCGTATAGGTAAGTTGCGTTAAATCATAATATTTTGGGTTCCCCTACATGCTCTGTGTTGGTACTTATGCAGGAGACCCTGTATTATAAAATATGGGAATATTGACACAAATATTCACTTTTCTGTTATACAATTTCTTCGAGATACCAATGTACTGAGAAAATTGATTTTCTGAAACATTCCAAAAGAGAGGAGGTTTGTCAACTTCTTACGTTATGGGAAATCCTGCTTTGATTATCTAAGTGATATCAATACCCAGCAACTTCGGACTATCTGAGGATAGAAGAATCTTCAAAGTTATAAACAAATACTGATGAAACACAGCAATTTGAAGAATGTGGCATATCATGAAAAATAATCTGTATTTTGTCTTACCTCCAATCTTGAGAGCTCTTCTGCAGAAAAGGAGCCTCTGTCAACTTTTTGTTTCTCTCTCCTGTCCTTCTTATCTCTTTTCCGTTTTTCTTTCTCATCTTTATCTTTATCCGACGTTACACCTTTGATGAAACTTTTGAACATGCTCTGTCTGTAAAAAATGAATTTTATGTCATAAAAACAAACATTAGAAAATAAACTGAGAAGACCCAAAATTTTTAATGAGCTAAGCGTATCAAGTTTTTCTCTTAAATCGGAGAAAGGTATCGTGATCAAAATCACTTCTTGAGAAATACATTTATGAGTGCACTCGCGGAATTGGAGGCTGTTGCTTGTTTGGGGGCTGCAGTGGAAGGGATATTGCAAATTTCTAATTTATGATAATTTTTTGAAATTGAAAATGAAAAAGTTGGGCTCTTCAGCTTTGGTGTATTTTTAACAGCAATAAACTGTACAGCCTCTTCATTCTCAACAACTGTCAAAATTATAAGTGAATCTACGTTGAGATAGTTAACTATAAAGTTTCTTATTATGTAGATTTTCATGAGCAATATGTGGAAGTATTTTTTTCTGCAGCCCCCAATCTTTTATGATGCACAAATCATACCACTGAAGTAAAAGTTAATGACCGGAAGAACATTCTTCTACCCCTTTTTTCACTCTTTCGTCATCTAGATTTTTTTCACACTATACAGGGTGAGTCATTGACGAGGGGTAAACCGCTGAAGAAAATGTGTACACTAATTCCCAAAATTGTTACTAATTCCTCTTATTCCCCCAACATGTTACAATTCCATAATAACTTTAAAGAATGTCTAGTAAATCCGAGTAATTTCCCTAATTTTGCTAATTTCTGACTAATTCACCAAATTTATTACGTAAACTAGGCTACCTTGGAGGTCACAAAATGGCTTGCAAAATGGTCAAACATAAATCAAGCAAATATGCTCTGTAGTTTTGTGGCGCATTCATGATTATTTACCAGATTTTTTTGAGTATTTCGCCACACCCTATCATAAAACCATCAAACCAGTGTTAATATACCTGATCTTTTATATTACCTGAAAATGAGTCTATTAGTAAACAATAGAACCTATCAATATCAAACGTTTCGGATGCCAATCTGCTTCCGTCGTCAGTGAAGCCTAAAAGAGGAACAATTATTCCAAAATCAAAAAATTATTTCTCAATGTCAGTAAAAGTGACATTTTGTGCCATAAACACAAAAAAACTAAACTAATTTTTCTAATCATTATTAAAACATTATTGTTCTATAAAAGCATCATGTTTGGTCTTACTACTAAATTGGTCTGGTCTTTTTAAATGAAATGGGTCCACTCCGGTTACCATAAGAAATAAAATCTTTATGTACAGGGTACAGGGTGGTCAGATAAGAATGCATTGTACTGTATCTCAAAAACTATACGTCCTTAGGACTTGCGGTCAAAAATTTTATCACCAAAATGGCCAAAAGAAGACCGTGGAAAATATTTTCAGGTTTCCAAAAATGTCGCCAGGCGGGGTAACCGCCATCTTGAACTTTTGAAGTGACTGCACTGAAATCCACCAAGTAAATATATCAACAAAAAATATATATTCTTGTAAAGAAAAGCTTTATCCGATTAAATTTTGTCCAACACTTTTTGACGTATCCATAAAAATAAAGTGGTAGAGGGTGATTCAATGTTTTTTTAAATGAACAGATTCAACTACTGAATGATTGAAGATTTCTTATACATTAATTTGCAACAAAATTGTTATCCAATTTTGTTTATTTAATAAAAATACCATTTTGCGAGACAAAATTTTCCATTTGTAAAAAGATTAATCACCAAATGACAAAAAATTGATGATAAATAGCAGTTAATTGAGTTGCTGTTCGTTTTTCGCATTTATTCAAGTAGGCATAATGAATTTGAATAAAACTAGTTTTAGAACTCTGCCTCTCATAAGCACTTTGTATCCCAGTTACTCTGTACATTTAGACGTTCATGCTTCGATTAATAAGACAAAATGAGCAATATTGAACCGGCTTATGTTATCTTCGTAACAAGAAAATCTGATTATTTCCAATATACAGGGTGAGTCGGGAGGAATGGGCCTAACTCTAAGGATATAATCTATGCATCAAGATAATAGAAAAAAACTCAAATGTTGTTATCCAATATTCATTTGTATGAGCTTCGTTCGTGACGCGTATTGATCACTCTTTTCTGGAGAATCCGTGAATAAGCTCGTCGTCACATCTTCTTACTTTAACTAAAGCAAGAACATTCTCTTTTTCTTCTAAATACTGTCAAATGGCTCGTTCGGATCTTACATTAGAGCTTGGAAGCGATCCGGTCTCGCCTTATAATTTGAAAACATATGAACATTCGATAACAACATTTGAGTTTTTTCTTATTATTTTGATGCAGGCCCATTCCTCCCGACTCATCCTGTATTATTTAATTCTAGAACAAAACAGAATCACGAAATAGAAACAAAGAGTCAGGTAAAGTTGACGAGCAAGGGTGCCGATCCAGGTCCCGATGTAGTTTTGGGCGGCCATGGATGCCTACAAATTCTTCTATTTCTCATCTAATTCCTCATTAATTCTGCAATTTCCTTACAATTTTCCAACTAATTCCCACTAATTCCTCTAATTTCTTACTAATTCCTAGATACTGAACACCAAAATTCCCCTGCGAAATACCTCTCGGTCATTGATATGGGTAAGCCAAATTGCAAAATTGCGCCTAAACCGTTAAACATATCAAAAAAATCAAAATGGATTAATAAGCGATGACCCAGTGCAGTTTGTGGAAATATTTTTCAAAATACCGGATGTATCATTTCTGCAGAGCAGGCTTCAACTTATTTTTTTTTAAATAGCAACCCCTATATATCTTTAGATATTTGAATTCGCACCTTTTCTGGAATCTCAAATCCATTTTGTTTTTGCAATTCGCTTTGACCCTTCAGAAGTTTTTCAACTTTTTCTTAAAATTGATGCGTTTCCAAGCATTCATTAAAGATACCACAGTGTACTTGGCTTTTGAGATATTGAGTTGAGACTTTGTTTTACTTGGTCGCACTCAGCTTGTCATTTTTCGTATACCCACCTCTCAATTGAAAAGTTGATGGTCTGGGAGATAATTTTGTTTTTCTGGAAAATTATTTGTTGTGTTGGCGTTTAACCGAGGTTTCGGGTTTTTCGGCGCGCTGGTTCGAATCCAGCGGTGAACAGACGAATTTTTCTGTTCGAATATTAGTGATTCACCTCAAGGTTAGAAAAACTGAGTGGGCTGTAGTATAATTACATAATTACTAGCTGTCAAAAAGTTGGTTATTCAGCCTAAATTAATTGACTATCAGAGGCGTCTACGGCACTAGGTGGTGTTCTCAAAACTGGACGACGAGGATGCACAGCTTTCTAGGCTGCGGCGCGAAGGAGCCTAAGGCGCAAGGCCAAACCCATCTACCATGGGCCTAAGCCAGGACCTAACCTTACCCCGAGCTTAACTAACCCCTGGCCCGATTCAGTTAACAGTAAGTCCATTAGAAATCTATTCGATACTGAGAACGATTGAATTCAATGAGAAATATTCTAAATAAAATTCTTGAGATTGGACAAAACAGCGAACTTTTCAAATGGATGAGCTCAAGTATGCCGCCTAATTTTATTTTTAGTTTTTCAATCGTCTTTCCGCTGCGAAGATCGATAAGAGTACATGCAAAGTTTCATGATAAAATGGTTGAACATTCGAGACATTTCTCTATCAATATATTAATAATACTAACTCACTCGATCGGACAACCTTGAGGAAACGTCTCTTTCGATATTGGCTATCATTTTAGTACATAGTATGTGTTCATACAAATTTGACTATCAAAACAATACAATAAATTGGTGTTGGAACAATGTAAATTGATGAACCTATACAATTCTAAACGGTAATCGCAAGTGAAATGATACTTTTAAAATCAATAAAGATTATTTCTCTCGAAACAGAAGTGATTTTCATCTATAGAAAATAAGCACGAATAAGGTTCTAGTAAATCCAATCAATCAATTGATCCAACTGTATAACTTGATAGCAATGAATATTGAAGATATCTCATTGCATAAAATGTTTCATAAAAATGTTATGTTTGTTGTTTTTTCTTATTTTTATAATTTTTTTACCAGTTTATACGCGTGTCCCAGTAACTTCTTACCAAATGGGAAAAATGTTTATTATTGATTTTACAAGAAAAAGTGGCTCTTCATAAAAAAATTCTGCTTCGCAAAGTTCCAGTCCTGAAAAATCAACTAGGATATACCGGGAGGCTCAAAAAGTTAAATATAGCATTTTTTCATGAAACAACCCTCGAAACAACCCCATTCAAAATGTAATTTTACGACTATGGTTGTTGTGTAGGACTACGAAATTAATTTTTAATCAGTTCTTTTCGTATGTATTGGTATACACAGTGACTAAAAGTATGTAAAAAGTATTAGGTAATCAATTACTTGATTTAAGTCATATGTATATGGAAAATCGTATCGCTTTTGTTTTTTTTTCCACGGATCCGTTCGCTACAAGCGGTTACGAAATCACTGCAGCTTAAAAGACTTACTTATAGGGCTAACATTTGATAGTTGCACGCAAAGGTAAATTAAATAGCGACAAAAAGCTTTGACCATTCACAAATTATTGATAGGTGCCAAATTGTCAAAGTCAAAAATTTTTGCGGTAGTTATGTGCTCTTGAAAGAAACTATGGTTGTTGAAAAAGTGGAAAAAATAGAAATCTTCATATGTTTTGAGTAAAAATGAAATTTACTCACCCCGTATTTTGATATGTTAAAAAAAATGCTTAAAAATAATCTAGTAGTCTTACACAACAGTCATAGTCGTAAAATCACCATTTCAAATAGGATTGTTTCATGAGAGATTGCTATATTTAGATTTTTGAGCCTCCCTGTATATCATAGACAATTTTTTACAACTGGAACTTTATTTTCTCACGAAGCAGAACTTTTTACGAACAGAAAGATTTTTTCCATAAAATCAATAATAAACATTTTTTCCACTTGGTAAGAAGTTACTGGGACACGCTGTAGATAATTTTATAGTGATTCTTTTTGATTATTGTAGTAAATAATTTTTTTTGTGTAAGCACTATTATACAAGGGTATTTGAAAAAATTGTTTTTCTCGAGACTTCAAAACATCCCGTGGTAAAATTGAGGCGGATAATTTTGTCTACATACTGTTTTCTGTAATCTCAGATGTATTCCAAACATTTTGTTTTGTGAATTTATCGGGTTTCTTTCCAGGGTGAAGTTCCATTATCATCCCTCTTACTATTTTGTTTTGTTATTCATAAAAAAAAATAATCAAAAAGTATACAGGGTGATGCAACCAAGATGGGGTGGAGGAATTTGAATAATTTGTTTTTGTTGTATATCATAGTTGGTCAAAAAGGCTATTTTTCAAAAATATAGCAATAGTACAGGGTGTCCCAAAAAATGTGTGGCAAACTAAACTCGTATTTTTTTAAATGGAACACCCTGTATATAAGAATTCTAATAATTTCTCCTCTCTCGTTCGATCATTTTGATATAAGGTTTGTTGGGTCTAAGACTTATAATAAAGGAATGAGAGGCGGTCAAAGTGGAAAAAGGACTCATAGTTGAGCTATTTTTTAAGCGAAATGGAAAAAAGTATCGAGAAACCAACTGACTCATAAAACAATACTTATCCTTGAACACAATAATCACATACATTTTGAATAAAATCATTTGTTATTATACAGTGTGGTCAAGTTTTGCAAACACGACCTGTACAGAAAGATTTCAAATGGAACACCCTGTATATTATATCCCCATCTTTAAGATAACCTCATCAGCTTTCAAAAAACACCATACATCATGCCTTTCTGATCATTAGTTTTTTCGAAAATCACTCGCGAATACAAAGTTTTATCATCATTTACTCAGTCTTTAAAATAATGTGGCTATGAAGCCATGACAATATCACGAATGAAACAAGATATTGAAAACTAGTCAAAGCTACTACGTATAATCACCGTACAAATAACAATAAGAAGGATAACTCTGCCAAGCGCGCGAAACCCACCCGAGGAGTGCCGAAGTTCCCAACACCATACCCCGTCCACCCGGTCCGAGAATGCCATTCTGTTTAACGACCGACGTTATCAGTTTACTATGAGAAGCGCTGTTAACTTGTGATTTTAAAATATCAGGCACGTATGTTCGGTGCTTCGAAAACGATGTGCTCCCGAATGGCTCGCCGGGCTGTCTCTTGATGCTGCTACACAATAAAGTGAAGAGTTAGCTTTTTTATTGTTACTTGTTCGGTGGCAAGCATAATCCATTATTTTCATGTGAAGTGTCAGTGCCACAATACTTTGAATTAAAAAGAAAACTTTCGCATGCCTACTTGCTTATTTGATTAATTGCTGATTGATTGATCAACTAATTCCTGATATTGTCATGGCATGTGGCTACCTATAGTTTTATAAACTGGGTAATAATTTGTAGTACAATAAGGAAACTGTATTCGCGGGTGATTTCCGACAAAAAATATTGATGAGAAAGGTATGATGTATGGTGTTTTTGGAAATCTTATGATGTTATCTTTAAGATGGAAATATAATATACAGGGTGTTCCATTTGAAAAAATTGTCTACAGATCGTGTTTGCAAAACTTGACCACCCTGTATAATAACAAATAATTTTATTCGAAGTGTATGTGATTATTGTGTTCAAGGATTAGTGATGTTTCATGAGTCAGTTGGTTTTTCGATACTTTTTTCAATTTCGCTAAAAAAATGGCCCAACTATGAGTCCTTTTTCAACTTTGATCGCGTCCCATTGCTTTATTATAAGTTTTAGACTCAACAAACCTTATATCAAAATGATCGTACGAGATGAAAGAAATGATTAGAAATCTTACATACAGGGTGCTCCATCTAAAAAAATACAAGTTTAGTTTGCCACAAACTTTTTGGGACACCCTGTACTATGGCTATATTTTTAGAACATGTTCTTTTTGACCTCGTTTTTGACCAACAATGATGTACAAAAAAAAATCATCCAAATTCCTTACCATTTTCCACAATCGTACACCCCATCTTGGTTGCACCACCCTGTATATTTCCCAATCAAAATAATATCAAAAGAACATATAAATATAGTTCTGGAACACGATGGACTGGAGTTTGTGTGTGCACCTTAAAATTATGATAATGCTAACCTAAAAGTATCATTTTTCTCAAATTAGAGGCAAGTGTTATATATACATTAAGAACCAAATGGTTTTTACAGTAGGCAGACATTTTTAATACTTGAATACTTCATCTACATGGATACACTATTGAAAAAGGTTATTTGGTAGCCGATTTGATCGAAATCACTTGTTAACTAAGAATCTATTACGTTTTTTATTTTATTATAATTTTGTGCGTTTTTTATCTCCTTAGTAAGTATGTTGACTATCTTGGGTAATATGAAGAAGATATGTTTCTGAGTGGATGCAAAGGAAGCAATTGGAATATTAAAGTTGGCATTAGTAAGCGACCCTGTTCCAATGGTGTAATAATCAATAACCTTGTTGAAGCTTTTATTTCTTAAACTGAATCGGATGATATTTTCAATGTACAGTTGCCTTATATTCAACAAGTTCGCTTCTTTAAATACCAACTCGGTCGGATACATTTCTCATTTCTTATACGAGCTGCAATATCTTGAATGTTGCTTATTTTTTAATAAAAGCAAACAGGGAACAAAGTTTTATCGATGCATCGTAATGCTAGACATCACGATGCACGGAAAGTGACTCAATATCTGGATGAGGTTGGACTTCAAGGATTGGACTGACTCGCATGTAGCCCGGATCTCAACCCGATCAAATATCTTTGTAATCAACTTGAAAGAGCCATTGGTCCTCGTCCTGTGCAACCATAAATCTTGCAGGAGTGACGACTGGCACTGACAGAAGAATATCAAGCTCAAGAAAGAAAAAGGGGCTCGAAGAATGTGAGCTATCATTGCCGCACGAGGAGGAAAAGTTGTAATGTTAATTGATTTCAGGATTTGTTATGATATTTATCTTTGTTTAGAAAAAAGCTTCGAATCAACATTTCATTCAAAATGTTGCAGCTCATATAAGAAATGCGATAATGAAATGATTGAAAAAACAAAATCATTTCAGAACTAGACTACAGCAAACAGTATGTAGACAAAATTATCCGCCTCAGCTTTACCACAGAATGTTTTGAAGTTGCGACAAAAAAAAACAACATTTTGATTTACCCTTGTGTAATGGTGCTTTAACGAAAAATGTCACTCATACGATAATTAAAAAGTACCACAAAAGATTTATCTAAAAACTGGTACAAAATTCATAAAAATAGGATAAAACATAGAAAAGTTATAAAGCAGCATCAAACTTGGTCAATATTTTGGGGTGGCGGAATTTTTTGCCGGGAAGTGTAGATAGCACCTAAGATCAAAGACCAAAGATTACATATAATTATGCTGATTATATTTTAAGAAGGAAGAGGTGGTGGGGAGCAGTCAAAAAGAGAGGTATACGATGCGTGACTTCTCATACCTCTCATTTTGACTGCTCCCCACCACCTCTTCCTTCTAAATTACAAGCCAGTCACGAAAATTTCCACGGATTATATTTTATATAATGACAATAAGTTGTGATGTTTTTTTCCGTCCAGATCGACGACTGATCAGGGATGAAATAATCAACATAATCAATTATTCAAATACATGATATTGTGATTTTGTTATTTTACTATTGTTAAATTTGATTCCTTATTTTATATTGTCATGTGCAAAGAATTGTTCGTTTTTTACCCAAAACAAACATGTAGTTTGACAAACTGTATCTCGGTTGTTATCGATTATTTGACGTATAAGAAAATATTCGTATTTTTGTTCAATTTAATGAATCAGTTCAACAGAATGTTTTGTCTAATTTATATGTGCAGGGTGTTCACAGATAAATGGACCCCCCCATTAACTTCTTAACTTGATGTTTGTGGAAAAAATGTTTCAAATGAGAGTTTAATGGTTCAAAATAAATTTTTTGAAAACAAGGTTTTCACATATACAGGGTGTTTCAGAACTTCTGGGCGTAGTCCAACTTTCTTATTTCAAATCGCACACCATTTTTTCATTTGATTTTTGCATTCTCCGGAAAATTCTAAACATTTTTCATATAGCATACCCTCTACCCAAATTCAACCAGTAAGAAGATATTAACATCAGAAATTTGCTATTTTTTCGAGCATGTTTTGAAATATATGGTACTATTTGGAAACCTTGGAAACGAGGTAATTGTAAATAGATGTCAACTTCTCAAAAAAGATTTGAAGAACGTAAACGGTGACCCAATTTTATCCGACAATATTTAAAATTTAAATTCTACTAGTTAAAATGAACAATCTCTATTCTATGGACATTTATTCTGGAAGACGACGAAATAGCCCCTCGAACCATGACAAAATCCACTCGAACAATAATAGGAGTTATATCCATTTTTAAAAAAGCTTCTAAAAATAAACTAAATATTTTAAAGGTTTTCACAGAATGAAAATTGTTCATTTTGTTTCCTTTTTTAAGTAATTTGAATTATTGTAGGATAAAACTGGGTTACCCTTCATGTATATTTTTTTCCCTTTCACAATATAGCATGTTCAAATCTTTCTTGACAAGTTGACATCTATTAACAACTCCTTCGTTTCCAAGGTTTCGAAATAATACCATACATTTTAAAACATGCTCGAAAAAATAGCAAATTTTTGACGTTAATACCTTCTTATTGGTTTAATTTGGGAATAGGGTATGCTATATGAAAAATGTTCAAAATCTTCCGGAGAATGCAAAAACCAAATGAAAAAATAGAGTTGCAATTTGAAATAAAAAAGTTGGACCACGCCCAGAAGTTCTGAAACACCCTGTATATGTGAAAACCTTGTTTTCACAAAATTCATTTTGAACCATTAAACCTCGCATTAAACTTTCATTTGAAACAATGTTTTCCCAAACGTCAAATTGAAAAGTTAATGGAGGGGTCCATTTATCTGTGAACACCATGTACAGTAGCGGCAAAAACTATAGCAACCGCCTAAAATTTGATGAGACTTTAACCCTGCATCAGTTATCAAAGAATTGATGGATCATTTAAAAACTTCAATTCATTTGTCAGTTTACGTGTCCTGGCGATTTTTTTCAAAACATTGTTTAGTGCCTTTTTTTCATGCTCAAAAAAAGGCTACTTTTCTAACTTTTTTCTGAGTATCTTCTGATAAAAATGACTAGCACCATTCTAAATAGGGGCAGAAAGTATGTCCTACCTGAAAATTTCACAATTATTTAACAAAGGATAGTCAAGCTATGAAATTTTGAACTTGGCAAAAATGACCCATTTTTAATGATTTCTTCAAAAAAAAGTTCAAAATTTTATAGCTTGACTATCCTTTGTTAGATAATTGTGAGATTTTCAGGGAGTATATACTTTTTGCCCCTCTTTCGAATGGTGCTAGTCATTTTTATCAAAAGTTACAGAGAAAAAAGTTAGAAAAGTAGCCTTTTTTTGAACATGAAAAAAAGGCACTAAACAATGTTTTGAAAAAAATCGCCAGGACAGGTAAACTGACAAATGAATTCAGATCTTTAAATGCTCCATCACTTCTTTGATAACTGATGCAGGTTTAAAGTTTCATCAAATTTTAGGCGGTTGCTATGATGTTTGCCGCTACTGTATGTCAAAATTGAAAACCAAACGCCCCGTAGACATCATATATGGAGGGCATAGTATTGTGTTAAAGATCGTGCAAGTATCAGCTCTTGTGACAGAATACATTCACTTGACCAATGCTTCTTCTGAGCCTTTTGCCTACAATTAACGGCAGACTCACTCCAACGGTGTCGAATGTGCTAGGTTACTCATCGACTAAAGGAAGAGGCTCGACATACTAACCGATCAAGAGGACGTGATTAGTGTACTTAAATTATTTAATTTGAATAAAATTTGAAAGTAACTTATTTAATGATGTATGTATCTAACGACATTAAATTTTGAGGGTGACATCGTTTTATCTATTTCCAGAACTTGAGCGCAAACCCAAACAAAAAAACAGTTAAACAAAATGTAGTAAAAACCAATTATTCAAGAGCCTTTGATGCAATAGTATATTGTACAACAAGCATGGAATGATACCCATTTGGAAATGGTAATTCCATGCGAGTTGTACAGGGTGATCAGTTAAGGATAGCGAGCGGCCATATCTCGGAAACTATTCATCGTAGAGGTTTGCGGCAAAAAATTTTATTACTAAAACGGCCAAGAGAAAAACCTGGAAAATATTTTCAAGTTTCTGAAATGGTCGCTAGGGGGCGTAACAACCAACACCAAGTAGAAAATCTATCTATCTAATCATAATAAAGTGGTGGGGGAAGTTCAAATGTTTTTTTTAACAAACGGAGATTTTTCCCGTTTCGCTTGACCGATTTCAACGAGCTTGGGCTCATATGAAAGAGAATAGTCTGCGCTATAAAATGCTCATTTGCTTTTTAATTTGTGACATTCGCCGTCGCCGCTAGATGGCGTTAACTGAAACGGTAGCATATTTTTGAGTTTTTTTCCAAAAAAATCAAATGTAATGGTATATTCATTTTTATATATTTTAAAAGAGCATACATTTTTCTATTAAAGGATTGAAAAAAAAAACAAAAAACTTGATGATTTTTTTTTGTTTTTTTTTATTTTTTTTTTTATTTTATCTTGTTTCAATGACTTTTTACTGCTTTTTTACAGTAAGATTTGATATCTGTCAAGTCCAGGTTGCCGGGAACGATCATTAATGGATAAAAAACCAACCATGCCTTGAAGCAGTCCTTCAACAACACAACATCAAAATTCATTAGAAGGAAGAGGACAAGTTTTTGAAAAGGCACGTTTGATCACTCCATTAGCAGTCTTTCACTAGCAACGCGGGCCACATTGTCCTTGCCACTGTGTACTTCAACACGTCCTAAGCGCAACTGCAAAGCAGGAGTATTGTCCTCTTTGATAAGAACTTTGCAATTGTGACTGAGTGGACTTCCACTTTACCCTTTGCTGTAGCTTACTAACATATTATTCTTTGTGTGAGGGTGTTTCCAACGAGAAAATGATCTTGGGTCAACGGATTTATATCATTCGGATCGGACAACAAAGGAAAAAGGGGACGCGAATTTAAAATAGATTCTATCTGCGCCAACAAAGTGTACAACTCCTCAAAATCTAAGTTAGCTGACCCGGCAACTCGCTTCAGACGAAATTTTGAGGATTTAACGACTGCCTTCCACAATCCACCGAAATGTGGCGAATAGGCCGGGATATAGTGGAATTGGACGTTTTCCTGAGCATAATTCTCAGTTAATCATAAAACCGAAGCGTTTATCTCTTGAACAGGCCCTACTGCACGTTTTTTTTATTTTTGGAGATTTTAAAATTTTGTATGAAACGTATCATCCAGTCGACAGAACGTTTGAGCCTATTGAATTTCGAAAATCTACCAAAAATATTTAAATCGGTTTCTTGCGAAATCAAACACAAAGGTTGACTTTTCACGCGTATCTCTGGTAAGTGTTCAACACTAAGAGGTGACTTAGGCCAATATTCTTCTGACTGACGCAACCATTGAGGTCCGTTCCAACAACTATCCACATTTAACATTTGGCTAGGAAGAACGCTCCGAGATAGAACGTCAGCTGGATTACTATTAGTAGGTACATGCTTCCAAATACACGATTTAGTTTTATCCTGAATTTCGGCGACTCGATTACAAACAAATGGATTTAAGTTATTCGGGAAAGCTTTTAATCAACCCAATACAATGGATGAGTCGCACCATAGAACGCACCTACTGAAATCAATACTCAACGATGTTTTAACCTTCTCTACTAAGCGAGCCAATATCAAGGCACCACAAAGTTCCAACTTCGAAATGGTGAGCGGCTTCAAAGGTGCCACCTTTGATTTAGCACTAAGTAACCGCACAGTAATATTCTCGTCCTTATCCGTCGAGCGTATGTTTACGCATCCGCCATAAGCATTATAGCTTGAATCTGAAAATCCGTGCAATTCATGAGTAACAGCCTCAATACCTATAGCATGACGTGGTATGTTCACGTCATTGAAAAAAGACAATTCAGCGCGAAAGTTTGCCCATAAAGTGTGAATATTAGCCGGTAAAACTTAATCCCAAGAAACTTTCTCTAACCAAAGCTTCTGAATCATAATTTTACTTGGCGCTAAAAAACCCAAGGGATCATAGACGTGCGCTGTGTATGATAAAATTGCACGTTCCGTAATCTTTTCACACTTTGGAGGGACAATAATTTTATAGGTTAATGTATGTACTAAACCCAACGTCTTCGTGTTTTCCTTTTCTCCAAATTATAATATATGGAAATCGTCGTCAGACTTGCTGAATTTTTCCAGAATTTTGGGTTCATTTGAAAACCACTTGCGAAGTGGAAAACAGCAACTTTCCATAATTTTCAAAATACGTCCACATATATATGCAGCATTTTCTATTTTATCCTCCCATATAAAAAATCGTTAATGCGGAAGGAGTTTCTGAGAAATTCAGCAATTTCCGGTAACCTCTCTTCGCATTCGTATGCTGGCTGGAAAATGCATCGGATCGCTATAAAAAATGGTGCGGCATGACCATAAGTCACCGTGTTTAATTCAATGCTCTTGATGAGTTGAGAAGTGTTTTCACGCTACATTATTCTTTGCATTGGCCTTTAGCTAGGCTCTATTAGCATTTGCCTGTACATCTTTGCGATGTCGGCCGAAACTACAAACCGATGTTGGCGAAATTTAAGCAGCAGACTTAGCAAGTCCCTTTGCAATACCGGTCCGACCATTTGCAAATCATTCAATAAAACACCGCTGGGAAAGGGCGCACTTGCATTGAAGACGACACGTAGCTTTGTTATAAAGCTATCTTCACGCAATACACCGTGATGTGGCATGTAATATACGTTTGTCTCATTCTTCGACCATACAAAGCGTGTATGGTCGAAGGTCTCATTATTCGTGTCCTCAACTTCATGACATGAATTCGCTATACTTTTGCCAAAGTTTACCTTAGTAATAAGTAAACTTAGCTTTTGCCTCAATTCCCAATTGGACTGAAATCTACGTACTAATGACAAAAGCCGTCTTTTTGCCATTTTTTTGGTATCTCCCAACTTTTGAAGCGAACCTTTCAGAGGCAAAGACACGATAAATCGACCACTTTCATTACGCCTGGTAGTTTTTCGGAAATGCAATTCACAATCTTCTTCTTCATCCGACAATGTTTTGACAGTGGTAGAAAACTCATTTTCTATTTTGCAGAATTTTTGCATGTCAAACTGAGGCTCTATATTATTACTCAAATTACAAATAGTCTGACGCTGACAATCTGTGCGAACACCAAATCTTGTTTTTTGTAAAACAGCATTTTCACCTTTCAATGAGATTTGTCCTATACACAATAATTTATAAAAAAAATCTCAACCGATTTTTGCTGGCTTATAAGCTAGTTTTATATTTTTAGGTATCTCAAGATTTTTGGGATCAAGCTCGATGCTTGGCAGAACTCCTGTAATCTCAGGTAAAACAAGAAAATTGGGATCTGTCTGAAAAGCGTTGTGCAAAGATCGAATTCTAATTTTACATTTATTTTTCATTTCTGATGCATTTTGTCCTAAACCACCTAGGGTAATGTTAATGATGTCTTTCTCAATGCCCAGCTTGTCACACAAATGTAGAGTGATAAAGCTGGATTGTGATCCAATGTCTAAAATGGCACGAGCATTATGATATTCACCGTTTTTATCCATGACCTCTTTCAAGGCCGTTGACAAAAAGACATGACTATTTTCAGCATTGACGCTCGAAGAAGACAAAACTAATTGTTGCTCCTCAGTATCATGTTCTAGTTTATTAAGAGGCCTGTCTTTCTTACTTTGTTCTTCTCGGTTGATATGCCAACACTAAATATAACAAGCAAAAAATAACAATATTTTCAAAATGAGGGGAACCTTATTAGAAAGGAGGGAAAAGTCCAAAAAATTCCCTGTATTCTCATCCGGCTGGGGCCAGATAAAATTATCGCACACAGGCCCGTGACTCCGTTGTTACGCAACTGAGTTTCCGACAGAGTCACAAAAAAAAAGGAAAAGAAGATAGCAGAAGACGGGCAAATGAAAATGGGATCAAACCTGGCGACATAGTTGTGGTAAAGAATACTTTCTTTCCACATAAACCGACAGCAAGGTTCAGCAATATAGAATATAACGTTCTTCAACGAAATGGTTATGAGCTAATCTTATTTGGACATGGAAAGACGTAAAGACGATCAAGCGAAATGTTGCCCACGTGAAAAAGATACCGGATATTCCACCTACCATGGATTCACCTGAAGCTACCCTTGGAGCAAGTTCAGCAGACCTGTCCACATCGGAGCCGCCGCAGGAGGACCACCAACTTGATGAAGAGCCGTCCCAGGAGGGCCACCAACTTGATGAACCCCGTGTGTCTCCACTCCTCCTGTTAAAAAGGGGAGGGATGTAGCAACCCGCTGATGCTCGGGAAAAGAGCGGTTTGGCAACAAGGACGAATCAGGATCGGTCGATGCGCAGGATGAACGGGGAGACGTGTTTTGACATTAGTGGATTGAGGGATTGGAGATTGTTAAAAAGTGAATTATTCAATTGTGTTTATACTGATATCTAGCGACTTGATGTTGATGAATAATCATTGCTAATCCGGGCTGCATATTTACAGATGCTAGCGTGTGTTGGCACCGGGGTGTTGAAATCAGCTAGGCTTTGAAAAAAACATTCATTTACAAATACTAGCCGATTTGGACACCCCGACTAGAGTGCTGAAACCAGTGCGCTTTCGTAGTGCCATGTTGTGGGTAGTGGGTATAATATAGAATTCTCATAATACCCATACACAAAACATAAATTATGATTTACAATAATAATTTAAATGTTAACCTGTTGCTAACCAACGAACTGGTTCGCTGGGCAAGAGTGTAATTTTTTACTCGGGCAGGAGCAGCCATATGGGCAGGAGCGTCACTTCTTAAACGATATTTAAGAGAACATCCACCGGCTACGCTGGGCAGGAGCGTACCTTTTTACTCGGGCTGGAGCAGCAATATGGGCAGGAGCGTTACTTTTTAAACGATATTCAAGAGAACATCCACCGGCTACGCTGGGCAGGAGCGTACCTTTTTACTCGGGCAGGAGCAGCCATATGGGCAGGAGCGTTACTTTTCAAACGATATTTAAGAGAACATCCACCGGCTACGCTGGGCAGGAGCGTCACTTTTTAAACGGACTTATGATGTATATCCTCCCAATCTCTTGACAAACCAGCTATACCGCATTCAACTTGAGTGTAAACAACCGTAGCATCTGTAAATATATATCCACTACGAAAGCTCACTGGTTTCAGCACTCTAGTCGGAGTGTCCAAATCGGCTAGTATTTGTAGATGAATGTTTTTTTCAAAGCCTAGCTGATTTCAACACCCCGGTGCCAACACACGCTAGCATCTGTAAATATGCATCCGGGCTAGCACAATAGTATAAGTATGATAGAGTGGAGATTGAATATTGAGAATTCAATAGTTTTCTCATCATGAATAAATGTTTAACGAAATTAATTTGAATTCTTATACATACATAGACTGACAATTTTAAAATGTTTTCGATCATGACTGTTGTTTACACGATGGAATTGAGATATCGTCTGCTATTTGAGGGATCGGTTTTGGCCACAATCGGGCCTGACCCTATTCGCGATCCTGGTAGTTGTTTACAAATATGTGTCCGGGTAGTTGCAGGGAAACGGTTTTTGATTTTTATCTAAGAAACGAAGCTGGGTACAGGGTACAATCGGGGTTGGTCATCCTCTTCATAACTATCATGGGGATGAGCTTCTTTATTGTCCAATATATTAAGCAAATACTGAAATACTGAAATACTGAATTTATTCATGTTAGTAAAATACAGGATTTTTTACACTCGTCAAAAAAAAAATATAACATGATGTAATGACTAAAATAACTATAATAGTAATGTGGACGAACAATTTTCATTATACAATATAAGAATATGGGCTTAAATTTAACAATCAACGAATATGAAATAAAATGAGCTAAAATGAATTAAAATAAAATCGAACAATGCAAAATATCACATCGCTGCATTCACATAAAAATTTAAAAAATCAGTGGTGCTGTAGAAGGCCTGACTTATCAGAAAATTTTTTACAGTCACAATGAAAAATTTCGTTTCCAACTGTCTGACTCGAAAAGGTAATTTATTGAAGAATACTGGAGCCCAGTAATTTATACTGATGCGTGTTTTATTTAGTCTTAGAAACCTCAACTTGATGTCGTAGTTCCTTCTGGTGTTGTAGCTATGTTGATCATGATGGAAATCGAAATTTGTATTTATGTTGGCTTTAGCATATATCAAGCATCTGAGAATATATAATGAAGGAAGAGTGAGGATTTTTGATGTTTTTAAAGTATTTTTCACATCAGCTCTGAAATGCAAAGTATGTATTATTCTAATGGCCTTTCTTTGGAGTTTGAAGATCCTAGACGTATGCGTGCTGTGGCCCCAAGCAAGTATTCCGTAGTCACAATCTGACTGGTCCAGATATATTCCAAGTAATCTATAGAGCTTGCGATGGGATGATCAGTTACATTAAATTGTCTTAGACTGAAGACTATGTTTTCTGTTTTATTTATGTTTAGAGACAGATTATTCTGATTGAACCAGTTTTCTAAACTTGTTAACGTCTCTGCCATACTTGTAGTGAATTGTGCTATGCTCTCGTGTTTAAAGGCCAACTGTTATGTAGATAACAATGGTCCATAAGCTGGGAGCTCTTTTCACTTTGGCGAAGAACAATTCGTTCTGGATTAGCTCGTTCTTCAATTCATGAAGGCAGTCTAGTTGGACATCTTCGTTGTGGATTGATAGGTCCAAGATGGGCATCAACTTTGGTGATTCTTCAAAGTCGGGAAATAGCACTGGTTGATCATTAGCTTCGATCAACTTTTGTTTGTTCATTATCAATTATGAATTTATGATAATTTGACAATTCATTGGAATCTTACACAGGAAAGTTCCTTGTAGGTTTCGAACTTCCTCTTGTTCATTACAGTACAATTTAGCTTTCTCCTTTTTGGAAAAGATTAGAATCCATTGGTTTGATTGATCTAATTGTTATGGACTGCTGAATTTTGACTTCGGTTTGTAGGCACATTGAGACGTTTTTGTCTGCGTTCAACAGATGTATGAGACAAGGGCTGGTGGCTAATTTTTCTTGAATTGGATTTGTTTCGCAGAGATGCAATTCAGAATGAACTTGGATACATTCTTTATCATAAAATGCGAAATGCAATGCATTTTTGACTACAAACTTGTTTTGAGGTAATATTGTTTTGAAAATTTCGTTTCGAAAACTTGGCACACTGTTTAAGTGTTAATAATAGGCGGATTTTGGCGTTAACCTGGTAACGATTTGTCGTTACCAGGTTTGGTAAGTAATTGGTTATTGTCGATACCAGCTTGGGATCAAACCCAAAACGTTCTGGTTACTAAAAGTATTATTTATGATGTAACGTAACTTTTTAATCAGGTACCTACCAAGAGATTTGCCCCTACTACGAAGAAAACTTGAGTTAGATAATTCGTAACCTGGTTAACGCCAAAATCCGCCTAATCAAACGTTTCTGGTTGAGTGATCGGTATGTGTAACAAATATGTTATTCTATTATTGTAGATAACAGATTCCACTTTTATGAATTTATTTTATTTATTAATTTATTAAATTTTTCATACATTTGCATGTTTTCAATACTAACTGGGATTGGTAATTGATTTTTGTTGAGTATGATCTCAAGTTTTTCTAATTCGGCATATAAGTTATCCAGCCTGATTATGCTCGGATGCATAATTTGTAACCTTGAGAAAATTTGTGAGTTTTCTATATCTTGTAATACTGAGTCAATAATTTGATACGTACTCACAAGTTGATTTATTATGTCTTTGATGAAGTTAGCATTTTCTTTCATAACGACGTTTTTTACGATTAGTCTATTTGATTAATTTTTTGTTCTATTAGTTTTTCGTTATGATTTAATTGTTTGATCGTTGTATTAAATTTTTCAATAACGGAAAATGATAAAGCGTATTGTTTTGTTCAATCACTTTGCTGACATTGATTGATTTTATTCGTAACTTAGATATTTCGGTTACTATTGGGTTAAAGTCGAAGTAGTGCATTGAAATGTATGTGTAATCCATTATTTTAGCATTTCCTAGTCTTACAGGTATTATTCCAGGTTTGTCTTGAAGTTGTCTCAATTCTATTGAGTTGTTGTTCCCATATGCAAAAGCGAATAGGCTGAAACCAAAGTTTCATATTAGGCAAAAGCGATTGGATTCTATTTGATTAAGATATTTTTATATATCATCATCATTCAGCCCTCTGTGTCCACTGCTGAACACAGGCCTCCTCATTTTCCATTCCAATCTGTTTTGTGCTGTTTGTATCCAGTTGCTGCGGGTCCTCTTCTTTTTATATATATGTTATGAAACATTATAGGAATTTTTCAAGGGTCTGCGAAGATTATCCATTTGGACTTTTCCGCGTGTTTCGGTAGTGCTAACTATGGCAACAGTGTAAAGTTGCACATATATAAGGAGTGAATCTACAGAGATTCCCTCTCTTCTTCCAGACCTTCATACCTACAACTTAATTGTCGTGCCTCCACATCCATACCAATCCTCATCTGTGATACTAATTTAATAGACAGTTAATCAACAGTGTTGGCATTTCAATTATCAAACCACTCCAAGATATAACAGTTGGCGACGAGGAAAATTCAGTCTAACGCAAAAAAAAAGAAACAGTCAAATCTTAGTATGAATAAAAAAAAGTGCGGCGTTGTCAGTGTGGCGTCGGTAAAACAAAATGGCGGGACTTATTGGTCAAATTAATGAATTTTGCAGCACCACGGACGATTGGATTGTGTATAGAGAAAGGCTGGAGCAATACTTCTGTGCAAACAAGATCGCTGATGAAAATATAGGGGTAGCAACTTTGAGGGTAGCAAAAGATAAGACTTATGAGGAATTATCCAAAATGTTAGCTCAGCAATTTGGTACTCAGACAACGAGTTGGCGGGAACGAATTAAGTTTTACAATTCTCGTCAAGAGTCGAAGGGACTGGCGGTGAATTGCAATTTTGGAGCGGATCTGATCATGGTATTAAAGGATAAATTTGTAACAAGCCTGAAAAGTGGAAAAATCCAAGACCGACTGTGTGAAGAAGACGTTGGATGAGTCGTTGGATGACTTGTTTAAGCTGGCTATGCAGAAAGAAACCATTAAAAGTGATGGAGATATTCTGAAAATACAGAAATTCAATGGAATAAATCTGGCAATAGCGCATAGAGGTGGATCTGTTCAAAATCCTGCGCAACCAAGCACCAGTAATGACAGTAATTGGAAGTGGGGATCAGTAGAAAAATATAGACGTATGGATCGACAGAAAAATAAGGGTAAAGAAAACAAAAACTCATGTGGTTCATGTGGAAATATGCATTATGGAAAATGTAAGTACGATCAATATACTTGTAATTTGTGTAATAAAAAGGGACATCTATCTTAACATAACGTAAACTATGTCGAACAGGAACAAAAAAGTGAACAGTGTATCTTTGCTATAAATAACCAATTTATAAGCGAAGATAATCCGTTCAGAATTCAAGTGAATATTGACAATAAAATGTTAATAATGGACATAGACTCGGGTTCAAGTGTTAGTTGTATGAGTGAACAATTTTATGGTAAACATTTTCGGCATTATCCGGTAAAAAAAAACGATATTTTTCTGGAAGGTTATAATGGATCAAATTTCACTTCAAAGAAATATTTTTCAGTAGCGTTGACTTATGAAAATGAAACCAAAAATATCAGATTCTATGTAATAACAAATGGTGGTCCATGTATACTTGATCGTGACTGGATGAAGAATTTTAACATAACTCTAAACATGATAAACTCGGTTGTGAAAAATAAAAACATTTCAAAGCTATTGAATAGGTTCGGTTCAGTGTTTTAAAATGAGTTAGGTCATTTTGATTTCGATAAAGTTTCTCTGCAGCTAAAGCCGGATGCCAAACCTGTGTACCTCAAACCCTTTTGCTTACCAAGAAATAGTGGAACAGATTGGAAGAACTAGGTGTAATCTCACTGATTAACAGCAGTTCATGAGATACTCCTTTGGTTTGTATACTGAAAAGTGATGGAAAAGTGAGACTGTGTGGTGATTACAAGAGCACAGTAAACAAATACTTGGAGGAGGTAACGTATCCGCTTCCCAAGATGTCAAATATGTTTGTAAAACTTGAAAAGGGTGAAAAATTTACTGTTATTGATTTGTCGCATGCGTATTCTCAGTTTGAGCTTTCCGATGAAACTAAAAAAGTTTTAGCAATAAGCACTCAAAGAGGAGCATATTTAATGAATCGTATGCCATATGGAATTACTCCGGGCATTGCTATTTTTCAGAAAAATATTGATCAACTGTTTCAAGGCATGAAGAATGTCAGCTGTTTTATTGATGACATAATCCTGACTGGCAAGGACGAAAACGAACATCTGCAGACCCTGGAACGAGTCTTAGCAAGATTGGAAGAAGCAGGACTCACAGCAAAGAGCGAGAAATGCAGATTCGTTCAAGACGAAGTGGAATACCTTGGATTCAAGATTGATAAATCTCCTTTGAAAGTTACAGTTATAGATCCAGAATATCAAGGAAGAGGAGAATATTTCAACTTCATAAACTCAAACAACAAAAGAAGATGATGAATTGAAGAAAATCCTAGAGATGATGAGAAATAATAATTGGACAAATCATGAAGATTTCAGGCCATACTATACCAAGAGACAAGAGATTCGTGAAGAAGATGGCATTTTGACATGGGGTTACAGAGTCATAGTTCCAAAAAGACTGAGAAGGATCCTTTTGGAGAAAGTCCACTCTGCAGCTCATTGGAAAGTTGCAGAATCAAAGTCCATAGCTAGAAGCTATATGTAGTGGCCAGGCATTGATCAAGACATAGAGAAGCACGTCAAGTCATGCATACCCTGTCTTAAAAACAGAACAAATCCTTCAAAAGCAGAGTAAGAAAGTGAATTTTCTGGTTTTGATTGACTCTTACAGCAAATATCCTTTGATGTTTAAAATGAAATCTTTATCAGCGGAGGAAACAGAAGACAAATTTAGAGAAGCATTTGCAATGTTTGGTCTGCCTGAAGTGGTGGTAATGGACAATGGAACTCAATTTACAGCGAGGAATTTCCGGACATTTTTGAACAAAAGTGGAATTCAACACATCACATCACCGGGATATCACCCCCCAGAGCAATGGGCAAGCGGAAAATATGGTAAAAACATTCAAACATAAAATAGAAACTGCGATGTCGGATCAGAGAAATGCTGGGGTAAGGTTTCCAGATTTCTTTTAAGCTACAGATCAACAAAACATGAAACAACACAGGAAACACCTGCAAAAATAATGTTCAACAGAGAGATCAGGACGAGACTTGACCTGATAAAAGAAATAGAAACGCTTGAGAAATGTGAGGTAACTGAAAGAATCCAAGACGCTCAAAACCTGCAAAAAAAGTACTACAGTCATGGGAAGCCAAGACATTTCAAATTTGGTGAAGGAGTGATGGCCAGGATGTACCGGAAAAACTCGGACTATTGGGTCATGGCTAAAGTGGCGAAAAGAATTGGAAATTCAACGTACATGGTTGAAATTGATAATGGTAGACTGGTGAAACGGCATGCAGATCAACTTAATAGAAGAGAAATCAAGTCGGGGAGTGGGGAACCACACCAGAGAAGGACAGTGACGAGTAAGGTGGCAAGTCAAATGAATGAGGAAAACTCCAACACCTTTAAAAACATTTTTGAAAGTAACATCGATGACAGTGTGAGAGATAATAACTCCATTTGTGAAATTAACAAAAATGTACTGTCTAAAACTAATCCAGTGACTGACAGAACATTAAATGATTTTTCTTTCCCACAGGAGACTACACCTGCTCAGAAAAGGGAAAAATCGCCTCAAGGCTCGACGTCGACTGTGCAAAGCAGTCATGAAGAACAACAACAATCTCCAATATCCAAAGTGAGAAATGATCCAGCTGAAGCGGTCCAGGAAAGCGATCCGGCTGAAGTGGTCCAGGAAAATGACAATGCCCCCGCATATGTGGTGAGAAGGTCAAACCGAATGCGAAAACCTCCTAAATGGTTGAAGGAGTTCAACATCACAGCTCCTGAAATGGAATAAGGGGGCCTAAAAGAAGAGTGTATACGTGACAAAATTCTGTGTGGATAAATGTATGTATATATCAAGTGTATTTATGTGACAATTTATACATGTATGTACATATATTAAGTATATTTATGTGACAACTTGATTATTGTTTAAGGATTTTTTTATGTAAATTCAAGGAGGTCGGCACACTCAAAAAATAAAAGTAAATCTCAGACAGGTCACCCGACCATTAGCACATCAGTAAAATGTTTGTATAATTGGAGCAAGCATATTATACATAAGTAATATGCTACAAGCTATATGTATCTACAACGTTAAATTTTAGCAAGGAGTGTGTTAACACTGTTAACTATGGCAACAGTGTAAAGTTGCACATATGTGAGGAGTGAATCTACAGAGATTCCCTCTCTTTTTCTAGACCTTCAAACCTACAACTTAAGTGTCGTGCCTCCACATCAATACCAAAATCCTCATCTGTGATACTCGTTTAATAGACAGTTAATCAACAGTGTTGGCCTATCAATTATCAAACCACTCCAAGATATAACAGGTAGTGATTGTTTTCATTACCGGATCTACCGTTTTGATTTCCGTTGATTTTTCAAAAGTATCACCTAGTTTTTGTCTGGATTTTGTTTTGATAAACGTTGGTTGTCCAGGTTCAAATATTATCGGTGTGTCTCTACCTTCAATTCGTTTAGTAATAGTCTTTCTTTTTGGTTCATGAGTAATTCATTGATTTTTCCGTATAAAAGTTTTGTTCTGGTACGATGTTATTGAACATAGTCTGATAACATTAATTATTCTAAGTTTAGGTCAAATGGATCATTTGTAGTCATATGTCCATTGATTACGACTATTGGTTTTAATTTTGTTACTGAATGAATAGTATGATTATACGCTAAAATTGCATATTTTATTTTAAAAGTAATTGGTGTTCTTCCATAACCTTTATTATTTAATTACTTTAAATGTTCAGACAGGGTTGAATGAAGTCTTTCAATAGCTCCATTTGATTGGGGATGGTGAGGTGAACAGAAATGTATTTTCATTTTATGCAATTGCAAAAGTTCAGTGACAACTACATTTTTAAATTCGGTTCCGTTATCAACTATGATTTTATTAGGGATTCCATGATGTGTAAAAAAGGTTATTACATTTTCAGCGATTTCGGGTGCTGTGCTTGAAATTAGGGGATATGCTTGTGCATATTTGGAAAAGCTATTTTAATGAAGAATTTCGAATGGTTTTGTCGCTGTAGGAGTTATATTCATTTCCATTTGTACAGGGTGACGTTCATATTTACTTCTTTGACAAATTTCACATTGGTTAATAAATGTTTGGATTGACTTCTTTTGATTAGGCCAATAAAACTTACTTTTCATTCTTTGTTCCGTTTCTTCAATTCCACGATGATTAGTTCTATTTTCATGGTAATTTTGGATGATAATTCGAATTTCTTCTTCATGAATTACGTCAATTAATTTCTTTGTACATCTACATTTTAAAGAAGGCCATCGAAATTTATTTCGTATAATTTCCGAAAATTTCTCATATGTATCTAGAGTTTGAAAATAAAGTAGATACTGTTTTTCTGGAACAACATATTCTCTTATAAATTCCATAAGTTCGTTTTCAAAATTATTCACTGAAAGTTGTAAGAGAAATCTCCTTTTCTTTTCAAACAAAATTAGTCTTTTTGTTTTAGCAGGAGAATGTAATACTTTAGTAACTAGAACTTGGTTGTCTCCATAGTTTACTGCTGATTCAATTATTGGTATACCAACTATTGGTTCTTGATCATTGTTCGAATGAATGGTACTATTATCAGAATCATTGTTATCATTGTCAACTCGTTCATTATCAGTTATCTGTTCGTTTATTCTATCAAGATCAGGTTGAGCTTGTGTTGATATCAAATCGATATCTTGATTTGGGTTGGATAATGATTCGTTAAATTCATTAACATATTGAATCAAATTTGAAATATCTCCATCAGTGTTTGTTTTTTTTTGTATTAATTTCAATTCTACCAAGTGCATCTGCAGTTGTGTTAAGTTTACCTTTCTTATAGATCATTTTATAATCAAATTCTTCTAATTTGATTCTCCATCCAAGTAATTTTGAAGATGGGTCTTTTAAATTGAAAAGCCATTGAAGAGGTTTGTGATCTGTTATAACATTATATTTTCTACCGTACAAGTATGGACAAAAATACTTAGTTGCCCAAACTAAACATAAGCATTATTTTTCTATGATGGTGCAATAATTTTGTTCCGAATCGTTCAAGGTTCTTGACTCATAGGCGATTGGAAGATCTTCACCTATTTTTCCTTGAGATAAAACTGCTCCTAATGCTACATTACTAGCATCGCAAGTTAGGTTGAATTCTTTGTTGAAGTCGGGATATTAAAGGATTGGTTGATTGTACAAAATGTTTTTACAAATTTCAAAACATTCAACAGACTCTTTATTGTGTTCTATCTTTTGTCTTTTCTTTAGACACTTTGTTAAGGGTTTTGTCAACTAAGCAAAATTTTTAATAAAACTTCTGTAGTAACCTACCAGTCCTAGAAATCCTTTAATTTCTTTTACTGTTTTGGGAATTGAATAATTTTTTACTGCTTTAATTTTTTCTGGGTTTGGTTTCACTACATCCGGTGTTACAATGTGTCCAAGACATGCTACTTCTTTTCTTAGAAATTCACTCTTATCTTATTGAATTTTGAAATTCGAGTCTCTTAGTTGTTGAAATACTGATCTAAGTCTTGCTATGTGTTCTTGAAGTGATGTTGAAAAAACAATAATGTCATCTAAGTAAACGAGACATTTTTCATTTTGAATTCCTCTTAAAATATTATCCATTATTCTTTGAAAAGTTGCAGAGGCATTTTTAAGACCAAAAGGCATACGTAAATAGTTATTTCCTAACAAGTTCGCAAAGTGATGCTTTCCCGCACGCAAAAGCAGTTAGACGGATATGCTTTAAGGGCGGGAAAGACACTTTGCGAACTTGTTAGGAACAATATTTTTTCTACGAGCGTTCACAGATTAGACACGAAAAACTTTAGATAATATATTATTTGAACGCACTTAAAAACATAGAACTTGAGAATAATGATTATTTATGCTTAACAATATATTTATATTGAAAGAACAGTTTGTGGCGGCAGCTGGAAATTGGATAATATGGGTATAATCAAAATCATAATTGATTTATTTTATATTTGAAATGCAAGGGCAGGTCCGATCACTGTTCATAAAATTTCCTCTTTTGTCGCCTTATTCCCTGCTATTGGCAACACTGTTTTGATTTGACATGACACTCTAGACAGCTGCGTCATTACAATCAGTCAGTCTTCGTTTAATCGTTTATACTTTTATAAATTTGATTGTCCGTTTGTTTGTGTACATGATCAGGTTTTTTTGATGCCAGTATTCAGCTAAAATCTTTCGAAGATTTCCGATAAACACAGTAGTTTGCACCAAAATCAAGCAAGAACAACTCACAAATGCCGATTGAAAGTCTTCATTATCAATGTTTGTTTACGTTACTGGCGATCGATTTTAACGCAAAAAAAGAATTGTGTGTTTCATTTTGATTTTGACTGAAAAGGAAAAAGTAACAAGAACATTATTTTGAGCATTACAAAGTGCATTATCTACAGTTTGGTTGGTATGGAAACGAAGTTTAAAACAACAAATTGTTAGGTAGTTATTTGAGTTGACATTTGAGTGCGGGAAAAATTTTTCCCGAGGTTACTTTGCACACGCAAATGAGTGTGCGAAGTGACTACTTTGCGCACGCTCGTAGAAAAAATTCATTATGACCGTTCTCAGTGGAAAAAATTGTTTTTTCAATGTCCTTTTCGTTCATTTCGATTTGGTGAAAGCCGCTAGCTAGATCGAGGGTTGTAAAGTATTGACATATACCTAATTTACCTAAAAGGTCTGTCATGTTAGGTAAGGGATATTTGTCATCAATGGATTTTTCGTTTAGTTTTCTAAAGTCAATCACAACACGAAATTTCTGTTTTCCTGAGGCATCTAATTTTTTTGGAACTACCCAAATAGATGTTGACCAATGATCTTAGTTGTTAGATCATTGGTGCTGACCTCGGTGCTGACCATGGGGAATTGCTTGGTCTCATTATATTCTGAGAGAGCATTTTATTAATTTGATTGTTGACTTCTTCTCTATAAATGAAAGAGTATCTATACGTTTTTGTATAGACCGGAAGTTCATCAGCTGTTCTGATTGAATGTTTAATTTTATTAGTGAAAGTGAGTGGGGTACTTTCATTAAAGAATATGTCCGAATATTCTTGACAAAGTTTGAAGATTGCATACTTTTCTTCTTTGTTGAGATGATCAGATCTTATTTTTGATGGTTCGAAAATATTTTCCTTACAATGATTTTCGAAATTATGAACAATTTTTTCAAAGTCTTTTTGATTAAATGGTTAAACGTTAAATGATTCCGCAATATCCAAAGTTATTGGATGATTTGAATTGTTCAAAACTGTTATGATTGCATAACCGTTCTTTGCTGTAGTTAAGCAATTAGGAATTTCACAATTATGAATTTTCATAAAGGGAAAAATTATGTCTCCATTGGGGATTCTTGTTTTAACTTTAATAACTTCTGATCTTGCTGAAACTTGAGTGTTATTAACTTCATGACTAGTTTTCAAGAATTTCAATTTAATTTTTGCATGGGGTGTTATTAGAATACCATTATTATAGTCAATGTTTGCTTGCATCTTTTTCTTTTTTATCCAGACCTATTAGACCATCAAAGAAATTATGAAACATGAAAAGATGGAACTTCATTTTCTTTAGGTAAATTAAATAATTTATAAGGGGGAATATTTGCACTATAACGGTGAGCTGATTGCTGAAAAACCGTTGAAACTATAAATGGATCTTCATAAATATAGTTCGTATAGAATTTATATGATGATTAGGGTCGATAAATGACTTCGTTGAGCCGCTAGCTATTAAAAATTTCAAATTGTTCTCAGGAAATACAGACTATGATGATTCACTGACATTTGTATTAACTGTATTAAATGATATTATTGTCGGCGTTAAGTTACTTCGTCTTGAATGACTGCCTTTCGGAAATTTATCTCTTGCTGATGTTGATAATTTTCGCTTTGTGATGAAACAGCATCATATTCTGTATCATTTTCATACAATGGGGCGAGCAATGGGGGTTTATGAAAGTGATCATTATTTTCATTTGCATAAGCGCGAGAAGTTCAAGGGAAATCAAAAGTATCTGTATTATACAACTCTTCCGATATGAAGTTACGGGTTTGATTTAATTGAAAGTAATTTCTGTTTTGAGAAAAGTTTGGTTTATTATTTGGTTTGAAACCTTGCGACTTTTGAGTAGATATTCCACTCATTGGAGTTTGACCTTGTCCATTATTCCTATGAACATTTTGGGTTTGAGGTTTGAAAACATTTACTTGGTTTCCTCTAGGGTCTTGTATATTTACGGGTTGTGACGGAAATCGTGGTTTTGAAAAAGTGTCATGTCTTGTACGTATGACTATTAAAGTTGTGAGGGAAATTTGAAAATTTTCTTTCAAACTGTGGTTGTCTTTAGTAGTTATTTCCGTAGTTAAAAGTTCTGGGGTTTTGAATTTTGGTTTGGTCGATTATTAAAATTATTTCGAGAATTAAATTCTGTTTTTGACGTTTTCGTTATATTTTGAAAATATTGAGTATTTGACTATTCTGTTACAAATTGTAACGCTTCTGGGAGGTCTCTAGGCCTCATACAACGTATTGTTGTACATAATGGTTCTCGTAAACCACTCAAAAAGGTTTTAAGGGCTCTCATTACATATTTTTTTCTTTAATTGAATTGCCGCATCAGTAGCTTCGTGAAGTTCAATATATGAAGATAATAAATTCAAAAAGTTGGAGAATTCGCTCATAATATTGACTAGGATTTTCGGTATTTTGTTGTCTTAGCATTACTAAATCTCGGTTAAGTCAAGCTTCATCGCGTTGATCCGCGAAATGCCGATTTAAAATATTCTAGAGTTCTTCCCAAGTTTTTACATTTTGTGTACCCAATACCAATTTAGCATTACCAGTTGGTTTACTGATTATACTGTTTAACAAATAGACATTTTGAAAATGTAATGGCTGTTGTGCATTATAAAGAGTCTCAATTATACTTTGACAAATAAATGCTAACATAGCGATTTAAATCATTTGGGTCTCCATCAAAATTTGGAACGCAGTTTAAATATTCTGGCTTGAATTTTGCCATTGTTTCTTCTTGTGTTTGATTATTATCACCAGTATTTGTATTTATTATCACTTCGAATTTAGAAGCGGATTCAGAGGGTGCCAAATTTAAATTTTTCAACTGATTAATTATAGCCTTGTTTTAGTTCTGATTTTTAACAGTTCCGAACCGTTCCGGAACCTACCACGCATGCCCGCTTCAAAATTACCATGGTGATAATGGAGTGCGCATGCGTAGCAGGTTCCGGAACGGTTCGGAAATGCTAGAACTTGGAACTAAAACAAGGCTTATGTCATCAACATTGGACATAACATAAAAATTATTCGCGTTTTTTATGTTCAATAATTCACTCTTTGTAGTCAAATCATATTTTGCAATTCACTTACATAAATAATTGCTGAATTGTTTGTTGCATCTGTGATAAGAGATGCATATCACTATAAAGTCCCAGGATTCCAGTAGGCAATCTGTGTCCCACATGATGGTTCCAGGCCTTGCAATTTTTGGCACTGTTGACCAAAAACTCGTCTCCTACGTAGTGGTGGATCTGCGATAGATGGGGTTTCTCGATTTCCAGAGAGCCTCTCCAACACTTCACAAGAAACAGGATGTATAGACTTCAGACATCTGATTAGTCCGATAAAGATCAGTCTCGAAATGTCCAACAGGATACGAAGATTCAATTTTTCACTTTTCACGATTTTCAGTCGGGAAAAAATCCGTACGACTGCGCCAGTTATCAATTCATGGACGAGCGGTGGATTTTTAAAAAACAATTTATTTCCATTGAACTGATAACAAAAGATATTTTATACTGGTTAAAGATAATAATAATTGAAATATATGTTAAAATGAATGTACTTTACTAACTAAAGGTAAACCTCCGACTAAGGCGTACCTCCTCTGACTGACTGGCATGGCAACAAGGCGTGGCTTAAATAGGCTAGGACACGATGACTCATAGGGATGATGCAATATGATGAGTAAGCAGGAAATGCTTAGTTTTTTGAATGCGACACCCTGATCCCAGCCTGATCCTTATCAAAAAATTGACTAGTCTTTTTACAGGCTTCTTACAGGCTTAAAAATATAATACAGCGCGAGTCTATTTTGATAAACCACAACAATAATCCCAATTTTTATAAATCACTAGCAAATTTTTGCAGCAGGCTATGAAAAACAACGATGTTTGTTATTGTTTACTTTGTAACAGTACTTTTGTGTGCATGAAGTAAATTTGCGATTATGGCAGAAAACCAAACTTTTGAACATTTGAAGCATACGATAGGTTGATAAGTTGTTTTGCATCGAGTAATAAAAATGTTCAAGCGGCATCTGAAATGTATTTCAACAGGTACCTAACTAGTTAATATTCTGAATTGTTTTGAAGTCTGACTTTCTGCCATAATCGCAAATTCACTCCATACAAACAAAAGTGGAGAACTGTTAGCAAGTGAACAATAACCAAGACAATAACAAATATGGTTATTTTTTATGGCCTTCTGCAAAAATTTGATATCGACTTATGAAAATTGAAAGTATTGTCGTGCATGGTTCAAATCAATTTTTTGATAAATATAAAAAGTATTCCATCCAAAAAAACGTAAAAAGTTCTATAAGAGTCCGTTTTCACATTTTCGACATCTGAGATAGAAGGGGTGTCCAAAAATTCAACTTTTTCAAAATCATCTTGTAGCTCAAAAACTCAGAGACCTACAGTGTAACCCATTTGGATTGGAAAAACCCCTGTAAAATGTCAGGTTATAAACCGATTTCAACCATTTTTTTTTAAATGTTATGAAGGGTCTTCTACGGGACAAATTTTCAAATGTTCATTTCAATTTTCAGGGCATATCACGGTACTTTTTCGTGATAGAAAATGAAAAATTTTTATTAGAGATTTTTTTATTACATAAAATACGCCATTGGAATTGAAGAGCTTTCAAACAGCTGTGACCAAAATTTCATAAAAATATATTCATCAATAATAATAATAACAGAGTAACGACGACTTGAAATTCATACATTTTCTAAGCCAACGGTCACAAAAGAACACCCTGTATCAACAGTTGCCATGGAGATGGAGTTACTTGTTGCCACTACTTAGTGTCAACGTAAAATAACCTATTTATCGGCAACAATATTTAATTACAGTTTGTTTGATTCTTTTGTATCATGGCTGATTGAGCGTTGTAACGATAGAAGTGTCAGAGAAGCTCTTGAAGTATTTGACGAGAGACACGCAGATCGTCCTAACATTAGCTCCGGTACGGTGAATAAAATTAACAAAACTTTTTGTGAAACTGGTGCGGTATCAAAAATGCTTTTGAAACGTTATTCTGTGCAAAGAAGCTATTTTAGATTATTTCAAAAATAATCCTATTGCCAGTTTACGGAATGCCAGTTTTAGATTTGAATGCACCTCGAGAAACTATTCGGCGATGTCTAAAGGCAAACAATATTAAACCTATCAAACGATTTTTTTTATTATTAAAAAAAATGTTTCACTACTTCTTGATTGTGATGCAAATGTAATTTTGTTCCTTTCATTGAATGTTATGCTATTTTGAACATCCTGTTATTTAATTTGTAGTTTATTGTTATGACTGGTTAACATTCAATTCCATTTCGAAGTGGAACTGTCAAATTTCTGCTAGCCAAATGGGAATCATATGATACCATCTACATTGGATTTGGCGTAAGCGTGACTTTGAACACAAATTCAATGGAGACGGTACCATATTATTCCCATTTGGCGAGCGGAAAGCCATATGGAGCCACTCCGAATCCGGTGGAGTATGTGTTTCATTTAATAAAAAAATCGCTAATAAAAATTCGCCATTTTCTATCACGAAAAAGTATTGTAATATGCCTGGCAAATTGAAATAAACAGTTTAAAATTTGACCCGTAGTAGATCTTCCGTAACTTAACATATAAAAAAAGATGTTCGATGTAAATCGGTTAATCATCTACAATTTTATAGGGGTGTCTCCAATCTAAATGGGTCACACTGTATAACATTTTTTTTCATAGCATCTGTCGTTTCACGAATAAGACTCAAAAAGTAGCTCAGGTTCGTCAAAACCTCGGTCAAAACTGCAAGAGTCTATGTTTAGTGATAACCGAAATAAACCGCCATTGCATCTAAAATGGATCCTGCACTTCCTTTTCACTCAATAAATGCCAAGATAAGTGCTGATTAAAGTGTATCCATCTTAATGGAGATATAAGTGGAAAAGATGTACCTAGGTAGGTACAAGTTGATGAAATCAGGTTAGATTAGAAAGTTATTTTCGAAGTGAAATATCTCCTTTGCTATACAGGGTGTCCCATAAGTCGATGATCAAACTTGGGGGAGGATGCGAGGGAGAGCATTTTGAGTTAAAAAAAACCATATGAAGTTACCCAATTGTGAATGGTTGGAAAGTTATTTTATATTTGGTTTTAAATTTAGGTTGGTGTCTTGCTCGGTGTCTTGTTAAAAAAAATGGTTGGAACAATTCTGTTCTTGATTGATTTCACAAGTTTTTCTGGGTAATTAGGTATGAAGGATGAAGGTATGGATCAGTTTTTAATGGTAATACTTCTTGTGTCTGCATTTATTAAAAAGCTTCCAAGATTTTTTGAGCACACAAGTTTTTATTTTTTAAGGCCATTTTTCCTTCTAAATACTTATAGGAGACACTCTTAGAATTACACCAGAAATTTCACATAACCAAAGAGTCGTACAAAATAGGTATCGTATCTAAAATGCGAATTTGATAAAAAATACAAAAAGTTAAAATGACATTTCGACCGTCAACAATTGGATTACCAGAGAATATACAGGGTGTCCCTGGAATGACTGTACAACGCTTAACCACAAATTCCTCAACCAAAAATAAGGCGATCTAGGCACACTTACCTATATCCAAAACTGCTTCGTTAAGTCTACAGAGGGAGTCAAAGATTGAAAAAAAGAATATTTTTTCCTACATTTTTCCAAAACGTGCTAATCGATTTTTTGATAATTTTTAGTATGTAGTCTTGGACCATGAAATTACGTTTTTTGTTTCTATAGTGACCGGTTGTTATTAAACGCCTTTAAAACGTTGTAAAGGCGAGTGTAAAGGTTACATGACATAAAGTAATTTCTTTTGATTTTTTTTGGAATTGACTTTTTGATCATTCAGATGCTTTTATCTGATAGTTCAATGTATTGGGAAGTTTCTCTCTCTCTTGAGAAATTTCGCTGGGATAAGTGGTTGTGCCAGAAAAAAAATATTTTCAATTAGTTACACACGAGGTTACACAGATATTTTATTATTGATTTATTTCTTTCTAGTATAACTACTTATCCCAGCAAATTTTTTCAAAGAGGAAAAAGTTTTTCCATACACTGCGTTATTAGATAAAAACGTCTGAATTACCAGAAAGTCAGTTCCATAAAAAATCAAAAGATAATATGACGTTATTGATTTTGTATGGAATTAACTTTCAGATAATTTAGATGTTTTTATATTATACCGCAGTGTGTGAGAAAGTTTTTTTCTTTCTTGAAAAAATTTGCAGGGATTAATAGTTATATATGCTAGAAAAAAATAAATCAATAATAAAATATCTGTGCGGCTTATTGAAAAGATTTTTTTTCTGGCACAACCACTTTTCTTAGCAAAATCTTTGAAAAGAGAGAAAAACTAAGTACCCAATACATTATACTTTTAGATGAAAATATCTGAATTATCAAAAAGTCAAAGCCAAAAAAAATCAAGAGAAATAACTACATATGTCGTCAACAAAAAACGTAATTTCAAGGTCCAAGACTAGTTACCAAAAATTATCAAAATCGATTTTCACGTTTTTGAAAAATGTAGGAAAAACCAAATTTTTTTTGGATCTTTCATGCCGTCTGTAGACTTAACGGAGTAGTTTTGGATATAGGTAAGTTTGCCTGAATCGCCGTATTTTTAGTTAAGGAATTTGTGGTTGAGCGTTGTACAGTCATTTCAGGGAGACCCTGTATATGTTTTTTTTTTAAATGACCTTCCCCTACCCATCCTCAAGTTGGATCGTCGACTTCCTGGACACCCTACTCACCTGTCTACATCTCAAGCAAAGGAAATATTTTCACTAGAATTCTAATCACAATAGGTTTTAATCGAGGTTTTAATCATTTAATGTAATGGTTAATGAACTTTTTATAATAATCCGATTAAAGTTATTCTAGTCGAGTTTATGGATATATCCTGGGCCTGGGAGATATCGCATATCTATTGGAAAATTTCTCATACTTATTAGGTAGGTATATCATTTACATACTAAGTACTCACATGCGTAGAAAGAGAAGGTCGTGAATAAATAATAATTTTAACTCGAATTGTCCCAAGGATCATTTCATTTTACATACACATAGGTACCTACTAATATAGTGGAATTGAGTAAGAAAATTCCACTCTTGCCACAAAAAATTCAATAGTTATGTAGGTACCTACCTATTATCTTTTTTGACATCATCTAACCTGAATCTTGTAGTCGATCAGCTACAGCTGCATCATTTTGGATTCAATTATCAAAAGTTATAAATATAATGCCTACCTATACGATCATTTAGTTAAGCTTAATGGTACTCACGTAAAATATTCGCCAACACAATAGAAAACCGCTAAAGAAATAACAAACTAGGAAAAACTAAACTACTCACACTTGTATGTACCTACCTACCGTGATATGGATTAGAAATGTTATTAGACGATAGCAACAGCAAATCCACCTGATAAAAGGTAACCCATTTAGAGAGTGTCTATTGTCAAAACACAGTAATATCAAAAAGGATAGTGCTAAAGAGTACAAAAACAATCCACACCTCTTCGCGAAAAGTTTCTGACTAGAAATCGATACCTATCTCAAACCCTTATATTTTCACGATTAACATGTTTCACTTCTAACACATATAACCGTAACACTTCAACTATGATTTCCAAAAACAATTTAATCATTCATCGATTTTGACGGTTCAATATTTTAATAAACACTGCACAGTAACAGTAATTCAACACTATTCAACAGTGTTATAAATCTGATAATTCTGATATGACCTATGACTACTATTACTATCACCACAGAATAGGCGACCAGAAGCGACAAAACGGTTCCCGCCAAAATCTTTAGGAAGGGGAAATGTGGGACCACTGTCAAACATCTGACGGTCCGGTCTTTTAGTCCGGTCTCTGATGGTGTTTGTTTAGTATCATTTAAAATATTCTTCGTTATTTTGATTTTGTGTGTTTTTTCTGTGAAAGGAAATCGTGTGATATGACGAGAGGCAATTCTTGTGCTTTTCGGGGCTGTTGGACCAGAACCGGCCATGGAATATCCATGTTTTCTTTCCTTAAGACTCTGATCAGTTAGTACTTATGCACCTATATTAGAAAGTCTGTTTACTTCCGTATTATTGAGAATATTTCCCAATTTTATCGACGTTTTTACTCAAAAAGTATGTTTATCTTTGTTTTTTGTAATGTGCATTCACCAAGAAAAATCTAGAACGATTACCTACCTCAATTCAGTAAACATAATGTAGGGTTAGATATAAGTACCTACTTGAGCCGGGTAGAAGTTTGTTCAAATTTTTTTATATTATAGGGTGTACGGTGATCTAGTAATCTATAGTTTTTTTTTCATTTATTATAGGGCTGAAATATGATTGTAGGCTTGTTATCGAGACGACTTGCTTTCCAAGGCAGTTGCCTTGCAGATTTCATATTATTCATTATCATCATTTCATATAGAGGCTATGCAAACTTCATTTTGAAGAAAAATTCATTTCCAAAGAAAATTAAAAGAAACGCCTATTTCCCAATGCAATTCCTTCCATTTTTCTCACAAAGGTGCATGGTTGAAGAAATGCCAGAAAAAAGTGCCTTGGAAGACAATGAGATTTCCCTTATCCTCGAGACAACAGAAAAAATTCACATTTTATCAAGTTTGTTCAGTGATATATTTTGTATTCAATATGTTTGGTGTTTTTATATCACTTAATTGATCTTGATAAAGAATACAAATCATGTATATTGTAGTTTTTTTACAATAAATATACATAATTTATACGTTATTTATATTAGAGTATACAAATATAAGTAGAATAAAATAAACGAAAGCGGATTTTCAACATATAGAATATATAGGATGTTTCAACCAGAAATTAACAGAGGAGTTTCGGGCGATAAATGCAAGGTAACAAAAATTGTCAAAATAGACTATCTATATGTGTACCTACTTGAAAAAATTAAACTGACGTCTCCGAGAAAAAGGATGAGATTCGAAAAGAGTAGGTAATTATTTTATCTGCCCAGTTCAACAATGGAAATCTCGAAAACCAATATAGTACGAATTTTGAAAAATATTCTGATGTTGTGTAGAGAATTGAAAGCGCTTTCAAATTTCAAACAAGGTTCCACTCATCCTTATTTAACCAAGTGTCATGAGAATCACCCCCTTATAGGGTGTGCCAAAAAATGTCGCCTTGAAAACAAAATCTACGCGCGTTCGAATTCGAGTTAAAAATTCACACGGAAAATACCCAAAAATTACCTCTTTTACCTCATAGTTTAAGCTTGAAACACCCTGTATAATAAAATAAAAGAAAGGCCCTTCATCAGTAAAACATATTATACGAACTTGACACTAATTTTTTCACAAGATGAAAACATATCTTTAAAAATCTTCCAAATATTTTTATTGTACCGTTTTATATTTTCATTTTTTAATAACTACCTATTGATATATAATTATGAATGTCTGAAATATCAATTTGCAAGTCTTATATACCTATGTTTCTAGGCAACATGTACTCATATATCCATTTATTCATAGTTATGTGGGTAATGAATATGTCTGTGAAGAGAGAATTTTTTTTGATAACATAAAAATAGAGAATAGAAGAAAACAAAAACCGTTTCGTTAATAATCACCAATATGATAAATGGTTCAAGTCTCTTTGTCATTATGAAAGCCTCATTGAGTTTCAGATTACTACCATCTTTTTAAACCAACTGTTCTTACAGTGTAGAGCATTAGTATAGTTCTCTCAGTGTCTGGTGGGGGACCAACGTCCCATACTTCAAACGTGACGTCAGAGAATTGTTACCCATTTGATCAATGCAATTTTTGACGTTTTGTCGCTTCTGGTCGCCTATTCTGTGCTATCACTATTCTATCATTCCTAGGGATGGCAAAAATATATCGATGTATTTGTGAAGAAGCCTCTGTCGGTGTTGCCACTTCAACTGTTCGTTGTGTCATTCGTGTCATTTAACGACAAGTGTGTTTGTTATGCTCCACTAGTGCACACTTTTCTACACTACAATACTCAGTGTGGCTTTGTTTGTGAAGTGTTTGTCTGTTTTTTAGGATAGAATATGTTTACTAGTTTAGTGAAGATATTCTATCCTAAAAAACCAACAAACATTTCACAAACAAAGCCACACTGAGTGTTGTAGTGTAGAAAAGTGTGCACTAGTGGAGCATAACAAACACACCTACTGAATAGTGAGTGAACTGTGAACTTATCCTGGTATTCCTGGTGCACTTGACGTGACGTGTTGATAAACAATATCAAAATTAGTGATTATAAAATATGAATTTGAAATAACTTTGATATTATTTGTATAAATGACTTATTTTTGAATAAAAGATTTTTTAATTTTCAGTTCATTTTGTTGATGTTATATTATTTGACATTATCCCACTTGGTACCTACCTATTTTATTTTATATAAAATACTAAAAATTAATCATAATAACGCACAGTACAATGTTAATTCGAGCACTAAAATAGTAATAATACATGAATTCATCTAAAAATATCGATATGTCGGAAATATCGATATTTTTCATCTGATATATCAAGTGTATCGATATATTAATGCGATACATCATATGATTCGATATATCGATATATACATTATTTTTGCCATCCCTACTCGTCTGTCAAAAGAAAGCGCAAGCCTTGTTTACACCGATAACTCGTTTAGTTCGGTCCGATAGGACCAAGTAAGTGGGGATAGTTCGGTAGGACCAATGCTTGCTTCTCGTCCGTTTACACCGTCTTGCAACGCGTGAACTAAATGAGTACGCGCAGTACGCGCTCAATTCGTCAAACGTCAAAAACAAGTCGAAATTATTTATCAACACAATTCTTCATAAAAAAAAACATGATTGAGTACGCTCAGATTGCCTTGAGAAACTCAGAACCAACACAATTCACAATAATAACAATCAACATAACCCCATAATTTTGATCCAGATCGAACCAAATTTAGTTCGGTACACCTGCTGGCAAGTACCGAATCAACATTTGGTTCTGATATAGTTCGAATTTAGTACCTGGTCCGCGGACCAAGTTGTCGGTGTAAACTAGGCTACAAGAACGGACAGCATAGATAGAAATAACACTACTAGAAGGCTAGTATATAGAGTACATAAGCGGATTTGCTCACGGAGAAAGAGAGATGGAAGATACATGTGTAATGGTGCGTCCCCATGGGCGTAGTGGACGCGTTTTGACATTTTGATCGTATTGACCCGTTCTGATTGATTGTTTAATTTTGAATCATGACGGCGCGCTGCAGGAATATCACCAAACAATATGATTGGTTCGTGATATTCCCGCCGTCATGATTCAAAATTTTACAACCAATCAGAACGGGTATGTCAATACGCTTAAAATGTCAAAACGCAGCCACTATGCCCATGGGGACGCACCATAGACCATAGGAGAAGTTGACCATCGACGTTGACAGTTGACATCGGAAGCAATCATCGATGCCTTGAAAACGTCGTTTCTGAAAAATCGATGTTTGCTAAGCATCGATGTTGAAATTTAAAATATTGATAGTTTAAAAATAAATATATAATTTTGAAGTCATGGAATAAAAAAGACATCGAAATATTTAATAGAAACATTTTGTGGCTAGGTACATACCTACATTCCTTGATAAAAATAGAAACATTTACTTTAATAATAATTGAGGGACCTAAATAAATACATTTCACAACAAAAAATATTAACAAAGAAAATGTATGCTAAAATTAATATGAAAGTCATAAATAAATGATAAATTAACGTGGACAAAACAAAAAGTTTTATATATCTGTGACAAAAAGTTAAGAAATTATTTGGGTTGTAATAAACTGAACAGTATTTAATTCATTATGTACAGTATAATATCACAAGCAGTCAGTATAATATTGTAAAAGACTCAGTATTTCTGTTAAAAATGATAAGTAAAAATGGAATTTTTGAGCAGTATAAGTACTATTTGGCCTGTATTTCTATGTTCACTATTGTGATTCTAATGGTCAGTAAAAATTTATGAAATGTCAGTATGACTTAGCTGGTGATAATTCCACAAATGTACAGTAAGAAATAATGAATGGCCAGTATGCAATAGTCAGTCATAATTTTAACTAACTCAAACTAACCCAAACTTGATACACATAATACCAATACAGAACACGTCAATTATGATATATAATAATAATTGTAATGTTAACCTGGTGCCAACCAACGAGCCGCTGCATATTTGTTATCAATTTCGATCACCAACACAAACTAACCCAAACTTGATCCACATAAAACCAATTCACAACACGAAAGAAAATGTTGTTTTCCGATAACGTTATAGTTGCGTTATTTATCCGTCAACGATGAAACGTTTCTGGCAAGAAACAGAAATACGTAATTTTAAAGTATATCTTGGTAGTCAAGTTTGTAACGTTATACATTTGACATTAAAAGTACGTAACAATCGTAACAGATTTTTCATGTTGTGGATTCAACATTGCAATATTGCTACTGTGAAGTGAAATCTTAACGTTATTTCAGAATCACCTTATCTTAATTTTTTTCATAATATTCTCTTAAAACTACCTCTTTAAAAGCTAGTTTTTCACGGTGTCCATTTTTAAAGGTCGATTTCAAAAGTTTCTGATCATATTGTGTCAAGTTGGATCGATCCGATCATAGCAATAAAAAGCGCGTCTGATTAACATGATAATTTAATTATTATGCTACCATCCACATTGAGTTTGTGTTCAAAGTCACGCTTACACAAGGCATTCTACTGCGAGAAATAAGTAGTGATGAAAAATGTTTTCGAATTTTCAAATTTACCGCCAGGAACCGGAACAATACCGTGCGCAAGGCGCCTACATGAACCATCGAATATCGATCCACAACACGAGAACACGACAACGGGGAACGGGCAAACAGCAAGGAAACTGACGCTAGACGCCATTGAGCCAGAGCCATTGTTCTGTTCAGTTTTCAGTTGTTGTGTTGTGTTGTGGTTTTCTCTAATTGATGCTTATTCCAAATTTGTTTGAATGTTTTGTGCTTTGTTTTTGTGAGTTGATCCTCACGGCCAGGGGCTCCTCGTCACGTACTCACTACTCAGTTCTCAACTACTACTACAACAGTGAATAAAATGCGGACAAACAAAGTGCATTGAGTGAGTGAATTTGTGAGTATTATATTATATTCAACATTTCAATGGGTATAATCTTAAAAATTAATAATTGTCATCATGTTGCTATCTTGGTAATTTAATCTCGATAATTCTTGACTAGTATGATATTTGAATAAATTGAATCACTGGATATTAAATGTATGTATATTTATTTATTTTTCAGTTTAATAAGCTTTGCCTTGTGGGTGGCATGAATTGGAAGAACGAGTGAAGAAGTTGTTTGACACTTTGATAGCAGTGATGGATGTACCTATAGCATTATAGCAATGATTTGGCTGCACCCACTCACTCAGCTCAGAGTCTCAGAGACCCGCCAAAAAAACAACTTTGTGGTTAAACACAAGACATTTAGTAAAAATCTTGAGAGGTGAGCATTGGTCCATCTTCATTGGTTTGGGATATAAGAATTTTTGAACACCTTGCAGTTTTTCATTTATAATAATTGTGTAGGGTGTACATGAAATTTTGTTGCAGGTTTTCACTCAAACATTTATTTTTCGTAATTCTGGGATAAATATAGTTTCTGAGATCTGACACCTTGCCATTCTTACTAACCACCACTAAAAAAGGTTTGCCAACCAACCTTGAATCTACAATTTTGATCTGTCACTAATCACTATAATCCTTATTAAAAAAAATTACTTGTGTATTCAAAATGTACAGTGCTTTTAATTTAATTTGTCACACACCTTCAAAAGGAAATATTCATTTTTTGAGCTAAAAGGTCGAACAAAAAATACAGAAATGTAGGGTTTTTCTACAGGTTTTTCGTAAAGTTTTGTGCTATTGAGTCAAATATTTTCTAAACTGTCGAATGTCAAGATTATGGACATAGGTAACTTACTTTTTTTATAGGACGGACACCCTATATATCATTACATTTTTGAAAAGACATTTTCTATTCACAAAAATATAGCACAATTGGTATAAATATGATTAAAATTGTAATTTTCCAGAATGAAGATACACGAGTTTATTCATTTGTTACCAATCCAATAATTGTCAGGGTTGCACTCGATTTGTCAAATGTTTTACGTGAATACTGACCCTTATTTACAGTAAAAGTAGATAAAAGTAAATACTTCATTTGAGTAATTCATTAAAATGCTAAATACAACACGCCAGGAAATTATAATTTTAATCAGATCTCTATACCAATAATTGACTCTAAACTATTGAATAGAAAGGGCATGTGTGCTATATTTTCGTGATCAGAAAGAAGAGCCCTTCTAAATATGTAATGATACTGATGATTAGGATGTGCTATTTTAAAAAAAATAAGTTTTGTTAATAATTTGACAGTTTAGAAAATATTTGACTCTGTAGCACAAAACTTAACGAAAAATACTACAAATCGTTTTTTTGTTCGACCTTTTAGCTCAATAAATGAATGTTTCACAGCCTTTTGAAATTGTGACAAATTAAATTGAAAGCACTGTACACGGTGATTTTTAACTTGATGCACGATACAGAATTCGAGAAGATAAAATCTCCAAAATTGATTCGTTTCCGAAATGGACCTTTCTGTACACTGATGTAAGATTCCCTTATTCCCTTAATATTAAACTTATACATGAGCTTAACGCAGACAAACGTGCCAGTTAATGGTAATGTTATTGTTCAGATTTTAAATCTGATATTGAATAGATATTTCCATTGTTTACAGATGTCATCAAAAAAATTCGTCCAACTATCAATGACTGGGACTTTAGTTTTGCAGTTGTCGACTGGTTCGGATTTGCGAATCAGCGCACAAAAAAGAGTGATTATTTTGTGATTGAAATATTGATATTTTTTTAAGAACTGTCTTAGTTTTTAAGAATAATTGGTTTGTTTTTAAGAATGCTATGTTTATTTTGTTTATGCTGTTTAGAAAATGTTCCTTGACTTTATTTTTATACGGAGTTTCTGTTTTTTTCATGTTACTTAATTTGGTGTCGTTTTGAAAAAATGTATTTTTCTAAGAATTTTATAGTTTTAGTTTTTAAGAATATTATGTTTATTTTGTTTGTGCCATTCAAAAATATGTAGGTATCAAGTCTATTTTTATATGAAGTTTTAATAATGTTACTTTCATGAAGTCAATACATATTTTTCACCTCTGAATGCATTTTCATTTTTAATAGGGCATACAACGATTAAAAACTTCATACATCAATTTTTTTCAGTTTGTGCATATCTGCTATCTATGCGTAATGAATTTTTTTTAGGATCCCACAACATGCAGTGACTAGGAAATGTATTGAACTTATTGGCCACTGAAATGTTCACACATTTTAATGGCAAATTCGTCGAATTATCGATTGACGTTATGGTACCGGATCCCTCATTTGAAAAAAAAAGTGACTAACCACTCTTCTGCAATTTTAGTGAGAAAATTCATTTTGGCCAGCCTGACAATGTTTTTTTATCAGCGAAAAATCTGGTTATCGCTGCGTTCTCTAAATAATATCAATTTTGACCAAAAGTTTTTTCTAAATTATATGTTGAAGTTTATCAAATGATTGACCCATTACTTGGTAAACTTGTAGAAATATTTTAGAAAAAATTCTTAGTGAGAAATGTCATAAATTTTAAATTTTCTTGATATTGGAAAACGCCGCGATTACCAGTCTTTTCGCCAATTGAAAAATTGACAGACCAAAATCCCAAAATGGATATTTTCAAAAAGATATACAGTGGAGTAGTAATCACTTTTTTATGAGAGATCCCGGACTATATCTATGTTTCAAAGTTGTCCCTTCTAACAACATTTCTGCAATGTCCAACAACATTTTCGTGTCATAACATTCCTGCTATAGGGATGCTGCGAAAATGTAGCCGCCACGTTAAAAAATTGTTGCTATAACGTTAAATTAGAAACATTCCAATCCAGTTGAAAAAATGTAATATTGAATCATATCATAAATGTTGATGCAACGTTAAAATAACTAAACAATACATCGTTTTTATATTGGAGAAACGTTAGTTTCACGTTGCAACAATGTTTTTGATTTGCAACGTTACTATGATGAACGTTTATGTAGTGGACATAAGCGGTAACAGAAACGTTATATTAATGTTATTGTAATCTTTTGAGTAACGTTACATTGTAAGTGTGTTACGTAACTTGAACGTTTAAGTTATGTTTTTATGTTTAGTGGGAACCCAAAATAAATCCGCCTCTCAAAAGAACCTATCTGACTACTTCATCATGACATAAAGGGAGAGTGTTTTCTCTTTACTAAGTTGTGTTTCGTTCCGTTGTAAATTGTTTTGTATTTATACGAAATAAAATATATGACCAACCATTCATTATTTTGATGTCGCTTTATTAATTTTATGGACTGTCCATTATTTTCACCAAGCATTTACTAATTTATCTGATCGTTTTTTTATGATACTGACTCTTGATTATTTATATCTACCATTTATTATTTTTACTGACCACTTCTTTATGTTACTGACCCTCCATTATTTTTACTGACCATTTCTTTATATTACTAACCGTTAATTAATTCAACCGACCATTTATTATTATACTGACCATTTATTATTTTTACTGACCACTTCTTTATGTTACTGACCCTTCATTATTTCAACCGACCATTTATTATCATACTGACCAAAGGAAATAAAATAATGGCAAAGAGTACTATCCATAAAATTGAAATACTGACCATTTAATTTGTTGCCAAATTATTTAGATCCCAGAATATTTTGGGAATAGATTGTTAGAAAACATCGCCGAATACAGATTCAGATTTCCCCTAAACTCAATTCAGGAATTAACAAATTAACAAGCCACCGGCGACGCCAGGACTATGTGCGGTGTTGCAATTCATACAAAAGAAAAAAAGTGATGGAAATATAATAAAAATATTCAAAAAGTAATTGCCTAGTTTATTTCTTGAGCTAGAAAGAATGAGTTTGCCTTAAAACCTTCCTTTTTATAACATTGAACATCGAAAGGTAAACATTGTAAACTAACGATGTCAACATCGATGTTTGTGGTCTCTGTTTTGAGTAGGTACTCGTTTTCCATAACTCGTCAACGCCAGTATTTTCTTTTTTCGGCACTACTATAGATTCTACGAAAGCGTAGAGGGGCCACTACAGAAAATAAATTGAATTCCGACTTAATTCAAGGAATTCCGTGAAACTAAGTCAGAATTCCGAGATAATTTCACAGAATTCCGTAAATTAAGTCGGAATTCAATTTATTTTCTGTAGTGGCCCCTCTACGCTTTCGTAAGATTCCAACAATAATAACTCTAACTCGAAACCTGTTGTCCACTCACAGAATCACCTCACCTTATATCCACCATTTTTCATGATTTTTTGCAACTTTGCTAATGCACTAAAATTGCACTATACCAGCACGAGCTCAAAGACCTCGTGTCGAAAAATCTGCACTTAGTGCAAAACTCATTGACCCGGTTTCCCAATCGAACATAAAAATCCACTCGATTTCTACCAATCGAACATAAATATTGCCCGAGTGTTGCACCAGTGCTGCCTGATTTTACCAACCGAAAACGCTATGAATTAATTTCATTCAAGATCTGGTGCATATACCTAATTTCTCAAAAAAGTTGTTCCTAGTACCTATCTATGATCTATATAATACAAAACTATTGATTGGTCTCAAGATTTTGTCATTTGGCAATGAGAAATGGACTTCTAATAAGTTTAGTTCAGCGTCACTTCATCAGCCGCTACGCAGAGACAACATAATATTAGATTTTCAAGAAGTTCAATGATTCCAATTTCAATTCAATTGGAATTTTACCGTGCAATATTATAGCACTCGATGAAAAATGTATGTTCGATTGGGATTGCCCTAGAGCAAATTTTCATCATAACTGGTTTTGCCCGAGGTCAAACCCAGTGCAACCCTTGTTTTCCCAATCGAAAACACTATGAAAAAGTTTTACCACTTGTTCCTTCGTCGACACCGACTACACCAAAACGAAAAATACAGCCTCAGAACATGCTTTTTATGAAGAATATCTTTTTTTCGTAAAATTAATAATAAAAAAAGTTAACCATATGTATACAACTCCTCGGGACACACTGTATTTTTTAATAAAAATGTCCAAGCAATATTCAAAACAGGGGCAAAATTTATTTACTGCCAGAAAATTCCACAATAACTCAATATTAAACACAGGATAATCTAGGTATAACATTTCAAACTTGACGAAATGATCTATTTTTTAAGAAATAATGAAAAACTGATAATTTTTGCCAAGTTCAAAGTTTTCTACCTAGCTAGAATAAGATTTTTTTTTACACCTTATGTATTATGTGACTTCATTTTTATTTTATCTATGGAGAATAACTCTTCATTTCTGTTTGTGTTTATGCATTCTGTAGATATGTTATAAATGAACAATCCGTTAGTTTCTTGTTTGTTTTTATACTTTTCTATTATATTTCCAATGTTTCAGGAAATATTTCCAAACATTTCAGAACACTAAAAAGTTTTGTAGTTCTTGTTTATAAAAATATACTGTTGGAAAAGAATCAACAATCATAATTAGTGTTTTATTTGTTGATTTTTGTACTGAAATCTTCTAGATAACGCCGCTTTATTTGATACCTGACTTTCACCTTATTGAAATGCCAGGGGCGAGTTCAGAAATGTCACACCCGGTGTGAGTGTGATCCAAGTGTCAAACACTAACCCTTCAGATACGGCAAGTCGTTTTACATTTTATTCATCTGTGCTTATAAAGTGTCATACAAACAGTTTTTATGATACTTTATGAGCAGGGTTGAATAAAAAGCAAAACGGCTTGCCATATCTGAACGGTTAGGGTTTGACATTTGGATCACACTCGCACCGGGTGTGACGTTTCTGAACTCGCCCCAGCTCAAAAAGGCGCACATTTATACTCAGTATCTGACAGAAGTACAGAAACCGCCCAACATTTGACAAAGCGTTCATATTGCATCAGTCGTCGAAACAAATCAATTCCTCAATCTACCAGTTTTTTCAAAACTGTTTATCACGTCAAAAATAAATCTTTTTTCGGATATAACTACTATATATATTAGGAAAGACAAAAATTTAGACTTCCTGGAAATTTCATCAAATTTTTCAACTTCAATGCCTATTTTTGGAGGAGGAATCCGCATAAATGGGTAATTTTAGCCAAGTTTTCGTTTAAAACTTTATAGCTTGACTATCCTTATTTGTTCAATTATTAAATTATTAGGAAGTACACAATTTTTGTTCCTCTTTCTAGCTATTTTTATTAAAAATTACACTAAAAAAATGTATTTTAAATCCTTTTTCAAACTACATCAAACCATTTTTTGAAAAAAATGGTCAAAATACGTAAACTGACAAATCGATACAAGTTTTGAATGCACTATAACTTCTTAGATACCGGAGACAGGATGAAAGCTTTATTAAATGTTTGTCGTATAGTGTATTTGAGCTGAAAGTATTGAAAACGCATTATTTTCGGCCTGTGCTATGTCCTTACCTCACCAGGTGGCGCAAATCGCAATGTTCAGAAGTTAGCATGGCAGTTTCCAATCTATTCCCGTATACACAGGGTGTCTCACGGTCTATGGTACGTTAGACGTTTACGGAAAACTAGACATAGGATCGACCTGAAAATTTGGCTGAGCCCATAATCGAGTATGATCTATATTTTAAAAATATTTTCAGTTTTGCAGTGTTGCCGCTTCTACCCAAAAGTCGTGGCAACTTTCTTATTTTTAATGAACCACCCTGTATATTTATATTTTTTGGATTCCTTGACTGATTCTAATCACTTTTGCTTGATATACTTCTATACCTATCGGCAGCGGTTTTCGAGATATAAATTAATTTATAATATTTTTGTCGTAAAACACATCAGTGGATTCAGTTCAATAATTTCGTACTTGAAAACGGCGGAGAGTTGAAATTGCTATGCCGACTAGAGGAAGGTAGGTTCATATGGTTCCAATGGAGAAACCGATCTGTAAATATACAGGGTGCTTCAAATTTATTAATCTTTTTCCTTCACACAAAAATGATAAGAAATCGATTTTTTTCAAATGGAAACCCCTGTATATTACTTGAAAAATGAAAAGGCCAATAAATTTCCTTTCAAATGGTATCCCATGTTCCTATACCTAAACCTTCAGGATCTACAAGAAAAATGCATTTTACTAAAAAGTAAATTATATTGGTAGATATACATGATATGAAACATAATGTAGTTTCTTGGGCAACCTATAGTTGCCAGGTCACACAGCAATAACAATTTATTTTAAGTAGCAAGCTTTATTTGGAAATCATATAAGTATTTTGATTGAGTCACGAACCTCAAGTAAATAGCAATTATTGGTGTGGTTTTCTTTTGGTAGCGCACACCCATACCTACACTTCACGAACCAAAGCACCAAAGAACCAAAAAAACAAAGAAACAAAGAACCAAAAAACCAAAGAATCAAGGAACCAAACAGACAAGGAACCAAGAAACCAAGAAAACAAAAAAACGGAAAACCAAAAAACCAAGGAACGAAAGAATCAACGGACCAATGAATCAAAGAACCCAAAAACCAAGAAATTAAGAAACCAAGGAATCAAAGAACCAAGGGATCTGGGAACCAAAGAACCAAGAAACCAAGGAATCAAAGAATCAAGGAACCTAGAAACCAAGGAACCAAATTCAACTTCAAAAAGAAAAAACAAATACCTACTTACATTTGTATCAGTATATTCTTATTTCCTTGACCAATTCTGTTTCATTAATCATACATAGTTTAATTATTGATTTCAAACTCCTTCAAAGTACCAAATAACCAAGGAACCAAAATTCCAAAAAAAAAACAAAGAACCAAGGAACCTAGAAGCCAAAGAACCAAAAAACCAATAAGTCAAGGAACCAATCGCAAAACCAAAGAACCTAAATTCAAGTCCAAAAAGCGACGAAAATCAAACACTTACATTTGAAGCAGTATTTTTGCTCCGTTGACCAATCCAATTCATTAATAATCGTTAGCGAGACGCAAAACACAAAGACTATAGAGCATATAGACCTACAGGAAAGGGGAATCAACGAATGACGAAGCCAACGGACCAGGGAGCCGAGGAATCAAGGCAGGCGACAGAACCTAAGGAACCAAAAAACTAAGGAATCTAGATACTAAAGAACCAAAGAACCAAAAAACAAGAAACCAAAGAATCAAAAAATCAAGAAACTCAGAAACTATGGAACCAAAGAATCACAAAACCAAAGAACTAAGGAACCAAAGAACCTCAATAATTAAAGTCTTCAAACTTCTAAAACAGTATAAAACAGTAACATTTCGAACAAAATCACAAAATAAGCACCACATGAGTAATTCTACGTAAAAGTCCCTTTGATCAAATGACACGCTGCAGTCCGGGGCACACCGTTGACGTAGTACTTCCCACTGATGTCTGGGTATCGATTTCGAGAATTATTGCCAATAAAAGTTTTGATATTGACCGTATTGATTGTGCAATTCAGATGTTGTGGAGATGAGAACGGTAACTATAAAAACGTGTATCGGAGTATTTTTTCAGTGTCACCCGCCCCATCTACTTGGGTGCAAGCTGGCAACGTTCAGTACAAAATCAACAACTGTCATAGTTGTCCGGAGTTAGTCGATTAAAGGTGCCTTTTGTGCGAGCGGTATTGGGATATTTGGCACAAAACATTCCCCCTTGTTTTGTGGATATTTGGGTATTTCGGTATTGAGAGATTTAGAGATGGGGCAAGTGACACTGTCAAGATACCCTTTTATGCACCGGGTATTTGGTGATACGGCGATTCCGTGATTGCGTTGCCTAAAATTTATATTAAAACTGAGAATTAATTTTCTGTTGTTATTACTCATGAAAAAGAATCAATAATTATTGATTTATTCTACAAGAAGAAGGGAACAAGCTTTGTTTTGTACAAACGTTCTAGTTAGGTGGCGTCACTGCAGATCATTGCGCGTGCGCAAAGTATATTTTACGGCGAAAAGATAAACTTCAACGAAGATTCGGGTATTTGAAGAAACGGAGATTCCAACAAACGCGCTGCCGTCACGTGATCGTCATCCACCAATCCGGCGAATCGCCGTTCAACGAAATCTCCCATCCCTTTCGCACAAAAGGCAACGAGATGATACATTACCCGAGCACCATCGTTGCCAAATCATGCGTTATTGTTGACAGTATCACTTCCAGCTGTTATTTAAGCGGGGTATTTAAAAATCTCGATGACGCTTCAGTTAATCCTGTTTTATTTTTCTATCTTTTAAGCGCGATATTCAAAAACGTGGCTTATTGTGTTTTATGTTTTTCGAGCCAGATAAAAAGTTAAGAAGTCTAAAGGGTATCGTTTATGTCAGGGATAACAAACTACAGAATGTATCCCATTTTTTCCAACAATACGATGTAAGCAATAATAGGTATAATATATTGTATGAACATTCACCTTATTAAGAACCTTTGTTTTGTATATTATAATAATATAATAGATTTTTAGTTGTTAGGATAGAAAATTTCGAAAGTTGTAAAATCGAGTATGTTTTAAAAATAAGAAATGCGTTATAATTATAATATTATTATGTTCATATTTGAATACAATAAATATACAATACATAATATACTCAATAACGGCTCCTTCTCAAGCATTTAGCATTTGTGCTTATCTATCAAATCTATAATTTCTGAACTTGAAACAAATGCATGCATAGTATAGAATATAATAATGTATAGGGATTGAAAAGATTATTGACAAACGACTTATTGCTTTGAAATTGGGTTGAGTAACCTCTACAGGGTGGACCAGAAGTAATGGGTCATACGGTAACAGAAGATTAGCCAGTAGGGGGCGCCACTTACATAACTTTTCACTCATTTAAATAGTCAGAACTTTTTTGTACGCACACGACGTACATTTTTTTAAAATTGAAAAAGTGATTTTTCTATCATATTAACTTGAAAAAGGTTTACTTTGTAGAAGTGCCTAGGAGTAACCTTTTTCAAGATATTTGAACTTGAAGTAATCCATGCAATGTGTTTTTAAATGGAAAATTTTGTAAATGAACATAGGAGGCTTTGAAAACGGCATTATCATGGTAATTTTGACATCAGCTCGAATGCTCAATGTTTCTTAAGATAAAAAAAACATCCTCGAATTACTCTAATTTTATATTTTTTTTTACAAAAAAAAATGAAATTTTTTTGAAAATGTTTGTTTTACCGTGACAACGGCATTTTCGATGTCCCCTATGTTAATTTTAAAAATTTTCCATTAGAAGCAACATTGCATAGATTACTTCAAGGGCAAATATCTTGAAAATGGTCACTCCTATCGACTCTTACACAGTGTACCTTTTTTACGTAGAAATGACGGAAAGATAATTTTTTCAATTAAAAAAAAATGTTCGAGTGCGTACAAGAAAGTTATAACTATTTGAATGAGTTGAAAGATGTGTAAGTGGCGCTCCCTACATGTTAGATTCATACAAAGGCCAGATATGAATTATGAATTTTGCATGTCAAACAACCCCCATATACGAAACTTCATCAGAATAACATGATTATTTCAAAAGTTATTTGAAAAAATCAAAAATTAAAATGAAACTTTGGCAACCTGTATTTCTGTTAATATCAACTTTCGGATTTGACAAGTTGAGGTCTATCGCAATATTTTTGTGTGTGGAATCTACTCTGTTACCGTATGACCCATTACTTCTGGTCCACCCTGTATATCAATATCCTTTCTATACCTCCAGCGAAGTTTACTAATATAAACTTTGCCTCCAGTGCGCGTATACTTAGTAAGAAATATACGAAAATAGCAGTTTTTTTTAATTAATAAGTATTCCGTAAGATTTTACATCTTGTTCTGAACATTTTTATTATACATATAGTTGCATATTCTGGGAATCGCTCCTGCTTGATCTAAAACTAAGATGTTGAGAAAATGAGCGAAATCAATTGATAAACAGGGTGGTTTGGAACTTATTTTGTAAAAATTGACAAGAGTAAAGTAGCTTTGTTTAAAAAGATATCAGAAAAATTTCTTAAGAAAAGTCGTTTAGAATCAAAAGGTAATGCAGACTCTCAATTTTCAGGCAAATCAACCTACTTTGATTTTATAAGTAGGTTTTATAATGAAATTGCTGATTTTGAAATGTCAACAAAACCAAAATGAATAAATGATTTATTATAACAATAAAAAACGTTCATTGCTGACAAAAATCATCACGAACAAAAATAAAGAAATTATTAAATAAAATAAAATTGAAAGTCTGCCTTAGCTTTTGATTCTAAACAACTTTTCTCATTAAACTATTCTGATATCTTTTTAAACAAAGGTATAGGTATCTATACTTAACTCCTGTCAATTTTTACTAAATCAGTTCCAAACCACCCTGTATATCAATTGATTTCGCTCATTTTTGAACATCTTAGTTTTAGACGAAGCAGGAGCGATTCTCAGAATATCACAATCAAATTCGGAAAATGTTGGTCAATTGTACCTTACCGAAACTCAGTCCGTGGACACACTGATGATGTATATGCTTTCCATAATATTATTAGTATAAACTCCCACACAGTACGAAATAGTATAATCAGCTTCACTGTTTGTTTTAAGCACTTTAGAACGTTTTATCAATGCCAACAACTCCGACTCCGATAAATAAATAAACTCAACCAACCAAGAGAAATGTCAACAGTAACAGCAACATATTTCCCGCTCTTGGCGCTCTTCAAGAATGTGTCAATTCACAACTGCGTCATGATATAATATGACATTTCGAATGCTGGGTAGTGGATTTGGCAACGAGGGAGCTCGGGTAATGCATCATCTCGTCAAAAGGCGAGTTTAATACTCGCGGCTGGATGTAGCTCCCGTCCCGTCATCGATTTTTAAAATGGCTCATGCACTAACCACAGTGTTGCCGTATCTCTGTCTGTAAAAGTTGGGACTGTTGGGAGTTGGGATTGTATATTGTAGTTTGTTAGGGAGGGTAGGGAGGCTGTATCTTTATGTTTATATGTTTATGGGTTTATTTTGATGTTTAAAATTTGTGTCTTGCATCTTGCACTTACATCTCATCAGAATATTCATAAATACAATTAAATAGGTACCCAGCCTTATTCTTCCGCGATACCAATACGTTTTGATCATGGGTCTATAATGGATAGTAAAATATAATTGTGCTGTTTGTGAAGACATTTCCAAACAATGAAAACCTGAACCGACATTGCAAGAATCATTTTGAAGACGAAAATACTAAAGCATCCTCAGGCGAGTATTGTGACTACTTCACCACAAGACTGGCAATAAAAAAGACATATCAGGATATTTTTTTGTGTAAAACATAATATGGGATTTTTTTTATTAATTGCAAAACCAAAATTCAAATATCACGAAAAGATGATGCATAGCCGATAAACTTATTAGATGCAATTAGAATGGTTGTAAGTCAAACATCATACACGGTAGGTCAAAAAATGTAAAAATTGTACAAGAGTAATGTACCTACCTATACGCTTATTTAAAAAAATACAGCAAAACGTTATAAAGAAAAGGTGTTATACAGAATCTAGAGTTTTGCCTTATTACCAAAACAAAGCGCCCTAGATTATTTTGGTCTGTTTTAAATTATAAACTCAGGTAGGTATAATGGTATCAAATACAAAAATTGCTCTTTGTAAAAGATAGTTTATTGGTATATACCTACCTACATTATGATTATTGATAGTTTACCATGTTAACGAGATCTTTTGCGGAAATTCAAAGTTTTGTTCAATATTGTTGCATTGCAACGAATATGAACCATGTGATTTTCTAAAAAAATAAAAATCTGAGTGGATTTCACAAAAATGCTTGAATCTGAAAAAAGTTATACGAAGCTGATTTGATTTTGATCAATTTAATTATGAATGTCACAATTTCTAGAGGCAATGATAATTGAAGATGATTTAAAAAAAAAAACAGTACCTACGTCACAACTTTATTATTCAGGCATAACTTTTAATTCGAGACAACTTTTTTTCACGACATTTTACGGATTTTTTTGAAATAAGTGATAGGTAATTTACTGTTGTTACCTTCATCAATTTCTATATTTTTTGACCCACCCCGTGTATGATGTTTGATCTGCAACCATTCTAATTGCAACTAATAAGTGGATAGAACATATAGAACATACACCAACTTCCGATGATATTCAAATTTTGGATCTGCAATTAATAAAAAAAAGTCCCATATATGTTTCACACAAAAGAATATCCTGAAATGTGTTTTTTATTGCCAGTCTTGTGGTGAAATAGTCACGGCACAATACTCGCCTGAGGATGCTTTAGTATTTTCGTCTTTAAATGATTTTTGCAATGTCGGTTCAGGTTTTCATTGGTTGAAAATGATTTTTCACAAACTATCCATTATAGACCTATGATCAAAACGGAATGGTATCTAGGTATTTAATTGTATTTATGAATATTCTGATGAGATGTAAGTACAAGATGCAAGACACAAATTTTAAACATCAAAATAACCCCATCATAAACATAAACAATCAGCCTGTTCCCCACTGTCCCAATCCGAGCAACCCAACTTTTACAGACAGAGATACGGCAACACTGTGGTTCATGCATGGGAGCCTTGATTTTAAAAATCGATGACGGGAGCTACATCCAGCCGCGAGTGCTTTACTCGCCTAGTTTACACCGACAACTTGGTCCGCGGACCAAGTACCAAATTCGGACTATATCCGAACCAAATATTTGGTTCGAATGGTGTAAACAGTTGCGGACTAAGCTGGTCCGCTCTTGGTTCGGTAATCGCCAGCAAGTGTACCGAACTAAATTTGGTTCGATCTGGATCAAAATTTTGAGGTTATATTGATTGTTATTATTGTGAATTGTGTTGGTTCTGAGTTTCTAAGGCAATCTGAGCGTACTTACTCATGTTTTTTTTGGTTACAAATTGTGTTGATGAATAATTTCGACTTGTTTTTGACATTTGACGAATTGCGGGCGTACACATTTAGTTCACGCGTTGCAAGACGGTGTAAACGGGCAGGAAGCAAGCATTGGTCCTACCGTACTATCCCCACCAGCTTGGTCCTATCGGACCGACCTAAACGGGTTATCGATGTAAACTAGGCTAATGTCTAATTTACATTGAATTTCATTTCGAAGTGGAACTGTCAAGTTTCTCCTTGCTAAATGAGAATCATATGGTACCAACCACATTGAATTTGGCGTAAGGCGTAAGCGTGACTTTGAACAAAAGTTCAATGTAGGTGCCCAGTTTTATAGGTATATGGTGCCAGCCATATACTTATAATCTATAAGTATATGGTGCCAGCAAATGATTCTTGTTTGTCAAGGTAAAATTTGACAGTTTCAATTCGGAAACAAATTGAATGTAAACCTCACAAGAATGGCGGCCATGTCGGCATAAATGAACAAACAAATAACATACAATACACGATTTCACAACCTTTTAAAGATTGAATTTTGATATTTCAAAAATCCTTTCTTATAGTGCCCCCAGTCACCTTATTCTTTTATATTATAGATATCAAGTATTCATCTTTTCCTGAATCGTTGGGTTTATAACTACAACAACTAGGTAGATATCAAGAATAGGTATAGGTACTCACTAATCTGGGAAATCCCATTTGAAAATATTCGGTGCTTTCTACCAATCTTGTTCAACTTTTTTGTGATTTTTGAGAAGCCCTAATAATGATTATGGTTAGTACCTAAATGATACGTGATTTTCTATCCAAATAATGATTTCTTCAAAGTTTTGTTTCTATTTCTAAATCAAGATACCTACGCCTTTTAGAGAAATGAAGAGACTTTCTCGTTGTCTCTTCAATTTTATTATCTTTTTAGATGATAAAATAGAAAGAAAGTTGTTTTATAAAATATTTCCAGAAGTAAGTGGCGTGTTCGACTCCTGAAGTGGACAAATTCTCTCCACTTTAACCGACCACCTATCTCCAAAATCACATCTTTGTGTACTTTTTACATAACGTTTGTAGTCAAAATAGAATGTATTGATCGGCACTCGTGTAGGTGACTAGAAATCGGCGGCTTTCAATTGTCTACGTTTTTCCGAGTTCGCGCAGATGTCAACCTCGTTCTCCTACCTCTAGTTCTCTGGTACCAGTGGTACCTCTATCTCTGATGGTGCGTCCCCATGGGCGTAGTGGACGCATTTTGACATTTTGATCGTATTGACATACCCGTTCTGATTGATTGTTCAATTTTGAATCATGACGGCGGGAATATCACCAAACAATATGATTGGTTCGTGATATTCCCGCCGTCATGATTCAAAATTATACAACCAATCAGAACGGGTATGTCAATACGCTTAAAATGTCAAAACGCAGCCCCTATGCCCATGGGGACGCACCATGACGCGTGCATGCGAAATGTCAAGGATTTGCAATCCTGTCTGGGGCCGATCCTCGAGTTAGGCAGCAATCACTCCCTGGGAGTAAATTGGGCGTGGTTCTCTCGAAAATAATGATGCCTATTCTTGAAAGTGGGAGCCAAAATGTTCTCCTGACTTTTGATAGAAGTCTGTTCTATTGACTTGAGTCAGTAGAATTGAGTGGAACTGTCAAATTTCCGCTTGGCAAACGGTAATCATATGCTACCATCCACATTGAAGTAGGCGTGAGCGTGACTTTGAACACAAATACCATGTAGATGGAAGCATATGATTCCCGTTTGGCAAGCGGAAATTTGACAGTTCCAATTAACTATAGCCTCCCACGTTTCAAGAATAGCGAAAGTCTGGGAAAGGGAGGGATGGAGAAACTAATGCGATGGGAACTAGTCTCTCTCAAAAATATTCTTCCTTCTATCAAGTTCGAGGGAGCCGTTGTTCCCTAACTCGAGGATTGGGTCCCTGTTATTTATGAAGTGAGGCTACTTCATAAATAACAGGGACCATTCTCCATTCCCTAGATAAAAAATATATATACGGGAATAGATTGGAAACCGTCAGCCTTACGTCTTACGACTGAGTCACATTATAATATTAGTCTATGGTCACATTCAACATTGGAACATTGCGATTTGCGCCACCTGGTGAGTTAAGGAAATAACCGCCGAAAATAATGTGGCGGGCCATTTAAAATCGGCGATTTCAATTCTTTCAGTTCAAATACAGTATACGACAAACATTTGATAAAGCTTTCATCCTGTCTCCGGTATCTAAGAAGTAAAAGTGCATTTAAAACGTGTATCGATTTATCAGTTTACGTATTTTGACCACTTTTTTCAAAAAATGGTTTGATGCAGTTTTGTCAAGTTTGAAAAAGGATTAAAATACATTTTTTAAGTGTAATTTTCAATAAAAATAGCTAGAAAGAGGTGCAAACATTGTGTACTTCCTAAGAATTTAACAAAGGATAGGATAGTCAAGCTATAAGGTTTTAAACGAAAACTTGGCTAAAATCACCCATTCATGATGCTTTCTTCAAAAATAAAAGGCAATGGTAGGTTCAAAATTTTAGCAAAATTTCCAAGAAGTCTAAGTTTTTGTCTCTAAAATAATAGTTATATCAAAAATTACATCGGGAAAAGATTTATTTTTGACGTGATAAACAACGTTTTGAAAAAACTGGTAGATTGAGGAATTACCTGATGCAGTATGAAAGCTTTATCAAATGTTGGGCGGTTTCTCTACTTTTGTCAGATACTATAATGGCCGATCGCACCATGCAACCTTCAATTAACAAAGACTTAACTAAGGGGCCCTTAAATTTTAAGCGGCCTTATGGCCGATTGCACCAACCTTCACTTAACAAAGACTTAACTAAGGGGGCCTTAAATTTTAAGCAGCCCTCAATTCGTTTTCATTTGCACCAACACTCTTTGAGGGCCCTTAACTAAGTGTGTCCTAGATTTGGCAACGTTGATCAAATTTAGTCATTCCTAGTAACTTTTCCATTATTTAGGTTGAAAGCCTGACGAGAACAATGCGATATGTCATGTATTGTCATAATGTCATAACCTCATTTATGTTTGTTCACAGAATGGTGGTTATATATTTTGGTGATATTATTTACAAGTTTTATCTGACCGACCACTGCTATAATTTATTGCGTTTTGAAATGATGAAAGTTATGTACTTCACCTGTCGTGATCATATCCGAGTTGATCTTCCTCTTCCATCTGAGTCAAGATATTTAAAACAGTTTGCATATGCTTATCTCAATAAAAGTCTCCTAAAAAACCCTATGATCCATTTCCTGTGATTTGGCCGCTCATACATTTTTCAAGGTGGGTATTCTGGTAAATCTAGTGTATCATCCAAACTCCAAATAGTTCAAGTATCCATTCTCACTACTTATGACAGTGGACTGTTCGAGATTCGAGAGACTCTTGAAAGTTTTCTTTAATGTAATTCATATTACCGATGCTGCCACGGCTAAAAGGCCAAAAATCAAAAATGATGTTTTCATTCCACTTAATATTGGTATATTATGCACAACCAGATGGATGATGAGCCTATATAGTGATAATATATATATATAGTAAAATTTGAATATACTTCTCAAATCTCAAATAACACATTAAAATTATACAATGTCGTAGCCAAACTCCTATATAACTTAACACACGTACGGCATCGATATATTTTCAAAAATAAATCATAAATGTGTTTGAAAATTAATAATTGACTAGCTGACCCGGCAAATTCCATACTGCCTCATAATCAATAATTAATGTTGTGCTAAATTAAATTAAATTAAATTAAACCTCAAATTTATATCGTTTACAGAGATAAGTCAGCGTTAAGTGGTCATCAACGGAGACTTATGGCCGAATGCACAAAAATTTTGAGGATACTTAATGCTAAGAAACCCTTAACTTGACAGTTTTTCATGCAAAATCGTCAAGTTAAGGGTCCCTTAGCGTTAAGTATCCTCAAAATAGGTTGGTGCAATCGGCCATTAATAAAGGGAGCGTTAAGGAAAGCTTTAGGCAACGTTGATCAAATTTAGTCATTTCTAGTAACTTTTCCATTATTTAGGTTGAAAACCTGACGAGAACAATGCGATATGTCATAACCTCATTTGTTTTTGTTCACAGAATGGTGGTTACATGTTTTGGTGATATTGTTTACAAGTTTTATCGGACCACTGCTAATTTATTGCGTTTTTGGCAGGTTTGCTTTAAACACACGGGAATGGATGCAAAACAAAGACACCCTGAAAGTTATGTACTTGACCTGTCATGATCATATTCGAGTTGATCTTCCATCTGAGTCAATATATTTGAAACAGTTTGCCTATCTCAATAAAAGTCTCCTAAAAAACCCTATGATCCATTTCCTGTGATTGGGCCGCTCATACATTTTTCGAGGTAGGTATTCTGGTAAATCTATGGCCGATTGCACCAACCTTCACTTAACAAAGGGGGCCTTAAATTTTAAGCATCCCTCAATTCGTTTTCATTTGCACAAACACTCCTTTAAGGGGCCCTTAACTAAGTGTGTCCTAGATTTGGCAACGTTGATCAATTCTAGTCATTTCTAGTAACTTTTCTATTCTTTAGGTTGAAAAACTGACGGGAACAATGCGATATGTCATCCTAACCTCATTCGTTTTTGTTCACAGAATGGTGGTCACTGATTTTGTTCACAAGTTTTATCTGACCACTGGTAATTTATTGCGTTTTGGGCAGGTTTTCGTAAAACACACGGGAATGGATGCAAAACAAAAAAACCCTGAAAGTTATGTACTTTACCTGTCATGATAATATTCGAGTTGATCTTCCATCTGAGTCAAGATATTCAAAACAGTTTGCTTATATCTCAATAAAAGTCTCCAGAAAAACTCTATGATCCATTTCCTGTGATTTGGCCGTTCATACATTTTTCGAGGTACCTCTGGTAAATCTAGTGAATCATCCAAATTCCAAATAGTTCAAGTGATCCATTCTGACTACTTATGACAGTGGACTGTTCGAGGGGCTCTTATTAGTCTTAAAAGTATTGTAAATAATTATACCGATGCTGCCACTGCTAAAAGGCCAAAAAATCAATAATGATGTTTTGATCTAGACGGATTCTACTTATTATTGGTATGTACAACCAGAAGGATGATGTGCCTATAGTGATTAAAATTTGAATAGGTATACTTCTGAAATCTGATATAAAAAGTCAGTAACGACAATAACAACTGTATCACAACCTCAAATTAATATCGTTAACAGAGATGTCAGAGTCAAGTGGTCATCAACGGAGACTTAATAAAGGGAGCGTTAAGGAAAGCTTCAGCTTTTTTATTGTCAATAATTCCCAACCAATTTCTCAAATTGTCCCTTCCTAATCTAAAATTTGTAACTCCTGTCGTTACTACTAACTATAGTCACAGATTAGCAAAACCCAGTGAATGTATTGAAGTATTTTTCATTAAAGTGTTATTGTTCTAAGGAGCTGTTCAAAGAAACCAAGCCGAGGCATCATCGAACGGGACAGATTCCGAAATATATGCTATAGGCAATTAATTGGTTAGAAGAATGGTTTTTTGTTAAGGTTTTTGGTTCAACTGTGCCATTTTTTATGACTAAGTTGTAGAAACTCATGTATTTTTTTTTAATTACGTTTGTGTTTGAACATGCAAGTTTCGATTCTAGACATGATCTGAACTAAGTTTATATTTTTTTCCATACATATATTTGCATGTGAATAATGACAGCTAGAATAGGCATTATATGTAGGTACTTGAATGTATTTTTTCCTGTCCGATTTTTCTATACCTAATACTTAGTTTGTTTACATTAATAATTAGTTTTGAACTGTTAAGTCTACTTGTGCATTAAAGTCATCATGTATACACATTTTCCGTTACTTATAATATTTTCACATTGGTCAGTGGATATTGACACATTTCAAAAATCTGTATAGGTTTTAAAAAAATTAAGTTTTTCTTCTGTAAATAGATTCCTATGTCATTTTTATGTCTTGTGACGTGTGACTAATAAACTGTCTGCTGAAAAGTGATTTCTCTTTCATACTCCTACAAACTAGTAGTCATTATAAATTATTGTCTCAATAACGAAGTTACTTGCACCAAATTTTAGATTTTGATTTAGAAAAAGTGTAGAATATATTTTTTTCAATACTTCTTCAATAACATGGTACCCACTAAACATGTTACGTACCATAAACAATTTGTAACGTTTCATAAAAGTTTATACATTAACGTTTATTTTTTAATGTTAATGATACGTAATTCCAACGTGCAATAGATCGAAAGAAAATGTTGTTTTCCGATAACATTAAAGTTGCGTTATTTATCCGTCAACGATGAAACGTTTCTGGCAAGAAACAGAAATACGTAATTTTAAAGTTTATCTTGGTAGTCAAGTTTGTGACGTTATACATTTGACATTAAAAGTACGTAACAATCGTAACAGATTTTTCATGTTGTGGATTCAACATTGCAATATTGCTACTGTGAAGTGAAATCTTAACGTTATTTCAGAATCACCTTATCTTAATTTTTTTCATGATATTCTCTTAAAACTACCTCTTTAAAAGCTAGTTTTTCACGGTGTCCATTTTTAAAGGTCGACTTCAAAAGTTTCTGATCATATTGTGTCAAGTTGGATCGATCCGATCATAGCAATAAAAAGCGCGTCTGATTAACATGATAATTTAATTATTATGCTACCATCCACATTGAGTTTGTGTTCAAAGTCACGCTTACACAAGGCATTCTACTGCGAGAAATAAGTAGTGATGAAAAATGTTTTCGAATTTTCAAATTTACCGCCAGGGACCGGAACAATACCGTGCGCAAGGCGCCTACGTGAACCATCGAATATCGATCCACAACACGAGATTCACGAGAACACGACAACGGGGAACGGGCAAACAGCAAGGAAACTGACGCTAGACGCCATTGAGCCAGAGCCATTGTTCTGTTCAGTTTTCAGTTGTTGTGTTGTGTTGTGGTTTTCTCTCATTGATGCTTATTCCAAATTTGTTTGAATGTTTTGTGCTTTGTTTTTGTGAGTTGATCCTCACGGCCAGGGGCTCCCCGTCACGTACTCACTACTCAGTTCTCAACTAAGTACTACAACAGTGAATAAAATGCGGACAAACAAAGTGCATTGAGTGAGTGAATTTGTGAGTATTATATTATATTCAACATTTCAATGGGTCTAATCTTAAATATTAATAATTGTCATCATGTTGCTATCTTGGTAATTTAATCTCGATAATTCTTGACTAGTATGATATTTGAATAAATTGAATTACTGGATATTTAATGTATGTATATTTATTTATTTTTCAGTTTGATAAGCTTTGCCTTGTGGGTGGCATGAATTGGAAGAACGAGTGAAGTAGTTGTTTGACACTTTGATCGCAGTGATGGATGTACCTATAGCATTATAGCAATGATTTGGCTGCACCCACTCACTCAGCTCAGAGTCTCAGACCCGCCAAAAAAACAACTTTGTGGTTAAACACAAGACATTTAGTAAAAATCTTGAGAGGTGAGCATTGGTCGATTGGTCCATCTTCATTGGTTTGGGATATAAGAATTTTTGAACACCTTGCAGTTTTTCATTTATAATAATTGTGTAGTTTTTGTGAAATTTTGTTGCAGGTTTTCACTCAAACATTTATTTTTCGTAATTCTGGGATAAATATAGTTTCTGAGATCTGACACCTTGCCATTCTTACTAACCACCCAATATGTGGCCAACCAACCTTGAATCTACAATTTTGATCTGTCACTAATCACTATAATCCTTATTAAAAAAAATTAACTGTGTATTCAAAATGTACAGTGCTTTTAATTTAATTTGTCACACACCTTCAAAAGGAAATAATATTCATTTTTTGAGCTAAAAGGTCGAACAAAAAATACAGAAATGTAGTGTTTTTCTACAGGTTTTTTGTTAAGTTTTGTGCTATTGAGTCAAATATTTTCTAAACTGTCAAATGTCAAGATTATGGACATAGGTAGCTTACTTTTTTTATGGGACGGACACCCTATATATCATTACATTTTTGAAAAGACATTTTCTATTCACAAAAATATAGCACAATTGGTATAAATATGATTAAAATTGTAATTTTCCAGAATGAAGATACACGAGTTTATTCATTTGTTACCAATCCAATAATTGTCAGGGTTGCACTCGATTTGTCAAATGTTTTACGTGAATACTGACCCTTATTTACAGTAAAAGTAGATAAAAGTAAATACTTCATTTGAGTAATTCATTAAAATGCTAAATACAACACGCCAGGAAATTATAATTTTAATCAGATCTCTATACCAATAATTGACTCTAAACTATTGAATAGAAAGGGCATGTGTGCTATATTTTCGTGATCAGAAAGAAGAGCCCTTCTAAATATGTAATGAGAATGATGATTAGGATGTGCTATTAAAACAAAAATAAGTTTTGTTAATAATTTGACAGTTTAGAAAATATTTGACTCTGTAGCACAAAACTTAACGAAAAATACTACAAATCGTTTTTTTGTTCGACCTTTTAGCTCAATAAATGAATGTTTCACAGCCTTTTGAAATTGTGACAAATTGAATTGAAAGCACTGTACACGGTGATTTTTAACTTGATGCACGATACAGAATTCGAGAAGATAAAATCTCCAAAATTGATTCGTTTCCGAAATGGACCTTTCTGTACACTGATGTAAGATTCCCTTATTCCCTTAATATTGAACTTATACATGAGCTTAACGCAGACAAACGTGCCAGTTAATGGTAATGTTATTGTTCAGATTTTAAATCTGATATTTAATAGATATTTCCATTGTTTACAGATGTCATCAAAAAAATTCGTCCAACTATCAATGACTGGGACTTTAGTTTTGCAGTTGTCGACAGGTTCGGATTTGCGAATCAGCGCACAAAAAAGAGTGATTATTTTGTGATTGAAAAGATATTTTTTTAAGAACTGTCTTAGTTTTTAAGAATAATTGGTTTGTTTTTAAGAATGCTATGTTTATTTTGTTTATGTTGTTTAGAAAATGTACCTTGACTTTATTTTTATACGGAGTTTCTGTTTTTTTCATGTTACTCAATTTGGTGTCGTTTTGAAAAAATTTTCTAAGAATTTTATAGTTTTAGTTTTTAAGAATGTTATGTTTATTTTGTTTGTGCTATTTAAAAATATGTATCAATTCTATTTTCATATGAAGTTTTAATAATGTTACTTATATGAAGACAATACATATTTTCACCTCTGAATGCGTTTTCATGTTTGATAGGGCATACAACGATTAAAAACTTCATACATCAAGTTTTTCCAGTTTGTGCATATCTGCTATCTATGCGTAATGACATTTTTTTTAGGATCTCACAACATGCAGTGACTAGGAAATGTATTGAACTTATTGGCCACTGAAATGTTCATACATTTGAATAGCAGATTCGTCGAATTATCGATTGACGTTATGGTACCGGATCCCTCATTTGAAGAAAAAAGTGACTACCAACTCATCTGTAAACTTAGTGAGAAAATTCATTTTGGCCAACCTGACAATGTTTTTTTTATCTGCGAAAAATCTGGTTATCGCTGCGTTCTCTAAATAATATCAATTTAGACCAAAAGTTTTTTCTAAATTATATGTTGCAGTTTATCAAATGATTACTTGGTAAACCGGTAGAAATATTTTAGAAAAAATTCTTAGTCAGAAATGTATGAAATGTCATAAATTTAAAATTTTCCTGATTTTGGAAAACGCCGCGATTTCCAGTCTTTTCGCCAATTGAAAAATTGACAGACCAAAATCCCAAAATGAATATTTTCAAAAAGATATACAGTGGAGTGGTAATCACTTTTTTATGAGAGATCCCGGACTATATCTATGTTTCAAAGTTGTCCCTTCTAACAACATTTCTGCAATGTCCAACAACAACATTTTCGTGTCATTACATTCCTGCTATAGGGATGCTGCGAAAATGTAGCAGCCACGTTATAAAATTGTTGCTATAACGTTAAATTAGAAACATTCCAATCCAGTTGAAAAAATGTCATATTGAAACATATCATAAATGTTGATGCAACGTAACGCAACGTTAAAATAACTAAACAATACATCGTTTTTATATTGGAGAAACGTAGTTTTACGTTGCAACAATGTTTTGATTTGCAACGTTACTATGATGAACGTTTATGTAGTGGACATAAGCGGTAACATAAACGTTATATTAATGTTATTGTTATCTTTTGAGTAACGTTACATTGTAAGTGTGTAACGTAACTTGAACGTTTAAGTTATGTTTTTATGTTTAGTGGGTAGGATGTTTCGCAGAAGCCTTTTCCTGAACTTCGTTGATGCGTTCTCAAAGTTTTTTTTCATTTAATTGAGAATTGTCGGATCACTACGGGTTGCCAAAATTAATTCACTTGAATAGTGGTTATAATAAGTTTATAATTTCAATTTTTACTTTACACCTCTTTCACAAGAACCCTGAAGTATCAATATTAATATTTTGTTCCAGATTGGTCTATACATTACTAGTCTACATAAATATATTGTATGCAACTTTAACTTAACGGAAATTTTGTCTTGAAAAATAAACCAATCTTATATTTCAGAGTGGCTGATTTTTTTAAGGCAAACTTTCTATGATGTTAAATGATACTTGAACAATACCTCATTTATGTCAACTGGCGATTTTTAATAAACTTATCAAATACAAAATTTTTCCTAGGCGCCTGCGCTTTCGTCTGGCCGATTGATGGCGGCTCACAAGAGTATTGCCCCTTGCGAGCCACCGATGGCCTGCCGTGCACAAGCCGAGCCGGCAGCCGGCTATCCCTTATCGGCCCGTTTACGGTTGTTCATAGGCTTTGCCGCGGCCAGAGAGAATACTGTTATATTCTCTCTGGCCGCGGCTGAATAGTGAATAGTTGGCTAGCCGCCTGCCGCCTTTCGGCCTGGCGGACATGCCCTACCTACACGCCGAGCCGGTAAGCGTGTTCGGGCCGCAACCGGCAGTTCGGCAAACCGCTTATTTCTCGTTTCCGGACCAGCCAATCTGTGTTTGTTGGGATATGATTCCAATTTGCCAAGCCAAAATTTGACAGTTCGCATTCGAAAACAATTTGAATGTAAACCAGGCATGAATCGATAAACCCTACGCTATCGCGGAGCAAGGTTTCTATATAAGAGGTTGCCTCACTTTTACGGTCATGACGTCATTTGTGTCTACTGTAGCGCCACTGCGGCCATTTCTCGAACCATTCCATCATAAAATCAAGAATGTCATTTATCAATGTCATAACCTCACTATTTATTTCGTGGTGGACAAGAGATTTTTTGCTGTCGATGGTTTTTCTTTTGTGAAATTATCCATTTACGTTTAGAAAACTGTTTATAAGTGTCTTATCCTTGGATTTGTCTATCAAATATAGTGTTTCAAAGGTAGGTGTGTCAAGAAACGATCATAATAGAGTTTGTTTACATGTGTTAAACTCAGTTCAACTGTCTACTTTATGTGTATTTTACGTAAACCAAGCTTTTATTATAGTTCAATAGTTTCTTAGTAGAATAAGGTAGGTCTTATATGAACTAATAGATAAAAAGTTGTTGAAATCTGAGCATTGATTTATTTGAATATACATATTATAGAAAATACTCACATTTGCAGCAGTATTTTTGCTTCCTTGACCAATAATATACAATAATAATGTCCCAAAAGATAATTTTACACCTCTATCAATATTTTATTTCGATTTAAATGATAAAATTGGCAGAAAATTCAACATTTCATTAATCATTGATCGAATGACACATGACACGTCACGATGCAGTCCGATTCAATTGCATGACAGGAATGACAGAATGCGGACTGTTTCAGACCGCTAGCCTCAAATGACGTCATATTTTCTCCCTTCCGTCTTTACCTCAGGCGAAGTGAGGCAACCTCTTATATAGAAACCTTGGTCGCTGAGACGCGGAGATACCATTATTTGTCAGAAATCGCGTTTGTCCGAAATCCCATGCATCTATCACCGCTTCGAGTGAGATCGGAATGCTCGTGAATCTTCGGATATCTTCTTTGTCCGAAATCCCGTTTTGGTGCATCATAGTGAAATCGACTGAGAGAGATAGATGTATGACCAGTATGATGAAATGATTTTCTCTTTTTTCCATTCACGAAACGATTCCCAAGCAAGGTTGCCAATGTTTATATAAAGTACAATGATAAACATGATTATAGAATAAAGCTCATCGACATGATCTTGTTATGAATCACCTATTATCTATTAAATAGTGTGTGGCGCTTTTGGAAAGAGTAATTCGATCCAGGCCGATCATCATCTTTGTGTGTTTTGTCATCTAATCACTCTCCGGAAGCGCTTTATGAACATAAAAAATAAAAAATTTAAGTGTAGGTAGGTATTGGTTGCTTCGATTTTTTACAAACATCCAAGCAGTCGTTGGACCGAGAGTTGGACCCATTAAATTGACACACAAATGATTGCAAAAAAAACTAAGTCTAGTGATTGTTAGAATAAATTAGAAACAAAAATAATAAACTAAACTGCTGGACACTGGAACTTATACATTTTCAGGTAAAATTCAATCCAATATTTTCAACGAGAAATGAGAGATATTTTAATGCGGTTTCCAGATTTTTGAAGCTAATTTCGTCCGGATATGAACCAGCATCAATGAAATGGACCTTTCCTAAATACAATAAATAACTATGATTGTGATCCATATAGGTCATGCAAAAAATTTGTATGTGTCATATTTCAGTTAACATTGAATTCAGACGATACAATACACCGATTTGTTACTATATAGTATAACCAAAGGTATAACAATGTTGATCAATAAGGGCGTACCCAGGATTTAAACCAGAGCGGGGCGGCTAAAAAAAAGCACCACGGATTCTATAAATTTTTCTTTTTATAGGTTCAAACATTTTTCATAAGTATCTTACTTTTATTAGCAGCATTCTAGCTGTTTTTGTTACATCGCTTGATGATGAAGGTGAAGGAGTCTCCATAAATCAAGAATATTGAAAAATAAGGATGAACATTTGTAGAATAAGAACAAGATCATTTATACAAAAGACGTTATCCTGTTCAACTTAAAATTATCGAATACATTATTAGATTTGTTTTCACAAGATTCACAAAAATATATTTATTAGAGGAAGAGACGAAGCCTGCGACTTGATGACGTTTGTGTATATTTCTTGGTTGATTCTTACTCTAGTATACATGCATACACTTTCAAAAATGATCATCATGTTTCGGGGAATCAAATCGGAACGTCAAATCAATAGGTATCTTATTTTGGTCTAATGCTAGAATGCATTATTGAAGGCGATAGAGATCTATTAACCAACATTTTTTTTAAGTCACCTTATTAAATTTAGCTGCGCAGGTCATAATTGTACTCGATTTTATGTAAACACCAAAAAGTGTAGGTATACATAAGTACAGATGAGTACGCGGGAAGCGTAAAGACGAAACGTACCATTGCACAACACAGTAACGCGTTCAGTCGTGATACGCTTTGGCTAGTAATCAACGGATATTTTTGCCCGACAAAACGTACCTCGCTGCAACGCATCTTACGCTTTCTATGTACGTACAACCACATAATGTGCGTACAACATAAATTGTCCAATACATTTTTATGAACCATCATGCCAATAGTGTGGATAATAATTAATTAAAAAAACATTTAAAATAAATTGATCTAGGTTACTGTAAGGTGTTTTCTCCATTCCTTTTGAAAAGAATATTTCACAGATAATTTTTATGGCTTTGACCTTTAGCTGATTTAGTTTTCAATTTTTTGCTATTCGTTACTTTACAGGGTGATTCACGTAGGTGATCTATTGAAAGTATTTCAAAAAGGGCTTTTCCAGACCTGGTGAATTTTGGTATAAATCGATATGGAAGTGTATTGCAACTTTTAATAATTTTTCGGTTATTCCGGCGTTGCCGGATCCACTACTTTTTCTAGTAAGCTTTTTCTATCAAATTAAACAACATCTTTATATTATTCGATTCTCGAATTCTTTATGAAATTCTGAATAACTTTTATGGAATATGTTATACAGGGTGTCCTAGCGAAAAGGTCGCACCCCGAATTCTGAATCTCCTGGTATCGCTCGGACGCGTCAATTTTGATTGTGTATAACCGTACAATACAGGGTGATCCAAAGATAAGATATTGCGTTACACTTTAGATTTTTGAGTGGAGCCCCCATTTTTTTTTCAGGTTTTTGAAAATTGAGTTTAGTTTATCGAATGATATATATGACCATCTTTGACCGTCTTGGAGATATTTTCATTCAAAGATAAAAAATGACCATAATTTGACGCTTTGTATCTTAGAGACTACACTCAAAGAATTAAGTGGGTCAAATCAACAAAAAAAACCATATGAAATCGGGCCTATCTAGTTCAAATCAACCAGAAAAATATTGTTAAGCAAAGATTGTCCCAGTACTTTCTTTTTTGTTTGAATTAAGGTAAAAGCATTAGTTAAACAACTTTTTTTCATTGTTACTCTACAATCTTATTGTTTACTCAATCGCATAATAGTTTAGTAACAGAATATATTTATGACGGAACATCGAAATAGTACATTTACAATTATTATGTGTTTTAACAATTTTTTTAGTTCACTGAATGTACTTTTAGTAAGATGACATGAAAACGATTCTTCAACAGTATTTTTGTTCGCCAATTTTGTTTTGATTGATTGACAAAAAGAATTGTCACCTTATTAATTTATTGTTTATTAAAATTATTTTGATTGATAAAAAGGTTGCTAGCAGGCTGAAGCAGAAGTGTGATAAATAAAAAGTGATAAAACTTTTGAACAAAAGTCGTTTTTATTTCATAACAAAAGTAACATTTTCTCAATACATTAACATGAAACAAGACAAATTATTCTTACCGGATGGTTTCTAATAACAATAGATAATTAAACTTAAATTGATAGATTCTGGTACACCTATACTTTATAACTTTTATTATATGGGTAGGTTCTCTTTTTGTGAAATGGGTATGATATTATAAAGTGCGATACATCCAAAATGTTTGCAACAAATGGGATTTTTTTTTTTAAATGAACCACAAATTTAAAAAAACTCATTTGTTGTAAATTCTTTGGATGGCACTGTATATCTTATTATTACCTATCCGGTTAGACCCTGCACCTACCTATACGACCTACTACTAAAACTATACTACTTATAAGTATTAATATTATGAGAATGTATTGTTAATTTCACCTCATAGCTACATTCTTCATCATCAAAAGAGGTAAAACCAATTGTGGGGGAGGTCGGTGGGCTAGACACAGTAAATAGAATTCCCAGTTTACGTAGTCTTTTGGTGTGGTTTTGGTATCTGTCATATAGTCGACCAGATGGAATATTTCCAATTTTTTTATAGTAAATATACTGAAAAGAATAAAATATACATACATCAATTTGCTCAAAACTGTTTAGTTAAATACCCACCTTTCTATCGTTAAAATATTTTTCTATGTCAGCAGCTACACATTCGAACATAGGTCTGGAAATTTTAACAGAATTTTGCATATACCAACTTATAACATCTTCAATAACTATTTTTCTACTAGCATCACTAGTTGGTACTGTTTTTAATAACATCTCGAAGATTCTAAAAGTTTTTATGCAATTCAATAAATTTGTTGATATTATATCCTTCACTTACAAAATTGTTATTGACCATAAATCCCGTCGTAGTGCTCACACTGATAGAGCTAGAATGTGAGGTATCCAATAAACTTCGATCTGAAAGTCTCCCCTTCACTTTGTGTATTCGTTGTGCAAGTTGACCATGTAGTGACATTCTAAGATAAGATTTTATCGGTAAAATACCCATTTTTCTTTGTCGGGTAATCATATCTCCAACATGCATAAGATTTGAAATTTAATGTCGTTATTGCACATATCCAGCTAAAGTTATCCCCAAATAACGGACACTCAAGAAAAAAAAACGAAAAACACTCGGACCCGTCGATTTTTGTCTTGAGAGAAAAATATTTTGCGTCTATATCTTCAACTCCGCAACTTTACCGCCTGAGCGGTGGTGAGATTAACCCCCAAAATGTTAAATGGAAAGAGGGGTTGAGTGATACCTCATTTTAAAGGCCCTTTGGCCCTGAGTACAACTGCCAAGTTTCAAGTCTCTGCTGTCATTTCTGTTGATATGAGCTTATCAATATGTTCTTTTTTTTGGATAATAGATTAATCACAAGAGATATAGCTTCTCCATCATATCTCCTTAGCTTGGAGAAGTTAATTCTTGCGATTGATGTATTATCCAAGAAAAACATTTTGACAAGCTGTCTGGGTGACTTGAAACTCGGCATTTATAATCTGGGCCGAAGAGCCTTTGAAATGAGGTATCAATCGACCCTCCTTCCATTCAACATTTTGGGGGTGAATCTTACCAACGCTCCGTTATTTTAGGTGGATACTTTTAGTTGGGACGCCCTGCGTATATCTGAATTAATTCTTCTGTCTCGAATTATCATAACAAGTTATCTACAAATCGGTTCTTGATACAAAAAAAAATATATCTCATAAAATGATATCATATACTTACGTTTTCAATTGTTAATTTATGTCGGAATTCAATCCTGACTTTTAACTTATAACCGAGCTTATAACCTTGTAGTAGGTCCTTGAGTTCATCCCCACTCATGTTCAAAAGTCTCTCTCTTGTTATTTCTTCTGCTGTAAAATCAAATACATAATAATATGTAATACAATATTTCTAGATTTGATATTCAAATTCTGCTATATTGTTCAATGCATATGTATGTATTATTATATAGTTGCCACCAATGATATTGCATGTTATTTTTCACATTATAAAAAAATGATAAAAACTCCTCAGATGCACGACGCTATTCTATCTCCCAATATTAAAGCGAAAAACCCCAGTCTATCTATACAGGGTGTTACAGATTCGATGGAATAGCATCACTATCTTGATGACTATAAGAAATAGAGAGTTGTTTAAATTAAAGCAAAATTGCACATTTTTTTGCTCACCAATATTCCCTTTTTGAAAATTCAAGAAATTTAAAACCATTCCGGAAAAATCCTTTTTTTTACTTATGTTTAAATGAATGTCACATCCTCGTTGCTACTTTTTTCCCTCTACAAAATGACACTACTAATTTTAAGATCAGACGTTTCGTGTTAGAGTAACCATCATCAACTTTTTTTTTTAAATTGTCGAAATTCTTGTTTCTAGCGTAGTGACCTTAAATTTCGATTTTGAAGAATTATTAAAGAATAAAGATCCCAATTACTTTTTGATAGGATTACAAATTATCTAGATTTATTGTAGGTAAATTAATCTGATTAGATAGGTATAGGTGGTACTTACACTTTAGTAAATCAAATAAATATTCGAGACCTCATTGTCTCAATAAATTCCTCAATTCCAAATCGTCTTCACTACGGATCCAACATGGGCAGATAAATTTGAGCATGTTGGAACAACTACTGAAGACGATCCAGCACAGTCACTTGATGTTGCAGCAAGTGTTCCAGTAATAGAACTGACTAGTAAGTCAGTATATATAGTCCAAATCCAAACCAGCTTCCATTTCTTACCACAATCAAAAAGTTAATTTACTCTTTGCCACAACTTTAAATGCACTTGAACAACAATCGATCACTAATCTCAAAAATATAAAGTAGCCAACCAAACACATCTGCCTTCAGAACGAAACTAAAAACTAAAAAAGTGAAAAATTCAAATAGAAAAAGAATGCAAACCAAACACTAGGCCGCCGATAGGCAAAAAGTTGATTGTAGCCCGGTTTACGAGGTAGATTTAAAACACATTTGTATTTACGCAAACAAACCATGGTTGATTCCACTTCACATTTGAAGAAGGACAATAGTTAATAGTTCTTGCACTTGTCATAGTGGATATAAATTACAATTTCAAAGTTACACATACTATTTTTAGATTGCCGTAACGAAACTTAACAAAATCAAAGTTAAATTGACAAAATAATGATAAAATTCACTTACTTCATAGGTTATTGTTGAAATTGTTTCTCAACAACAATTTAGAAGTTGAGTTGACTATTCTATTTTGTTTAAAAATACTATAAAATCATTCAATTTAACAATTTTCTCTATTTTGATCATGAAACACATTTTATTGTCGAATTAACCAATATTATTTCTTTGAGTGTATAAGACGTAAAACAATAAAATTTTGGGAGTACCTACCCATAAGAAATGCTGGTCATTCAAATAATCTTGATCATTTTTCACAATAATCTACAGGGTCTGAGATTTACATGTCCGAGCATTTTTCCCAAATTAGGGTAAAAGTACCTGTTAGCCGGACACTACCCGTTGTCGGACATCTTGCGACAAAACACAAAAATCACTTTCCTTCCACCTCGTATTGAAACGCCCTCTTTAGACGTCAAGACCAATTCAGGAAAATAAGGAAAATAACGGCTTCATCAAACACCCTGTCAACTGAGACAAGTTTACAAAAGTGATAGTGAGAAACTAAGAAGGAAATAGTGCGTGCAATTAGTTGTATCCAATATTCTGGTACTTTTATGATACATTTGAGTTAAGAACATGTCTATCTGTCATTCTAATCTTGAACATTTGACAAATGTTTTGTTTTGTAATTGTTATTAACTGTACGGATAACCGGTCCCAGACTTCGCTAAATTCCCTTTCTCGGACACCTGTCCGACAACCGGTCCAATTCGCGAAATATATATCCCTCTCTTTCTGTCTTACTTGTTGTTAAATCTAGTTCCTCTTTTAATAGACTACTGTATTTAAATGCCAGGGAGCGGATTTCGGACAAGTAAATGCCAAAAGGGGACAAATTTGAAACACTTGAAAAGGTGTCCGAGAACAGGTTAGGTCGACTAGTTCCCGGACATTTTACATTGTTTATATGAAAAGGGCTACCCAGGACCTAGGACCTACTTCTTTAAAGAATATCCCAAATTAAAATAGTCGCCAAGTCAAAAATCGACTGAAAAATGTTACTACATACATGCAAGGAAACAATTTGCCTATTCACATGAAAACTTTGAACTGGTTTCACAATGAGCAATAAGAGAAAAAGGAGTCTTGGTAAGAACGGCAGTAAAAGAATTTGGTGTTCCCAAAAGTACAATTCCAGACAGAGTTTCTGGAAAATCAACTGATATGAGCTCCGCAAAACTGGCCCACAACCTATAATGACAGTCTCTCTACCGTCATTATTAAGGGCTGGAAAAATGAAGGGTTTTCCATTGAAAAAAATGATGGAAAAAAGCGATAAGGAAATGGCTTCTCTTGAACGATCTCTTGTTTCACTTAATTCTATAGAATTCAAAAACCAAACTTCAATTTTAAGTAATAGTAATTAGTAATGAGTTAAAAAAAAATGTAAAAAAGTAATTACTTTGTTCAGTTCTAATCAGTAATCCCAAATTCAATTTAGTAGTGGGATATTATTTTTTTATCATTTGTATTGTCCTAACCTGTTTGATTTTTATTCAAGAAGAAAAATTTCTTTCACGTGCTTTTTTTATATCTGTCACTCCATTATTTCTTCTCCTCTATATCGATGAACAAAATTTAGAAAAATATATAGGTCATCCATTATTTTGCTTTAATTTTCTTGGACGACACCCGTCCCACAACAGGTCCTTGGCCGTACTAGAAATTTGACGCATGTCCGCCAACCGGTAAATGCATATTCTTTCAAATAAATTTGCTCCTTGAAACTTTTTTGAAAACCAAATTAACTGAGATTTACGTATCTATTGAGTAAAATCACCCTCTAATAATAATTCCACATTTTATCTGGTACGCCTACAAAGAATTCGATAGGGCGTGTTGCAGCGAGGTACGTTTTGTCGGGCAAAAATATCCGTGAATTTCTAGCCAAAGCGTACCACGACAGAACGCGTTACTGTGTTGTATAATGGTACGTTTCGTCTTTACGCGTCCGGGAATTATGACCAACAAATGAACGAAGCATTCTAGACCAAAAATAAATGCCCCCTTTTTCCATAACATTTTTTCGAAACTTGATTGATTTTATTTACAGTTTTTTGGCAATGCCTTTTGCCACGCTCATAATATTTCAATGAAATCCCGTATTTGGGGCTTTATTGAGACGAGGAATTCAATTTAGAGGGCGCCACAAACGATTCATACGAACCTATATACTTTGATTTAGATGGCCTCAACTTCTTTGTGCTACACTGTATGCGACTTTTGAGTAAATATTTTTATTCTCCTAATCTTTTGACATAGAAAGGTAGGTAAACGTATTAAGTATTTGTTTCGATAAATCTAACCGCTTTCGATAAAAACTCTAAAATAACTCTGCTTGCAAGTATAATGAATACAAAATCATTTTACTTTATTTTCAAACACATAGCTGGCCTTGGAAAAATGCGCTATAGTTGCCGTGAATACAAGTTTGGGAATTGATAGTTTTAAAAGCTGGTATATTTAAAAAAAAAATTTGTTACGCTGATGGTGGTCAACGACAAAAATACGGAAAATAAAAAAAATTGTACATAATTAACCAACTGTCAAAACTAATTCTCCCCAAACTTGTTTCTACGGAAACCTATAATGGCACATGATTCCAAGCATTCCAGGTTAAAAATAAATTAAAAATTTCGTATTGATCACATGCAAGCAAATAAGATAGGTAGTTTATAGTTTTTCTCGAAAACGGTTAGATTTATCGAAACATAAGTAGTATCCCTTTCTATGTCAGAAGGTCACGAGAATAAAAATATTTACTCAAAAGTCGCGTACAGTGTAGGACAAAAAAGTTGGGACCACCGAAATCTAAGTGCATGTAGACTCGTATGCGAAGAAACGGTGAGCAAATTTGAATTCCTCATTCCGATAAAGCCCCAAATACAAAATGTTGTCAAAATATTATGAGCATTGCCAAAAAACTACAAATAAAATTTAGGTTCAACACACTGTAACTCCGTTAATAATCCTGTTTCGAAAAAATGTTATGAGAAAAGGTGACATTTATTTTCGATCTAGAATGCTCTTTATACCTTCATTTTTTTGGTCATCATTTTTGGACAGTCTGTAAAGTGGAAATTTCTTATAATAATTATATGTAGTACGTATAATAGAAGAAAAATCGTTTTGTAAACTATTGATATGCATTTTTTGACTAAATAGATTGAAGCTTACGCAGATAAACATTTCTGCATAATACGCTTAATTATGGTAAACAGCTATAGAGACTTTCATTCTTGAGAAAATTATACCTATATAAACTCATTTAGACCCAAATCCCGCATATTGATTTCAATCACTATTCTCTATTACCGGATGTCAGATGGGGTATCGATATATTTTGTAAAATAGTATTTCTCTTTCAGTTTTATTGTACGTAATAATCTTTTGCAAACTCAAGGCATGTTTTAGCTTTTTAATTGTTTCGCAACATGCATAAAAAAAGGCCCGGAAATCATATGCTTAAGACCAAAATTAACCGAACCCGCAAATTTCAATCAAGAGTCAAGATCACTAAAAAGCATTTGTGAATCTGTCTTGATTAGGATTTCTCATTCTGGGTTACAAAAAAGATTATTAAATTATTTTTCTGAATAAATTATGATAAATTATGATAGCTGTTGGTACCTATGTCTAGGTAGGTACCTCTTATTTTATTTTTTTCCTCTCTGACTCTTGAGTTTAGTTTTAGTACTTAGGTACTAAAATATTATTATGGAAATAGGTATATTTATTAAAAATATTTTTTTGAACCGTATATATGTATGTATAAAATCTAGGTCGTGAAAAATATATGTAGGTATAATACATTTATGAGTAATGAAAACCTCACCTCACTCATCCTTAACAATCGACATTGAAGGCAAACAATATTACGTATACATATAATCAACAACTTATAACAATATCAACACTTATAAAAATGGTCAACATTCAAAATGTTCTGCTTCAATCTCACAATCACATAAAACTAAACACGATCCAATTCAATATTTACAGGATAAGCCGTTAAACTCCAAAGTTGACACACTCAAACAGAGAGATAAATGATAAATATAATATTATTCACTCACACATGATACTACCAAAGTCTATATATTCCAATAAGTCTGCTCAGCTCACTCTCTCGACCAGCCCGAAATTCCGCCCCCTGCCTTCCCACCTCGTCTCGCCAGCCGTTCTCCCATCAGCCATTTTATCAGTTGGCTGTTACTGTATCGAGTGCGTCAAAAAATAGTGTCCCTAAATTTTATTTTGTGGAACTTATTTTTGGTGTTTTTATTTGTGTGCGATGGCTCCTCATGGAAGTTATTGTTGTGTGGATTCATGTAACAATCATAGTGTGATTAATAGACAATTTTAGTTTTTTCGTTTTCCCAAGGATCCTGTCAGGTAAGCTATAAACTTAATTAAAGCCTATGAGAATCTGAAACTCAAAATTATTTTTTGTTCAAGTATTAAATGTATAAATTGCTGGATAAATTGTGACATTTATTGAAATCTTCGTTATTTTAAGGTGTCAGCAATGGAAAGACGTCCTAGGATTTGTTGAAGAGCATAAGTATGCAAACGTAACACTTAAAGAAGCTTTCAACATCAGAATATGTAGCATTCATTTTGATGAAAATTCATTCACTTTGTCTGGGAAACGTTTATTGAGTACTGCCGTTCCAACAAAGTTACTTCTACGACATGAAGGTATGATGTTTTCATTATATTGTATATAATACATATAGATATACATATTTTTTATAATACTTAATTAATTTCCTTCAAGACTATTTTAGAGTTCGCATTTTTTCTTGCCGGCAGAGATTGCGTGTTTCGCATTGTATACCTAATATGTATATTAAAATTATTATTTTTGATTTATGTTATTTGTCTATATTTTCATATAACTATTTTATAGAAGACGTTCAACAAACACATGAGACTGTCTCTTCCAAAGAACCTGCCAGCCTTTCCAGGTTCCCAATCGATCATCATTCTCAAACAGATCCAGTAAATTTTGAAGGTAAAATTTCTATTATTTATTGACGACAAAAGGTATTTTTCAATAATTGGACTTCTTATTATTCATAAAACGTAAGTAATAAACAACGCATAATTCTCAGTATCAACATCTGATGGAAGAAAGGGAGAACTGTCGCCTTTACGACATGATAACCCCAATGTCCCTACCCAAAGCAGCCTTCGGCAGACATTTATCGAAGGGAAGATCTTTGGTAAGATATTTTGCGGGTCCTTTAATATTATGGCTATACAAAGTACCCATAGACTGGCGCGAATTAAGGTAGAGATAATTTCAAAGAAGTATGAGCCAAGAGCGCCATACTGAAAAAGACCGGAAATATTGGTACCTGCAAATTGAAACAGGTACGCAATATTGTGTATTGGCCCCATTGACTTTAAATACTATAGACTGGGCATCCCATTCATAAAATGGTATTAGTCTTGACGCCAACATCACAATAAGTGCGAAAGAGACAACACTATGAGTGGAAAGAGATAAAACGAGGAATCCGAACCCATCGGGCAACACCGCATGAGAACATGTGATTCTTATAATACGTACGTCCGAACTCGATTTTCATCTGGAACAGCGGCGGCACATTTCGAGTTTCAACCGTTTTGTATGAAAAATATAAATGAATATTAATTTGGGTACTTAGGTACCTATGTCGTTATTGTTATATGACAGTATATCACATTTTTTACTTTCTGAATCAATAAAAATTGAAATTTTCATAACATCAAAAATTAAATCTCCTGCTGTTCTTCCGACAATAATGAATCACGGTTCCGAATAAAATGACAACCAAAATACAATAGCTATTTGTGTATTAAGAGCGCAAAGTGATACATTGCCGCTCTGAGCAAGGAGATGGACGCGCGACGCGTAGCGGATCGCGGATACCTTGCGAGAGCGGCAATCTCACTTTGCACTCGAATTACACACAAGATTTTTTCTACAACCGCAGATTTTAGAAAAACATGAGTTGTATTGAAATAGATATTTTTATTTTAGATGACGATCTTCGAATACGCGTTGTTCATGAAACTGTTGACATAATCTGTTAAATGCTGTTCAGTAATTTAGATTGGGAGAAGTTGACAAAAGGGGTGACATCTAGTAACGCATTTTGAACTTGCATAGCGGTGAACAACAACAAATATTTGGTTATAATTAACCCTACTTGTATTTCTCAGTTTTAATTTCATTATCATTTCATAAAAGAAGTGTTCTTATAGTGATACATCTTTAATCCATTATGTCGTTCAATGCCCACTGTGCTGTCAAATGTCGCAGAAACTTTTGACATTTTTCTAATATGGTTTCCATATTCAGCGACCGACAAAGTTACTTTGCCGCTCGGCGAGCGACAAAGTAGACTCCGCGGAAAAGTGACACTTTGCGCTTCCTTTTTGATGCGCAAACATGGTACTTTGCGCTCGGTTGTAGAAAAAATATATTTCGCCTTTCTTACATATCTCCAAGGCCATTTTACTCAATTTGCCATATGATTTTTGTTTTTGGAGACGGGAAACTGTATGGTCTGCCGGTGAGTCATGATTGGGAAGCTTCCCAGTTTCAAATATTTGATTCCATCAATGTCACGTAAATAGTCTTGTGGGTTAAAATGGGCCGAACACAAAAAGGGAGGTGTGATTCGAAGTCGGTCCTCGTCAATCCTCACCAAAGAACACCAAATATTTCGCAGCTCTTCATTTTTTGGAAATCTAAAATTGGATAACAAGAAAAAAATATAAAAAATAGGAAACAGCAACGTTTTACTTTTCTTGTAATAGACATAAGTATATGTACAGGCGAAAAGTATTATAAATAAATGGCCGAAAAACTATTTTTAACTATACCAAAATGATTATCAGTGCTGGAAAGTGAGTGGAGATAAATTCAAAGAAATATGGTGCAGGAGTCATACTAAACAAAGACCGCAAATATTGGTATACCTGCAAATTGAAGCAGGTAAGCAATATTGTTTATTGGTCTATTCTTCTTTAAATTAATGTCTAGACCTCGGTCTAGACATAAATTTAATTTTGTATGTTTAGACATAAATTTGGCCCAAAAACATTTATGTCTAGTGTATATCTAGACATCAAAGAAGTATGGGCAAATAAACAATACATAATGCGTAGGTACCCTGCTTCAATTTGCAAGTACCAATATTTGCAGTTTCTATTCACTTTTCGCATTCTCCAGAAAATTAAACATTTTTTATATATCCTATACCTACCTTAAAAACAAAATTGCCATTTTTTCTGGCACGTTTTAAAATGTAAAGGTTTATTCGGAAGCCTTGGGAACAGGGTAAATATCTATTTTCAACCATTGAACTTTTATCGATACTTTTATTTAAAACTTTTTTCCAAACGTCAAATTAAAAAGTGAATTGCGGGGTCCATTTAGCTGTGCCCTGTACAAGGTTTTTTTATATATTGATTTAGACCCCCTTTATCTTTTTTATTTGACGTTTCTGTCAAAAATGTCCCTTCATAAAAGTCTATTGATTGGTTTCGAGCAAATTGTTGGAAAAACTATATTTCGCTTCAACAGGAAGAAAGACTGGGCGTCGTCAAAATGTTTAATTCCAATTGAAAGGTACAGGCAAAGAGGGCGATATGTCAAAAAGTTAATTTCGAGATAAACGCGAGGTTTTAAAAGCTCTAAAAAGTGATTATAATAATAATAATTGTAAAAGTAAGCATTCTTACTGAAGACTTCAACCTTATTGTAATAAAAAAAACGAAAATAAGACAGTTGAGGAAGTATCCAATAAATAATTCATCTTGACTGTGTATGAAATAATCGAGGAAATAATGGAATAGGTATTCAAGTAATATGAATATCCTTTCTTATTTGAGAACAATCGGTTCCTATTGCATAAAACACTACCATTCAGGCTTTTTTTCCAAATCAGTTTCATTTTTTCGTTGTTACCTATTCACGAATAAAAACAAACATTTAAACTTCCTGAAGATTGAAAAATCCTCATTTTCATGAATGAAATATGATGATGCCGACACTCTACACCACTGGATCCCTCTCCAGTCAATGCTCAATGCAAATTTGACACTTACCTGTGAATGGTGATATTGGTGATTTCTGGATCCGAATGGTCCAGTTTTTGACACAGCAAGCACACTCTAACCATTTTTCACAAATAAAGTCACAATACAACACTTCACAAGCACGAAAGTAGAAGTTTTCAAGTTGAAACCCCATGGCACCACCGCACTACCTTCAAAATCGAAACCAGCTGTTTAAAGGCAGCGTTGCCGTGTACTAGGACTAATATTTACTATGTATCGCCTGTATCCAATGCACAAAAAATCATTATTTAATGGATGTTAGTAATTAAGCTTTGAGTAGCACAAAAATGTTTCACATTATTTATGATATGAAATAATATCATCATTAGACACTATCACCATTGTTCAACATTGAGTTGATTCACACGAAATCATGGTTGTAAATGTGTCTGATTATGCGATAATCTAGAATAGTGAACCTTGATGCACCTTCTTGAAAAATGAACAATACTCAATCCTCCTCAATTTTCATTGTATCATGTCTTATCAATCAATTCCGTACACAGAGGAATTTTCATTGATGAAGATTTGCCCAAATCGGCAACCGCGTCCAAAGCAGGTCAGTTTTCGGCGACGCAGATAGATATAACTCGACAAGGATAGCGATACAGTGAATTTCTCAAGACATACGTCCAAAATTGGATGATGGTGCCATTATTTTTGAAGGTTTCCTTCTCTAAAGCCTTATAAAACTCAATGATTGGCCCATTATTCATTGAATTTGTGTCTAGACATGTATGGCCCTTATCTTTTTGAATCTATCTTTACCCCCAGACTGGCGCGAACTATTCGCAGTCGCGGCGGATTGATCTGATCTTTGACACATTCTACATGCAAATACGTAAAAGTTATGTCAAAAATTAGAGACATTCGCCATGGCAGCGAATAATTCGCGCCAGTCTGGGTGTACGTTAAAATACCAATCTCCATTTTTCTGTAAAAATCATAAAATTACTAAATCTTGCCTTGTACATCGTTCGCATATTTAATTTGAATTTATTACACTCTACATTTTCCTAAATCGTCAATGTTTTCATCTACACGGCATGTCCCCGGATACGTTTTTCAAGAGGACATAAAATGGACAAGAAAATTAAAGATACGACAAAAAGTCATTCTTGATAAAAGTTTTTGCTTGATCTAAAAATATCATCTGTCGAAAAAAATAGTACTGGATTAAATCAATGCTAAAATTAATAATTTGACATTGACACGAGCTGTGCTAGTCGAGTCAATCGATCGACCGAGTGGTCTGACGATTAACTAGCTGACATTGACAATAAGGTTTGTTGTAATTATTATGTCATGAAATTATTAGGTGTTCTGATTACATGATGTGATAGAGAATAATCATTTTTTTGTCTCCCTGTATATTTTGATATATTTTTCACGAGAGGTGTTATTTTTAGACCAAGCAAAAACCTTTATCAAGAATTACTTTTTGTCGTATCTTTAAACTTTCAGTCCATCTGTCCTCTTGTTACACCTATCAAGGGACATACTGTATAATATCATGGTTGATATTAGCTACAAAAAAGTGAATATGACATTTTTTGCAGATCAATCATGTCAAACCACTCCTAATCTCTCAAGCGACACTCCCAGAAAGCAAGCCCCGAAGAGGAAAATAGTTCAGCTACAAAGATCCCTTAAAAAACGCAGAAAGACGCGTCTTCCAAAAATTTTGGAATATTTGGAAGAACGCTATCCGCCTGAGGCTATTATGGTATTAAAAAATCAATTATCACTATTGGATAAATCCCCGAAAGGAGGAAGGTATTCGAACTATTTCAAACAATTTGCTTTAATTATATATTTGCTGGGACCTAAAGCCTACAAAAATCTATCAAAATGGATAAGACTGCCCTCACCAAGCACTCTAAGACGAATCACCCAAAATTGGAATATCTTTGAGGGTTTCCAAGAATTTGTTTTCAAAATTCTAGAGTTGAGGGTTCCATCAATGTCGGAGAAATCTAAGGACTGTATAATTTGTATTGACGAAATGTCAATTAAACCAAATCTGTTCTATAATCTCACTAGAGACAAAATAGTAGGATTTGAAGAACTTCATAACAAGAGATCTTTAAATATAGCTACGAGTGCTTTGGTAGTTATGGCAAGAGGGATATCCGCAAAGTGGAAACAGCCTATTGCATATTTCTTTACAAACAATTCCACCGATTGTGAAGATTTGAAAGAAATCATATTTGAGGCAATAAGGAAACTTAAGAGCATAGGTTTAAATGTTCTCGCTGTTACATCGGACCAGGGCCCCAACTTCTTTAAATTAGTGAAGACCTGCTTGAAATTAACAGTGGAAGCACCTTATTTCTTGGTTGACGAAGACCCGATCTACTATTTGTTCGATGTGCCACATCTTTTGAAATCTACTAGGAATAATTTGTTTTCTTCCCATTTCCATCTTAAAGATGGTATCACGGACAAACGTTTTTTACAAAAAACGTACGATCTGGATAAAAGAAAACAATTCCGTCTAGCACCAATATTAACGGATGTACATTTAATCCCGAATAGTTTCCAAAAAATGAGGGTGAAATTTGCTTCTCAAATCTTCAGCCCCTCAGTTGCTGGTGCTACGCATACGTATATTGAATATAAGAAAATCCCTGAAATAGCCAAAGTGACAGCAAATTTCATTAATAATATGAACAAGCTATTTGACGTTTTAAACTCTAGCTCCTTAAAATCTTATCAAGCATTTATGGGAAAAGAAAAACAGCTTGCGTTTCTCAAAGAGATGGATGAGCTATTTTTGAATTTAAAGGTGATGAAGAGGAAGAAAAATAAAAACAAAGAATTTGTAATGACGGATGTGACCAGAACCCTCAAATTTATTTATGGCTAGAGACTTACTATTTCTTCAATCTTGCACTTATGGAAAGTTCTGCAGAAGGAAAACTATAAATTTCTTCTTACTCGTAACCTGAACCAGGACTGTTTGGAAAATTACTTCGGTCAAATCAGAAATGCTTCTGGTAATGTAAAAGATCCAACTCCTATTCAATTTACTCGGGCCTACAAGAAGTTATTTGCTTTGCGATATTGTGATGAAAAAGAGGGTTCTAATTGTTTAGAGGACGCAAATGAGATTTTGCTAACAATTACTCCAGATTTTCTAAAAAAAACTGAATTTTTGAGTACGACGGGGAAAACTGTGCCAGTTTTGGATATTCAAACCAATGACTTCCGGAATCTACATACAGAGGAGGGCAATGCATTGGTTTATGTAGGTGGATATTTCCTACGAAAATGTCTCATTAAACATCAGTGCGATATTTGTGTGAACTTTGTAAATAAGGACAGTTCTGACGAATCCTCAAAATTTTGTGAAAAAAAAGCGTACGAAGGAAATCAGGGACGATTTGGGGGACTGACAGTTCCCCCACGATGCTTCAATGAATACCTTATATCATTGGAAAATATTTTTCGGGAAAATATTAATTCAATGCAGGATAGTGTAGGATTTAAGTTGAAAGAAATGTTTTCCATATACTCATCCTTGACCCAGTTTCCCACATCACTATTTGTTGTCGCTATATACAAGGGTACGAATTTATTACTCCTTAAAATTTGCAAACACTTCATTAAGGACCCAAAAAAGGGATAAGCAAAATCCAAAACTGAAAATTTTGCAAAATATGTAGTACCTAATTATTATTATTTAGAATTAAATTTGTATGTAAATAAACACTATTTGTATTTTTCATTTGATTCCCAATTTTCCCTTCTTTCATTTTCGTAAAGGTAACTCAGCTAATCTAATCGTTCATCCCAAATTTTAGCAATTTCTTTTTCAAGTCAACATTTAATTATAAAAACGATTATATTATGATATTGTCAATCAAATTATTCCGGAAATCATATTTTAAAAAACAACTTTGGCTCATAGGCGAGATCGTTGCTCGCAATTGTTGCAATATTTAAATAGATTACTTATCGATTGTACTTAATTCAATTTTCGACATCGAGAAAATTCTATCAAGTACATTTTCCTCCATATTGTGAAATTATTCAAAATAAAATGAGATGAGATATTGAATATAGAATGTTAGGATTATTTTATGTTTGACAATATGAATGGAAAAAAAGAAACAAATTAAAAAAAATGTTTGTTTTTTCAAAACCAAAATACATACATTTGCTATTGCATTATTCTATTCATTTCGAGTGCACCTTGTAAACTCATTCGAAATAAATTCGTCGCCCGACCCCTCGTATTTGCTCGTGAACCAGCAATGACTATGATTTATGGCCTCACGCAAAAAACGACGGCGTTTTCGAAAAGAACAAAGGAGTGACCGGACTTATTGGAATATATAGACTTTGATACTACGACAAACAGATAAGCTCACGCGCATCTTGTCGGGTGACCTTTGTGAGGTTATGTTGTCAAGCTTCTGTCAGTTTGCATTGTTTGCAATGTAAATATTGTTGTTCTGATATTTGTGTGATATAATATCTTATTATTTCGTGAATTTCGCATAATTTGATGATGGTGCACTGTGCCGTGATGTTCTGCAGAAGCAGCGATAAGAAAAATAAAGGAGACCGTCCGTGTAAATACCGTTTATTTCAGTTTCCAACATCCAAGTATATTCGCATTCGCAAGATATGGATACAGAAGTGGTATCAAAAGGACAGTTTTAATGTTGAATATGTTAGAATTAAGAGACAAGGTTGGTACAGAACCGTAATAAATGTCTAGAGTTACATCCATGTGAGTAGTGCCCTCCTGTACCAACCTTTCCGTTTAATATGCTAGAATTTGTTCAAACCATTTTTCTGAAGACGACTTTCGTGACAAAGAGAGACATTTGCAATTGCCCAAAACTACAAAAATCACATCGATTCATGTAGAAAAACAAAAAACCACAAGGACAAGGAACCATATAGAACCAGAAAAACCGCAATGGAACCAGAAAACCACACGGAACCACAAAACAAACATACAGAACCACATAGAAACACAAAGAACCAGAAAATCTACATGGAACCACATAGAATAACAAAAAATCTCTCAAAACCACAAAGAACCAGAAAAACCGCATGGAACCACATATAGAAACACAAAAAAACACATATAGAACCACTGAAAACCACATGGAATCACAAAAAAACACATAGAACCACATGAACCACATGGAACCACAAAAAACACATAGAACCACAAGAACTACATAAAAACACAAAAAAAACACAACGAACCTGAAAAACCACAAAAAAAAACACATAGAACCACTAAAAACTACATGGAACCACAAAAACCACATGGAACCACAAATAAACACATAGAAACACAAACAAAACTCAACGAACCGGAAAAACCACATCGAACCACAAACAAACACATAGAACCACAAAAAACACATAGAATAAAAAGAAATCTTTCGCAGAACCACAAAAACCACATTTAGAAACACAAAAAAACACATAAAGAACCACTAAAAACCACATGGAACCACAAAAAAAAACATATAGAACCACAAGAACCACAAAAAAACACATAGAACCACAAGAACTACATAAAAACACAAAAAAAACACAACGAACCTGAAAACCCACATGGAACCACAAAAAAACACATAGAAACACAAAAAAAACTCAACGAACCCAAAAACACCATGGAACCACAAAGAACACATAGAACCACAAAAACCACATATGGAACCATGTAGAAACACAAAAAACCATAGAAACCACATGGAACTACTAAAAAACACATAGAACCACAAGAAACACATAGAAACACAAAAAAAACATAGAACCACATGGAACCATGTAGAAACACAAAAAAAACATAAAAACCACATGCCAAAACCTCTTAGAACCACATAGAATAGCAAAAAGCCTCTTAGAACCACAAAACCACATGGAACCACATAGAACCACAAGAAGCCACATAGTACAACAAAAACCACATTGAACCAAAAAATAACCACATGCATATGGAGCCACATAAAATCACAAACAACCACATAGATTCTCAAAGAAACACATAAAACCACAAAAGAAGGAAGAAAAGAACATAGGATTACAAAAAACCACACAAAACCACAAAGAACCAAGTGTGTCGCAACCTCGAAATTCCACTCCCACCGCACATAAAAAAGTTTCACCTCAAACATCCTTTCTAACGTCGAAAACCAACTGAGAAAAATGTTTTTTCAATGTAACGGCAAAATTGAAAATATGATCTTTTTTTAAATGCTATTTAACCAATCTGGTGGGATTTGCGTAGATTATATTATCAATTTTGGATAGATAGATAACCAACTAGATACATATTATTCATTTTGGGGTAAATGACCAACTATAATCATCAGAATTCAACAAAATCGCAATATAAGCCATGCTTTCCAATGCTATTGCAGATGACGAGGTTTGGTATGGTTCGAGGCTCTCGCCGACTCGTTTATCCTTAGACAATATAGTCAGCAAAAGAGGTCGAAGTTTCTTAGACTTTATTTCAGGTAATGAACTAGTGACTATTATTTTCAAGTAACTTGAATACCCTATCCCCCTATCTGGCTAGAGAAATATGTCACTCGTTAGTAAATATATTGAGATTACGTTCATTTCTTAGAAATGAATGATCTACTTGCAATTTTTTTTTTTTTTTTTTTTTTAGTTAGCTATGTATGTACTTTATTGTAATTTTTTCGAAATGTCTGCTGTTTAATCAAATATTTGTTTTCTTTTCATTCAATATGTTATTTTCAACCAGGGCGAACTCAATTGTTATGAAAATGTATTTTTTTATGAACAATAAAGAATTGATTGATTGATTGATTGATGCTATTGCATCCAATTGGGTCACCGGATAGCTTGATGCGCAGTTCAGTTCGAAACTCGTTCGGCTAGTGAGCATATCTTGTTTGTCGTAGTAGGTATCATGGCACTCACACATATAGCCGTCACGCGTAGAATTTGAAATGTGATCAGATGGACAGGAATCGCAATAGTGGAAAAACGGTTCACCTCACTGGGATCATTTATCTATCTGACTCTTCGTTTCTCTATTTCCAACTCATTGTAGAAGACGTTCGGATAAATGGAATATCCGGAAAAAACGAGAGTTGCCGATCGTGACACGAGCAGGAGATAAATGGGATTTCTGACAGCATATAACGATTCTTTACCTTACCACGAGCCCATACCAAAATCGGTCTCTCCTATTGGTTGATTCGAATATGGCGGCATATAATTATTCAGATTCAAATTCAAAGCGATTATTGACAGCTGTTGCAGTTTGTTGTTCATGGCTGTTTCGCGTTTGAGTTTGAAATTGCTTTTTCAGCAATGTCTGTGCAAGTGATCTGTGAAAACTATCTGCCGACGGAATTCATTAATGTATTATGCATTGAAGAAAGCCTTCGGAATATATGTGTCAGTGCGTAGCCTTATTTCAAAATAAAAATGTGTATCATTCGATTATTTTGAATACAAATGATTATGTAGATTGTAGAGGGAAGAATGTTGGAGATACATAGACATTTGATCATTTAGTTACTTTTTGACCCATATAAAATAATTGGATACCTGTTATTATAAAAGTACGTAATTCTTTTTACTTGACTCACAATGCTTATGTCCAACACAGCTCAGCGGTCACAGCAGCTGGGTAAATTTTGACAGTTTTGTGTGCAAAACTGTCAAAGTTTGTCCAGCTGCTGTCACCGCTGAGTTGTGTTGGACATAAGGATTAATTAACAAAACTATTGTAAGTATGATTCATTTCTAATACCCGTATTGCTCAATTTAATTCAGTTATCATTGTGATTTAAACTCGGATTGAAATAGGTACATTATACATTATATTTATTTGAATTTGAAATAAGAAATATAGGTCAATTTTTTTCCAAAGTAGATAGAGTTTTGAGATAAGTACGAATAAAAAAAAAAAAAAATTTAAGCCTCATTCCGAAAATAGGACAGATTGGTTAGGTACCTAATACACACACCTCCAAAAGTCTTGGACCTTGGACCCCTCATGTTTTTTCCCCATTTCTACAGATATTCAAAATCTGGTCACATCACATTAATGAAATTAATATCACTTCAACGTTTAATCAGTAGCATTCAGAATTCAGACATATATCGAAATATTCGGTTGATAGATTTATCCGATCACCGCCCTTATCTGTAAAATGGTAGGTAAGTGATCCACTCCGGAATTTACCCCCATATTGTGGTAGCCACTAGCCACTGAATCCACTATGAACACCTACTTAACCCACCTCAAATAAAATGAGTACAGATCAGTTACATCAAAATACAGGTACCTAAGAACCTAGGTATACTCGAAAAAATGAAAACCATTTCCGGAAGACTATACTTAATGCAGAATTAATAATCTTGTTATTTTATCAAAAACAAAATAAAAAGTGTGTTTGCTCAAGAATAAATTGATGCATTCTTTTGTGTTATTGAAGTGGCTCGGCAGTGGCAATCGGCAAACAGCCAGCTGATCAGCAGTTATTTGACTTGACTCACTGATTTGCTGGTTGCCTACAGAATAGCCATAGAGAAATAACAAAAAAAGAGAGTTACTGATTATATGGTACACTTTGGAGACAGTGTTACGCTGGCGCCACCCTTGGCTACAGGAGAAACTAACAGTCTTGGCGGGCTTTTTGAAACCAACATTTTGTATTGTTTTTTGTTTCACATCAAAGTACCTATCATGTGATATGCGACTTGTTTGCCTGGAGGATGCTAACTAAGAAGCAGGTCAAGTAAGTAGCATGCTTCCTGGCTGCAAGTCGCACCTCGCATGCTACTTCGATGTGAAACAAAAAATAATCCGTGTTCATCTAACAAGATTTTGCACTTTTCTGATGGATTTTGTGTAAAAATAAATTTTAGTTCAAATTCAACAATAGTTACCTGAGAAAAGTGCAACATTCTTTTTAAAATAAAGAACCAATGTTTTTTTTCTTTATTGTAAACATATTTTCTATAAAATAAAGTATTTAAATGAAACAAGTCTAGTGTCGAAAAAATGTATTGAGAATAAATTAATAAACAAATAAAAATCCCTTCACTTGAAAAATAGGAACAGTTCTTACCCTATAAATGGTTATTACAAAGAAAACAATTCTTACCTCGTAAATAAGTATCACAAAAAAAATTTTAGTTGATGAGAAAAACATATCAAAAACTATTAAAAAAACATTTCATTTGAACCCTACTAATACTATAGGTATACATCTCCATAATTTGGCACAAAAAGAGTTAATTGCTATAGGTACATCTACGTAAACGTGGTACATCCACAATTAATCTACTAATATTCCACATCCATTCCATATCACAGAATAGGAACCTGAAAATATCAAAAAGGGAAATTGGACAAAATTTCAATCTTGTTTTCTAATTTTTGTTGATAATCTTTAGTTTAGATAATAATGTATATTATATTAACAAACAACAAGTTATTATCATTTCTCAGCTTGAAAATTACACAACTGATTATAGTCGCAGTGTCAAGAATCAATATACAGGGTCCTTCATTAGTGCGTCGGGCAATCCTAGCGTGGTTATTTACAAAAGTAGAAAAAAAAATTTTATACAAAAGTTGTAGAATGTGACTTTATGCATATTTTAAAAATATTTTCAAACATACAGGGTGCGTCACAAAAGTATGGCACGAAAAAGTATGATTTTTTTAAATGGAACCCCCTGTATATTAATTGATATTTCAATTCTTTCTTCAATTTGGAACAAAAATTGTGCTACAACTAATGTTCCTAAATTCAACCGTTATCGAGATATCGCGTTTTGAAAATGGCATTTTTGCAACTTTGACATACAATAAAACTCAAACTATTCAAGTTAGAGGAAAATGGTTTGCACTTTCCTATCTTAACTTTTCAAGAGCTCTTCTGTCATTTGGATAGAAGGTAACGTCAACTGTCAACTTTTTTCGGCACATTTTGACATTTTTTCACAATAATGGATTTAATCTCCTTGAATAGCTCTTGAAAAGTTAAGATAGGAATGTGCAATCCATTTTTCTCTAACTTGAATAGTTTGAGTTTTATAGCATGTCAAAGTTGCAAAAATGCCATTTTTAAAATGCGATATCTCGATAACAGTTGAATTTAGGAACATTAGTTGTATCACAATTTTTGTTCCAAATTGAAGAAAGAATTGAAATATCAATCAATATACAGGGGGTTCCATTTAAAAAAATCATACTTTTTCGTGCCATACTTTTGTGACGCACCCTGTATGTTTGAAAATATTTTTAAAATATGCATAAAGTCACATTCTACAACTTTTGTATAAAACTTTTTTTTCTACTTTTGTAAATAACCACGCTAGGATTGCCCTACGCACTAATGAAGGACCCTGTACATCATTATTTAACAAGCTATTTAGGTATCCAAAATATTTTTTGACAAAAATAAGATAAATTAAAGTCTGCTGTGTATTTATTTGAAATGTAATTGGAATTGAGTCCTGAGCAAGCAGCCCAATTATTGAGAAACAAATCATTGCTGCTTTCTGCTTTACCAAGAACATATGAAAACAACTAAATAGGGACCAATAAAGCTTATGTACGACTATTTCCATTTGCCATTCTTAATTCATTTCAATCACTAATTAAATAAGTTTTTCTGTTACCTTGTTGTTTTTTTTTAGATATTTGCATGTAGGTATATCTAGAGGCACCATGAGATTCAAATAACCCATCATAGCTGTCTCTTCCGTCCATGTCCATAGCACTAGCGCAAATATACAAATAAGCATAAGCATTTATACTTGATGCAAGTTAGTCAACTTACCAGTTTTGATCAACTTTTGGCACTTAACTAAGTAATAGTGAGTATCTAGTAGTATCTAGTATTACTCAAAAGTCAAAAATATTTTTTATGAAAGGAAGAAGCTGGAAGCAGGGTTAAGTGTTGTGTGTTGCTATGTTATGACTGATTAGACACTTTAAGCAAACCCAACATTTTTTCACGTATCCGCATCCGGATCCCCAAACGAATCGGCATACGTTGATGATATAAAAGCAGCGATCGGTTCTACGTACACGAAACGGATTGAAGAAACGTCAAAGTTGTCAAACTTCGCGTTTTGTAACCTACATATTGATTTTTGTTTATATTTTTGGTTTGGTTTGGATGTTTGTGTATTTTTCGTTAATCGGCTTCGAAGTGCTTTTGTTATAATTATTCGATTAGTTGAGATGCGTTCTCGGATACGGATACGATGAAAGGCCCGCAACGATGCGTGCAACGGATCCCACATAGCCAGATAACATTAAAATGATGTCAATCTAATGTCATGTCCAAAAACGTCCATTTGCGTAATGACGTTAATCTAACGTTAAATAAACGATTAATCTGTATAGCAGATAACGTTACTTTCAAAAACGTTATGTTTTATGACGTTTTTGATATATCTTTTCAATATATAATCATGACTTATTTTCAACTTACTTGCAACATACTTATAAAAACGTCAGTAATGACAACATTTTTATTTGCATATTTTCAACGGTTTTTTCACTTGAAAGTATCTTGATGACTTCAATATTCCTGATATTTTTGTGACATTGTATCAATCGATATTCATGTATTATTTTAACATTATTTCTACCTGAACTAATGATATTTCCAACGTTTTTGTGACGTTGAAAAAATCTAATTTTTCTATTGATCTGACAGTATTTCCAAAGTTCATTCATAGCCTAGAGACACCAATATGAACAAAAAGTTACTTAGCAACGTGAAAAAACCAAATCGCCAAACTCAGTTTTGGATCTCTGATATGTAAGAAGTTCAAAAATGAGATGAGTGATTCTGTTGTTTTCACGTTTAACAGTAACCCTTTATTCATATTCGTGCTTTTGGTTATAAATTGACTTTACCTGAAAAAATATTATCTCTAATGAGAGGAATGTAGGATAAAGGGGCTAAAAAATGAAAAACTGCATTAGAAAATAAAATATCTCTTTATTTAAAAAACAAACATAAAATATATATTCTGCATAACATAAAAAAAACAAACATTCTTACCATAAAACTGAACATTTTTCTCCAAATAATTAACATAAAATTTTATTCCAAATAAACATTTTCTGGATCCCAGTATGATTCTAGAAAAAAAGAGAAACAAACTATAAAAGATGATGATGACAAAATGTTATAGAGAAAAATATAGTGAATATAAAGAGACTCAATTTTCTCATCAGGTTAGACGTGTACGAAGAATTGGACATAGGCTTGTTCTGAAAATGTGATTAAGTACTTGTCCTTGATACAGCGTACAAAAAAAATGTTGATTACCACCAAGCTGTAAGTTCGTGTATAGCTTATCCGTGACGAGCGAAACCATCTCTATGTGGAAAAACTTTGTCCGAGTAAGGTTTTTCTTCGGCACCTCGGAAAATATTTCGATGTCATGATTTTAGGTTATACTTCCAGAAATGCTTAACTAGGTGTAGTCATGTGTCAGTATAACTTTGTCCGACAAGAATATTAGGTACTTCCACTTTGTGGGTATACATATAACCTTAAATGATGACATCGAAATATTTTCCGAGGTGCCGAAGAAAAACCTTACTCGGACAAAGTTTTCCCACGTAGAGAGGTTGTTTCAATCATCACTGATAAGCTATTTATACACGAACTTACAGCTTGATATGGTAATCAACATTTTTTTTGTTCGCTCTTATCAAGGACTATTGGATGATGGCCTCTAATCTTTCGGTCTAAAATATTTTCAACGATTCAGCCTTGACGCTTCTAATAGAAAGCACCACCAAATTTTAAATTATGGATATTTCAAATCAATTAATTTTCGCAAAACCACCGGTAATAAATATAACAATGTATATCGAATGTTCAGACTGATAGAACAGAAGATTATAACTCAAGTAAATAAATCCTCAGAACAATCATCTCACATTCTCCGTGAATGTCTGAAATACTAAATGGTAGAGTTGTAAAAAATCTCAAAAGATCCAAATGCTTTTAGCCTAAAGTATAGTGATCCATTGAAGAGCCGATTTTTTTTATCGTATAATATGACTGATGAAATTTGAGTTTATATGTTTAGTAAGATCCTTAATTAACATCGGGACTTTTAACAAAAAAACCGTTGTGGACCCATGTTTATATTATATCAATGTTTTTTTTTCTCAAAATTAGTCACTCTTTAAAGTTTGCGAAAATTCACACCCTGTATATTGACACCTCCATTATGTTAATATATTATCATATAATTATGAAACAGCTTATTTTCCTGATTTCAAAAATTTATAGTTTGATACCTTACTGATGAGTCGTTCAGGAGATATTCAAGTAAAAATGTTCAAAAATTAAAATTCACATGCCTGTTGCTATGGAAAAAATGATAGAATCGTGATTATATAGATTGAATCAATAGAAATGGAGGTCAAATAACTTTATTTTCTGGATGTTACTCCAAATATTCACCAGTTAATAAATGTGTGCAACTTCATCCATGGCAACCGGGATTTCAATACCAATTTTAACACATTTTTAAACCCAAATATCTACTGAACGAATCATCAGAAAGATATCAAACAATATATTTTTGAAATCGGGAAAATAAGCTCTTTCATAATATATGACACAGAGGGGGTTCCATTGAAAAAAATGCTACTTTTGGAAAAATATTGACATTCCGAGAGTCTTTTGTTTTTTTTTATAGGATTTTTGAAAAGTTCAGATGAATATCTAAGACTTTCATATTTCCATAGATAACGCCGCTAGCATATTGGTCAATATATACGGAATGACCCTGTACTAACGGACTATGAGATTGTTATATTCTTAATAATACAATATAAAATAATTTCATCGTAGTCAATAAGACTCAAAAACATTTGATGAACCCCTCTCAAGGTACGTAAACTGACAAATGGATTGAAGTTCTTGAATGCACCATTACTTCTTAGATAAAGTGAATTTAAATTTTCAGAAAATTATAACAATAGTTTTCCTCTGACACCCGAATAAAAGGAAGATTTGATTAGCTAAATTTGTTTCTTAGTCATATTTCCGATAAATAATTTAGCTTTTTTTTACAAAGGAAGTAAAAATAGAATATACTTATAGGCAATCAATAAAAATATGAAAGGAAATTTGATTGAAGCTGGGTAACCTCGTGGGTAATTCAAGAAACAAATGATGAACTCACCACGTTCCCGGCGTCTCCTGACCGGCTCATCTTTCGTGGAAGGCGAGGTGGTAGGTAATGTGTAGGTATGTACACAGAAAATATCTAGAATTGTAAAAAACGAAATTGATAATAATTAACAAAATATTTCGTTATCTGAGGAGTTCTAGTTATATCCAGAATTTTCATTGGTAACTCTTGCCTTGTAGTTTTTAGGGCTTCAATAGGTATTAAAAAAAAACAGAATCCCCATAAAATACCTATACAGGGTGCATCAGATCAAGTCGGCACCATTGCAAACTTCATTATTATTGCAGCTACGATGATGTTTAAATCAGCAAACTAGTAGGATTAATTCTGCTGATTGATAGTCAATGGCAACCATTATTCAGTTGTTTCACTATTTGGAATTCTATAGAGAATTTTTATATCTGAAATTTTCTGTAAATTAGTGCAAATGAACTTTTTTACTAAGAAAATTATTTAACACTGTGCAAAAATATACTCAATATCTCATTTAACAAAAATACATTTCATGAGATAAATCGAAAACGCGATGTTCAATTGTTTTTCTATTTTCACCATTTCTATCAGCAGAAAAAATCCTAGGTACTAAACCTAGTTTGCTGATTTATACATCATCGTAGCTGCAATAATAACGGCGGAGTAAGCAATAGCGCCGATTTAATCCGAGACACGCACCCTGATGGGGTTATAGTAATACTTAATACTACAACCAACAACCTACCCAACTAAATCCGTTTTAAAAATTTTATTACTGAATAATAATCATTGAATAAAGGCAAAATACCCCTTCTATCAAAATATAACGTGACTAATTCAAAATAGATTTTAAAACGACAAAAGGACGCCATTAACTATCATTGCATCATCCGTGTTCTTAGAATATTAAATAAGATTTGACTAGGCGTGAAACAACAACGTTTATACTATAACAAATGGTCACTTTTGAGATCAATCCATGAATGGTAAAAAGATTACTATGTGTGAGAAAACTCACCTATTAAGTATATGGAGTATTAGCCTTTGACTTGATTCAATACGGAGAAAACACTACTTGAACCAGAGAGAATGTATACCTACTGTTATATTCTCTCTGACTTGAACATCTTGCCGCTTCGTTCGAACGTTCGAAAACTTGTTCGATACTGCCTGAGCCTGCCTACCTGCAAAAAATATTTCAATAAGGAGGAAAGTGTTTTTCAAAAGCTCGTTGTGTTTTGTGTGAAACTACTTGGCCTGGTCATAAACATTCGACCATAGTACCATAGATAAAAAATATATATGCATTCGACCTTTTCCCGATAAAGAACGTCTTTGTGTCCTGGCTTTGGCTTGGGTGGCGTTTTCAAAGAAATTATCTCTGAATGTTTGTAAATACCTATTTGGAAATTGATTCACTCTTTACATCCGAGCCTCAAATTGATCTTGAATTGTTATGATGATTAATAATTATTACTAGCTTACCTTGAAAGACTCATCCACCCACAGTTTGTTGACAAAACAAACAATGCACGCTGCCTGCAAGATTGACATTGATGACAAGTTCTCAATGCACACTAACGCCACCACTTATGACACACCCGCCAAATTCAAAAATGCTTTAAAAATATCAGGATTTGTAACATTTAAATTTATCATAAAAGACAACGTCAGAAATATGTTAACATAATGTCAACAAAAATAACATATCAAAAACTAACATCAGATAGATGTTATAAAAAACACATCATAAAAAATATCAACTTTACGATGTCAGAAATTATAACGTTAGAAGTATTGAACCAAAACGACGACATTTTGATGGTGTTATAGGAAACATTGCGATATGACGTTTTTTTAACGCCATTCTAACATGTCAAAAAAATATTAGGAATACTCATATTTTTTTAACGTGATTTAGACAAAGTGTGTTATGTGGGGAACGAATCGCAACCCCCCGCATCTATTCTGAGCATGCGCAGATTGATGCGGATACGGATACGTTCGAAATTTAGGAACTGCTTAAAGTGTCTAATATTGATTGACGGTTGACGGAACCAAGGTAACGACATTAGAATTTTTGATATGTTGCTTTCTCTTTCTACCAAACAGGTTCTGGCATAGGAAAAGAGATAGATATATAAAAGTATGATATTTCTTGATGGTCAGTTTAGTTCTAATTTTCGTCACGATGCGCTATGCGCTACAGGAACACGGTTTCGGTCCTCACGATTAGATCCGTTGGTCTCATTTTTTTATATTGTCTCTGAGAATAGCCTAGTTTACATCGATAACTCGTTTAGTTCGGTCCGATAGGACCAAGCTGGTGGGGATAGTACGGTAGGACCAATGCGTGCTTCCCGCCCGTTTACACCGTCTTGCAACGCGTGAACTAAATGTGTACGCCCGCAATTCGTCAAATGTCAAAAACAAGTCGAAATTATTCATCAACACAATTCGTAACCAAAAAAAACATGAGTAAGTACGCTCAGATTGCCTTAGCAACTCAGAACCAACACAATTCACAATAATAACAATCAATATAACCTCAAAATTTTGATCCAGATCGAACCAAATTTAGTTCGGTACACTTGCTGGCGAGTACCGAACCAAGAGCGGACCAGCTTAGTCCGCAACTGTTTACACCAATTGAACCAAATATTTGGTTCGGATATAGTCCGAATTTGGTACTTGGTCCGCGGACCAAGTTGTCGGTATAAACTAGGCTAATGTCGGTGAACGATTTCAACCAATAGGAAGACCGATTTTGGTATGGGCCCGTGGTAAGGCAAAGAATCGTTATATGCTTTCTGACAAACGCGACGTTCCCCTGTCGCGAAGCCGAAGCTTAGTTGCGCTCCCTGGTGAGTTAAGGAAGAACAATTTACAGTGACAGTGAACCGTCATTCTGATTGAAGTTGCCAGAGCATGCTCCATTCAATTTCAATCTCGTTGCTCCTCTAATCGTTACTGCACCGACACCGGCCGACAAAAACCGATATCTAATCAATGAAAGATGAAGGTGTGTTTCCTAATTTGATAGTAAATTTTGACAAATAATACGGACAACCATAATAACTTGGTCAAAAATAAACAAATACATAGTACACACAATATTTAATAGGTCGTCCAGTTACTGTTTTTCAATATGTCAACTCAGCGAAGGGCATCCAGTTAGTGCATTGTGGCTTTGGTGTTATTGAATTTTGAAAGTCATGATGAGCTCTAGTGGACAGTCCAAATTGAAAAAGAAACATTTTCGAGTGAAACATCAAAAAGTAAAACTTTTCAGAGCAAATGAGCCATTTCTGAGTGTTTTTATGTGGGGAATAAATCACACGGTAAGTTCATTAGGCTTGAAAAATATATTCTATGACGAGAATATTATTTCTTTTGATTTCAAAGTGAGGTACCTACTTACGTTTAGGAAAAATAGTAGACAGCTACCGACAGCTTTTCAGGTCCCAAAGGATGATACAAATTTGGATTATCGTCCATATTGTATGACATACCTATCAACCTATCATAAGTCAGAGTCCAGAATGATTCCTATTTTTTTTTATTTCACCCTGACCTTGACAATGTACCTACTTAGTTATAGAAGAGTTATAAAAATAAAAGTAACGAATTGTCACAAACCTAATGATTAGGCATGAGACAAGGTAAATGGGTTGAAATCAGTATCGTCTCGGTTTTCCAGGAGGTTGGATTTAAAAGATTATTTCCTGAATGCTGAATTTGTGCTGATGCTTTTGATGGTACCTAAATGGGTACATTTTCGAGCACATGCTTTACACTAACACAATTGACAATATAAAAGCACGAAAAGTGACGAGTTGAGAAAAATACACAATCTATTAGGTGTGTACTAATAAACTTTATCTCGAACTTAATGCTCGACTTTATGTTGAAAGAAAAATAGGAATTTAGTTGTCAAAAGCTATCAGAAACTAGGTAGACTTGAATCAAATAAAATAGTTAAAGATACTACTTACTTATTCCTCGACTTATTCCTACTAAGAAAAATTATTGAAATAGCTAATCAAAGCCATTAGAAGCGAAAAAAACTTAATTTCAAAAAACATCAAAAAAATCGGAAAAAGAGAAAAATGTTTCCTGAAATTAGGAGATCAAAATCCCAAAATACCTATTTCACCTAAATAGAAAGTGAAAAATTCAAACATCAAAACTGAAGGTGGAGGTCGTTACACTAAAAAAAAAGTTAGGTAGTAAACTAATTGGATAAAAAATAAAAACTTTGAGCCGGGATCACAGAATTCAAAAATTTTTCCACTTGGATGATCACGAGGATGATCACTTACTTTCTAAATCCAACCGTCATAAAAACTGAACTGAACAAAGTTTAATTGATGGTGATATTAATTTAACAATGGCGACCCCCTAGTTGAATTGGTCGTTCCTTTCATTTTCTACATACACAAAATTATCTGCCCTAGTATCAACCCGAGTATCTACCTATACCGACATTTGATACAGCTATGGGAAAACTTTTGGCCGAATATATTTGTTGTGTTTGTTGTATAAAAAAGATCAAATAGCGAATATTATCTTAACGGCTACAGATATAGGTATAGACTATTTCATGCAAACAAACCTTTATTTTTGATGAACAATCAAAATCCGTAACGATATTCAATATTTTCGACTTATTGGTGATTTTAAATGTCCCGATTAAGTTCAACTTCTGACATCACCCTGTATAATTGGCAGTCATTCTAACCAACTGGAATTATACAGGGTCGCTGATATGTATGGAAACGGTCGATTATTGGCTCAAGTATACCAGCTACTGGAAAAAGTTAAATACAAAAGTTGAAGGACTTTTGAATATCTATTAGTTGGTGAAAACTAAAATTATACAGGGTCTGTCATGAAGTCGTGGGACGACAAAGTTACATTTTTTCAAACAGAAGGAATTATTGAATATATTTCAATTTCTCCTTTAACTTTGAGCAAAAATTGTGATACACATAATGTTCCTAAATCTAGCCGTTTTCGAGTTATCGCGTTTTATAAATGACATTTTTGTGTCTTTGACAAGCTATGAAACTCAAACGGTTCAAGATAGAGAAAAACGGTCTGCACTTTCTCACCTTAACTTTTCAAGAGCTATTCAGTCAATTGAATAGAAGGTACTGTTAACTGTCAACTTTTTCTATCATATTTTAACATTTTTCAAAAAAAAAAAATTAATGCCGTTTGATAGCTCTTGAAAAGTTAAGACTAGAAAGTCCAGACCGTTTTTCTCCGTTCTGGACTGTTTTAGTTTTATAGCTTGTCAAAGATATACATGAATGTCATAAAACGCGATAACTCAAAAACGGCTAAATTCAGGAATAATATATGTGTCACAATTTTTGCTCCAAATTGAAGGTGGAATTGAAATATTCACTAATATACAGGGGGTTCCATTTAAAAAAATGCAACTTGTTTTCCCACGACTTTATGACCCCATCTCATTCATGTTTTGAATTCAAATAATGTCGAAAATTAATCAATTGGTCTATTTAGACAAACCAAACGGGGTACCACAACCATGGCGAGATCGCCTAAGTCTCGGTATCTCAAGTCCAGTTCAACGAAGGTTCAACGTTGAACTGCGTTCAAAGATACACAATCCAATATACTTGAACCGGGTTCACAGGGCCGCAGCTGTAACGGAATTTGAGGTCGGGCATCAGATAGTTGAAGTATGGCATAACTTTTTCGCAATCCCGTTCGGTTTTTAGACTTTCAGGTAAAATATTTTTTTTTTGTTAGAATGGGCCGCTGTAACCTTCTGTGTCATATTTTGTGTATACAGGGTGTATCGGATTCGAGTATACAGGATGTCACAAATTCGAGTGTATGCATGGGGATCGCTTAAATCGTAAGAAATACAAAGTCGGTTAAACTAAGGCAAAGTTGCGCAATTTCAATAAAAAAAAAATCCGATTCAAAACTTGGAAAATTCCAAAGACTTCCGGGGATATCCGACAATAAGTGATTTTTTCGAGATCATTTCTGATTTTGTCCTGAATTTATTTGAAGAGATAATTGAGCACGAATGGCAGCCTCATGGCCACTTTTTCTGCTATTAAAGATAGCATGGTCGAAATTGAAATCCGACGTTTCGAATTCTCGCAACCAGCATCAACTTTTTCAAATACGAACCCAACTTTTTTGATTCATATTTAGATAACTCTTCGCTACCTGAAAATGATGCATCCCACTTTCCTTTCGTTTTATTTTTTTTTACTTTTTTTTAATTATAATTTTTTTATTTTTAAACTTTTCAAACCTGGAGCTTCTTTATTCAAGCTCAAAAAGTCACAAAACATTGTTACCATAACTGCGATTCGCGTTCTGAAAGGATCAGCAACATTGGATTTTTATAACTTTCTTATTTACATTGTTTCAAAATGGCAAATGTGTCATCATTATTTTCAGGAAGCAAAGTGTTATTCAAAAATGAATTAAAAAAGTTGGGTTCGTATTTAAAAAAAAAGTTGGGATGATTGTGAGAACTCGAAACGTCGGATTTCAATTTCGACCATGCTATCTTGAAGAGCAGAAAAGGTGGCTATGAGGATGTGTCATTCGTTTCCAATTATCACTTCCAATAGATTCAAAGGATTTGCAAAAAAATCGGTTATTGACGGATATCTCCTGAAGTCTCCGAGATTTTTCAAGTTTCGACGCGGCATTTTTTTGAGATTGATATTGCACAACTTTGCTTCAGTTTAACCGACCTTCTATCTCTTACGATTTACGAGATCCCCATGCATACACTCGAATTTGTAACACCCTGTATATCATGAACGACTCGTTAACCACAAGAGACACAACGTCAGTTTAATGGAGACAAAGTTGGCCAATTGATTTTTAAGAAGATCACAATTCAAAACATGGAAAATTCCAAACGCATCCGGAAATAACCGATTTTTTCAGTCAAAATTGATTTCTGACGTCAAATTTTTCAAAACTGGTTCACCTCAATAGCGTTACAATAATAGTTGAATTGATTTAAGTACCTGAGTAAAGAAGAGAAAATCACTATGCGAATTCAAATGGACACAAGGAAAATATAAGCCTAGATCATGAACCTATAAACTACTCATCATAAAGTTAGCCCATAGCGACTTTGACTTCATGTAACTCAGAAATACTCTAATAAGATAAAATCAATGAAATCAGCTTATTATAGAATAAACAATAGATTCCTCAGCAAACGTTCAATTTTGACGATTTTTTTTAAGTTTTGAAATCATCATTAGCCCATGAAATGACTATAATAACATTGATAACTCGAAACGTCGAATAAATGTCAAGTCAAAATTAGAATCCATTGAGAACGAAATTACAGCCATCAAAAGTTGATGATGGGTAGGTACTTGATAAAACCTGAGAAAAACCAAAATCTTTGTCGAAATTCTCGTTTTTGAATCATTGTTAAACGGCATTTTATTGAGTACCAAAAAGCTCAACTTTGCCTTGATTTGAGCTCTCCCTGTACGTCGATCCTTCCTCCTCCTCTACCGTGACCAAGATACCTCTGAATGGTGAACATCGAAATTGTCAAAACATCCATTTTTAAACAAAATGTAGTTAACAATCATCGAAATTTTATGGCAGCTAGCTATTTTTATCTTGTCTGGATCGATGGGTGGTAAGTCAAATCATTGATATTCACCATTTTGAATCTCTACAGGATTGATGGATTGATGAATATAAAAATTAACGATTATCATGGCAAACTTTTTTAAAATCGGGCATGGAAATTTTAAGGTCGGGTAATGCCCTCGAATGCCCCCCCTCTAGCTACAGCCAAAGTTTACTAATATACAATAAGTTAGTTCACTTAGTTGTCGGCTCTTTGAAAAACCCGTATCACAAGCGGCCCCGGCGTCAAAGCATGCCGCTCAAAGAAACCCGCCCAGCGAAAATGGTTCAAAGCGACCGACAGACGTTCCGAACTAATGAGAACTGGGCTCTCCAAGAGAAACGAAGTAGAAGGGTGGAGCCGGTTTCGCGCGTTTTCGAAAGTGACCCAACTTATTGTATATTAGTAAACTTTGCTACAGCCCTGCGGGTTCAACGTTCAACGATAGTGTACTGGAACCTCTATTATTCATAATCTACATCAATGATATGCATATTGTCCTAGAAAACAGTGTCATAAACCTCTTCGCTGATGATACTGCTATTTCTGTGTCTGTGACTAATTTTAAAGAAATTACTGAATCATTGAATGATGATCTGTCAATACATTTGGTTATACAGGGTTTTTCACTTGAAACTCCGCAAGTCAATATCTCGGAAACGAATAGGAATATTTGATTTCTGTAAAAAGTAGTCAATGTATGGGGTCGAGTAGTTATTTTTCACAGTTAAAAAAATTCGACGCCTACCAAGAGTAAAGCGTCGCGACGCATCGAATATATTAATCGATTGCAGTGACTTTGAAATTACGCGCATGCTAAAGTACGAGTTATTTATAAACTTTTCTGTTAGTCAGTCGAACTCATTTATTCTACTCAGTTTTGAGATATACAGGTTGTCCAAGATAAGGATGTCTATCACGGGAAAACCGTGAGAGATACAAGGTCGGTTAAATGGAGGCAAAGTTGCGTATTTTGATGCTTAACAAAATGCCGTTTTAAAAGCCAAGAAATTCCGACTAAGTCCGAAATTATCCGAAATAAACTGAAATTTTTCAAAATTGTTTTCATTTTTTTCTGACCACATTTGGAGAGATATTTTGAAATGAATGGAACTTCTTCATTGCCGCTTTTTGCCCTTTTCAAGATAGCGTTATTGAATTGAAGAACCGACGTTTCGTCTATGAGCAGCCATCATCAACTTTGTTTTTTTAAATACGGTCCTGGATTTTTTATTACGGATTTTAAGAGCCTCTTATGTTCCTAAACTAACGAGGTATCGCACTAATAAAAAAAAAAGTGGTTGTTTTTAATCCTATTAAAAATGTATTTTTTGTCTCTCTCTAAAACATGAGTTCTGATGGAAAAATTCATCAACATAATTTTTTTAAATACTTGCGATACATTGTTGGTTTGGGAACATAAGAGGCCCTCAAAATCCGTCATAAAAAATCCAGGACCGTATTTAAAAAGACAAAGTTGATGATGGCTGCTCATAGACGAAACGTCGGTTCTTCAATTCAATAACGCTATCTTGTAAAGGGCAAAAAGTGGCAATGAAGAAGTTCCATTCATTTCAAAATATCTCTTCAAATGTGGTCAGAAAAAAATGAAATCAATTTTGAAAAATTTCGGTTTTTTTCGGATAATTTCGGACTTAGTCGGAATTTCTTGGCTTTTAAAACGGCATTTTGTTAAGCATCAAAATACGCAACTTTGCCTCCATTTAACCGACCTTGTATCTCTCACGGTTTCCAAGATCCCCGTGATAGACATCCTTATCTTGGACACACTGTATATCTCAAAACTGAGTAGAATAAATGAGTTCGACTTAATAACAGAAAAGTTTATAAATAACTCGTACTTTTGCATGCGCGTAATTTCAAAGTCCCTGCAATCGATTGATATTTTCGATGCGTCGCGACGCTTTACTCTTGGTAGGCGTCGAATTTTTTTAACTGTGGAAAATAACTACTCGACCCCATACATTGACTACTTTTTACAGAAATCAAATATTCCTATTCGTTTCCGAGATATTGACGTGCGGAGTTTTAAGTGAAAAGCCCTGTATAGTCAAAGGGCAATACTATATAAATGGCTTTGTGTAAATAAGTTGAAACACTTAAAAAACTAAATGTATGATTTTAGGTAAGATAATTGTAAAAAGTTTAATGATAGTAATTTGGCAGAATGTTTGGAAAAACAGAAAATTGAATATGTACAAGAGATCAAATATTTAGGAGTATTTCTTGACCCACAACTTGCGTTTCGCAATCATGTTCAATATCTTTTTGCAAAATTGGGAATAAAATAGGATTTTTGAAAAGAATATCGGTAAATGTATCTGTCGGGACTAAAAAAATTGTTTATAATACAATAATCTTTTCCCATTTTAACTATTGTATGTCACTTTTAATTTCTTGCAAAAAGGATGTTATAGATAAGCTTCAAGTGCAACAAAATAAAGTTATGCGAATACTGTTAAGCTGTGATAGATACACACCTATCGAACATATGTTAACCACATTGGGGCAAACATAATTCTAATTTATAAAATAGAACACAATCTGATGCCAAGTTATCTAAGTGCATACTTAACAAAAAGAACCGAATTCCACTCATATAATATAAGATCAAAATCAAATCAAATCAAATCAAAATAAACTTTATTGTCCTAAATGTTTTACATTTGTTGACAAAGCATCAGTAAGTAAGTAAGTAATTCCTTTATTTAGCAAAAGCTACAAGGGTATACAGTTTTTTTTTATAAAGTGTAAAAAACTATGTATCTAAGAATAAGCATGCAACAAAAAATATGAAAGACAATATCACATTATGGGTAATCCTGAAGATGTTCCTTCAGCAAGTATTTGAATTTAGACAGGGTATCACAGTTTTTCAGTTCGGATGGATAATCTTTGCACTACCCCAGTAATGAAGCCTACTTTTTTGGCGTATTTTCTAACGGTGTGGTCACAATGACTATGAAAATTTAAATTCTCGTCCAGTATGACTCCCAAGTATTTAATTTTAGCTTCGTGTTGTATTTTCCTGTTATCGATCAAAATTCTTACATTATCTGTGTTTATAGTGCTCAGGTTTGATTTTTTCCGAATGTGCAAAATTTTGTCTTGTCAAAATTAACACTTAATTTATTGCTACACAGCCATTCGTAGATCTTGCATAACTCATTGTTCATGTCGATTATCATAGTTTCCAGATCAGATCCAATGATATATACCAAGGTGTCGTCCGCAAATCGTATTATTTCACATTTTTCTGTTATAGTAACCATATCATTTATGTACAATAAAAACAATAATGGACCCAATACAGTTCCTTGAGGGACACCATATTTAACCTCCATGAGCTGAGAAATACTGTTTTTAAACCTAACACATTGAGTTCTTCCTGACAAGTATGACTGAAACCATGACAAGACTACACCCTTAATGCCTAATTGACTTAACTTATACAATAAAATATCTCTATCTACAGTTTCAAAGGCTCGTTTAAAATCTAGAAAGATAGCCAAAACAAATTTTCCTTCGTCGATACCTTTGAGAAAATTGTCACACATATTCACAAGAGCAGACTCGCACGAATGATTTCCACGGAAACCCGATTGACTAGATACTAAAATGTTGTTTATATCACAGTGCTTCATCACCTGTACTTGTACGCTTAATGGTCTAAACACGTCGTGTTGTTTGGTATTTGGAACTTCTGGTACTGGAGTTATTATGGACAATTTCCACTTATGCATGTCTATTTTCTCGAAAACCGAAAAATCACTTTCAATAAAGGTACTTCGATTTTTCCAGGACTTTGACAATCTTGGGATGTTTTCTACAATACTATCGATGCTGCTGATGAAATATGCGTTGAAGTCGTTTGCACTGTCTCTCTCATCCGTCACAACCTTATTTGGAAAAACTATTTCATTAGATTGTCTGTTGTTGCTTTTTCCAGGCAGAAGGGTTTTTAAATTTTTCCATAAAACTTTTGGGTTATTCTTGAAGTCATCTATGGTCGCTTTAAAATATCGATCTTTATCCAACTTGATCCCTGCAACTATGGTATTTCTGATGACTTTATACGCATTCCATGTTTCTTCCTTTTTGTCAAAGACGGCCCTTTTATATAGACAGTCCCTTCCCCTCATCAGTTCTCTAATTTCTGTAGAAATCCATGGTTTGTTCAAGTACTCTTGTTTTATCGAAATGTTCACAGTTGGACATAAAATATTCAAAATCTCACTGATTCCTTGAATAAGAGAATTCGCCAGAGTATTTGCGTCAGAGATGTTATTATCCCAAGGAATCACTTAATGACTATAACGAACAATAGTAAAATTAAGAATAATATGTACAAGGAACAGAAGGAAATCAAAAGCAATGAAACAAATGCTTGACTTTAAACATCAGATAAATAACATAACGTTAGTCAAACATGTACAAGGATAATAGTAACAAGAACAAAGACTTATACTTAATTAAAAATTGTCATCCAAAAATTCTTCCAGACTGTAGTATGCTTTCTCGTAAAGAATTTCCCTTAGAAGTGCTCTAAATCGCTCAAGTGTTGTGCATAATCTTAAGTTGGAAGGGAGTTGATTGAAAATCCTTCTACCTTAGTATACAGGGTGTTCCGAAATTAGACGTCAATATTTCAACCACGTATTCTACGCCCCAAAATAGAAATAAAACTTCATATGAACTAGTATCCACAAACTCTTCGTTTTCAAGATACAGGGTGTTGAAGGTGGAGACCTGATGAAGGTTTTTTCTAGATATTTTCGAAACCTGTCAAGATAATTGCATAAAATTTGGTACAGTTACTAAACTTTTTACACTATATCTAATGAACGAGAAATTAGTATTGTATACCCTTTATAAATGGGATATAAAGGGACGGGTTCGAGAAAAATAGGCCCCACATTTTTTGGTTTTTGATTTTTAGTATTTTTGCCTACAAATTTTGAAAATCTGGAGTTTTCTACACAAAAGAGGTACTCTTCTTGTAACTCGCTGAGACGCACCATTTTCGAGAAAAACGCATTTGAAAATCTCTTGACACAGTGATTTTAGTGAGAAATGTCGTGTGCATCTGGCCAGGCTATCACAGATAAACCCTTGCTTTCGCTGAGAGTTTCGGAATATGCAGTTTTGTTCGTGATATGATTTTCAAATGCATTTTTTCCAAAAATGGTGCGTCTCAGCGAGGTAGAAGAAGAGTACCTTATCTTTGTAAAAAACTCTAGATTTTGAAATTGTGCACGCAAAACAACTTAAAATCGACAACCAAAAAATTTAGGGCACATTTTTCCCAAGCCCGTCACTGTATTCCCTTGCCATGCAGGTGATACAATACTGAGTTTCCGTTCATCAGGTAGGGCGTAAAACGGTTGGTTACTGTAATAAATTTCATCCAATTATCTTCACAGGTTTTGAAAATATCTACGAAAAACCGTCATCAGGTCTTCACCTTCAACACCCTATATCTTGAAAACGAAGAGTATGTGGATACCAGTTTATTTGAAGTTTGATTTCTATTTTGGGGCGTAGAAAACGTGGTTGAAATATTGACGTCTAATTTCGGGACACCCTGTATAAGTGATTTTTTGACAAGAGATGATGATGGTATGGGTAGAGCGTTAAGATTTGAATTGCGAGTGGAATGGCCATGTTCGAGCACAGGCAATTTATATCTCGATTTGAAAATCGAGTGACCCCCAAGATTAATAAGGAAGTCAGGGTCAATATTTTTGTGTCCTTGTGAATCGGCCTACATGAATCCCGGGGACCCATACCATATAATGATCGAATGGACCTCTTTTGGAGAACAAACAAAGAATTTAAAGAGCCATAAGTAGTGTTACCCCAGAACGCAATGCCGTAACATAGGTGGGATTCGACCAGAGAATAATAGACATTTCTAGCCAGACGAGAACCCAACTCCCTAACAGCAACCCTAACGGCGTGACAACCTGATGCTACTTTACCACATACCTGGGTGATATGCTCCGTGAACTTCAAGTCACTGTCCACTACGACACCTAGGAACTTTGAATATTCTCTCTTCACCAAGAGTTTGGAATCAAGAAGCAGATTCCCAATCGAGCCTTTAAAGGAAATTAAATGTGTCTTATTGACGTTGAGGGTAAGAAGGTTGGAATCGAACCATCTCTTAATAAGATTCATGTCAGTCGACACCACCTCCTCCAACTCGCAACGATTCATGCGACGCCTAACAATGGATGTTTCGTCGGCAAAAAGGGTTATAGCTCAGATTAATAAGTTTATTAGTCTGAGGGTTATAGTACCTTCTTTCGGCAACTTCGACAAATCATTTACATTTGAAAGGAAGAGGAGGGGACCTTTCACAGAACCCTGAAAGACAATTATCGAGACAATTATAATATAACACAAGCGAGAACAGACAAGCTTCAGAATTCTTTATTTTATGACAGAGTTGCTCTGTTTAATGCTTTACCTGCAAACATTAAAGCAGCTTCAAGTTAAAAAGAATCTACTAGGTTAGTTGATAGGTATATTTTGGGTTTTTAAGTTTAAGTACCTATATATATTATATTTTTGTTTATGATAAGTCACATTTCATTTCATCATTGAGAAACCGGGACGCATTTAACCATCCCTTACAGTCTCCGGACAATTAGGCAAAATAAAGCAATTTCATTGGCCGTATGCATTTCATGGAGATCCAGTGAAACTTGATTGTTAAAGACGTCGCATTTACAACATTTCTATATCACAGAATTATTAATTAGGTACTCGAGCGACGGTCTAGCCGAATAATGACCAAAAACCCTTAACGACTAAGAACAAAGTGGTAAAGCAAAATGTGTGTGTAGATTCGTTGTATACAGGGCTTTTCACTTAAAACTCCACACGTCAATATCTCGGAAACGAATAGGAATATTTGATTTCTGTAAAAAGTAGTCAATGTATGGGGTCGAGTAGTTATTTTTCACAGTTAAAAAAATTCGACGCCTACCAAGAGTAAAGCGTCGCGACGCATCGAAAATATTAATCGATTACAGGGACTTTGAAATCACAAGCATGCAAGTACGAGTTATTCATAAACTTTTTTGTTATTCAGTCGAACTCATTTATTCTACTCAGTTTTGAGATATACAGTGTGTCCAAGATAAGGATGTCTATCATGGGGATCTTGAAAACCGTGAGAGATACAAGGTCGGTTAAATGGAGGCAAAGTTGCGTATTTTGATGCTTAACAAAATGCCGTTTTAAAAGCCAAGAATTTCCGACCAAGTCCGAAATGACCACATTTGAAGAGATATTTTGAAATGAATGGAACTTCTTCATTGCCACTTTTTGCCCTTTACAAGATAGCGTTATTAATAGTGGAGTAAAAAAGCGGTAAAAATGTTTCGTTTTTTTTTTCGACTTTCGAACCAGATGAAACCTCACCCAAATCATTAGTTAGGTTATTGTACATAAGACATGGGCAATTACGACTTTTTTTAGTGGTACCGAGTTATGTAAAATCGAGAAAACGTGCAAAAATGCGGAAATTCAAAAAAATAACTTTCTATCATTCACCTTTCAATAACTCCGAAACTATTCAACATATCCGAATGATTTTTTTTTACTTGAAGAGCATACATAAGCGATGATCACTGAGGCAATATATTTCTCAGATATTGTTATTTTCAATTTTTCTCAAAAGCTCAAAAATTAAAATTGAATTTTTGGTATTGATATTTTCCGTAAGCGAGAAACTTTTTTGTTTGGAAAAATTTGATGCTATATGCTGCGAATGAAATGTAGTAAAATATATGAGGAAGTTTTCAAACAAGACCGCAGCCTTTTATCTGTTATAGTTTTCGAAATATGATTTTTTGAAACGGTACATGTCAACCTCGATGCGACGCTCGACCTTCCTCATTGTCTGAAGCGGATGCGCGCCGACTGGAAAAATGCATATTGACAAATAATGACAAAATCCAAGACGTTTTTTATTGTGCTTTGTACTTTCTACTGTGTTACACTTTTATGTTGATTTCGTGAACTTTTTTATTAAAAGTGTTTTCTGTTTGGCGTATTTGGTTAAACCTATAATAAGAATGACGATGGGGTGCCTTTTATGAGGGCGATCAGATAAAATAAGTGTTCCCTTAGTGAGAAAGCCAACCCAAAACTCTAGTTCATATACTAACCCAAAAAACTCTATCTTTTCATAAAAAAACTTGGCATCTGTCATTTCCATAGCCTCCTATGATCAATAGAAGGGATCCAAAAACGGATAGTGTTTTTGAATTTGGCATATCCAAAAACCCCTAAAACGATAATTTTGCAATACAAATTTTTCACAGAATTTTCAGAAATTGGGTCAAATGATAAAAAAAAAAAATTTCTCCAATAACCCTTTATAAATTCTGGTGAAATGTTTGCAAAAACCTTTTGTCATCTCTTTAGGTATGACATGAACTGACTAAACAATTTATAAGTTCTGTTACTCTAGCAACTAGCTTATACCGAGCGTTCAAAAATCAAAGTCAAACTTAATAAAAAATATGTTATTATGAATAGTAACATCAATATAATTACAGCCAAATATTAATAAATGAACTATTTAAAAATACTCTTCAAAGAGTACCGATTCGTATAGTTTTGTCACTCTAGCCTATACAAGGTGTTCGAAAATGATACCAAAACAAACACTTTTGCTTTATTTTTGAATAGCTCCCGTAAAAACATTGACAATAATTGACGAATGTACTGGTTCTTGAAGGAATATTTTATGATGGTTCTTGCATTGTAGATTTTTTGGCTCTAGTCAGCTCATTATTACCATTTATTTAAATTTATAGAATGTTTAGTTTTAGTTCGTATCATACTTAAAGAAATGACAGAAAGATTTTGCAAAATCTCTGCTGGAATATACAAGGTGGTTAATAAATATGATATTTTTTTCCAAATTTCCTGGGAGTAAATAATTTACAGTATGTCCCCGGTGGAGGTTTACTAGAGGACAAATGAACTCAAAATCTGAAGATACGACAAAAAGTCAATATTAATAAAAGTTTTTTCTTGGTCTAAAAATAATATTCGTCAGAAGAAAATAACAGAGTATGAAGATTACTCTGAAGAAACTGCAGATAAATAAGTTTTATTATATGTTACGGGAAATTAATGGTTTTCTTCAGTTATCTTCAGTTCTCAAAAACAAAAAAGTTGCATCGATAAATGAAAAAATCGGCAACTTCAATTTTTTAAAATTGAACTCCCTATATTATGCGCTAAACTGAAGATCTTTTTTTCCTCTAAATAATAATACAATACTCTGCTCTCCAGATCTCATAGCTCAGCATAAACATTATTTGTATTTTATGGCATACGGAGCACGGCACCGGCAATGCGGTACGCTCCGCGCTATTGTATGGCGCAGTTCAAAAAATCATATTTCGAAAACTATAACAGATAAAAGGCTGCGGTTTGTTTTGAAAACCTCCTCATATATTTTACTACATTTCATTCGCAGCATATAGCATAAACTTTTTCAAACAAAAAAGTTTCTCGCTTACTGAGAATGTCAATACAAAAAATTCAATTTTCATTTTTGAGCTTTTGAGAAAAATTGAAAATAACAAAATCTGAGAATTATATTGCCTCAGTGATCATCGCTTATGTATGCTCTTCAAGACAAAAAAAAATCATTCGGATATGTTGAATAGATTCGGAGTTATTGGATGGTGAATGATGGAAAGTATTTTTTTTGAATTTTTGCATTTTTCCAGGTTTTTTCGATTTTACAAAACTCGGTACCAATAAAAAAAGTCGTAATTGCCCATTTCGTATGCACAATAACCTAACTAATGATTTGGGTCAGGTTTCATCTGGTTCTAAATCGATTTATTTTTTTTCAAGAAGGAAGCGACTTTTTCAGGCTTTTTTACTCTACTATAAATTGAAGAACCGACGTTTCGTCTATGAGCAGCCATCATCAACTTTGTTTTTTTAGATACGGTCCTGGATTTTTTATTACGGATTTCAAGAGCCTCTTATGTTCCTAAACCAACGAGGTATCGCACTAATTGAAAAAGAAGTGGTTGTTTTTAATCCTATTAAAAATGTATTTTTTGTCTCTCTCTAACACATGAGTTCTTATGGAAAAATCCATCAACATAATTTTTTTGAATAATTGCGATACATTGTTGGTTTAGGAACATAAGAGGCCCTCAAAATCCGTCATAAAAAATCCAGGACCGTATTTAAAAAAACAAAGTTGATGATGGCTGCTCATAGACGAAACGTCGGTTCTTCAATTTAATAACGCTATCTTGTAAAGGGCAAAAAGTGGCAATGAAGAAGCTCCATTCATTTCAAAATATCTCTTCAAATGTGGTCAGAAAAAAATGAAAACAATTTTGAAAAATTTCGGTTTTTTTCGGATAATTTCGGACTTAGTCGGAATTTCTTGGCTTTTAAAACGGCATTTTGTTAAGCATCAAAATACGCAACTTTGCCTCCATTTAACCGACCTTGTATCTCTCACGGTTTTCAAGATCCCCATGATAGACATCCTTATCTTGGACACACTGTATATCTCAAAACTGAGTAGAATAAATGAGTTCGACTGAATAACAAAAAAGTTTATAAATTACATGTACTTTAGCATGCGCGTAATTTCAAAGTCCCTGCAAGCGATTAATATTTTCGATGCGTCGCGACGCTTTACTCTTGGTAGATGTCGATCTTTTTTAACTGTGTGTTTAAATAACTACTCGACCCCATACATTGACTACTTTTTACAGAAATCAAATATTCCTATTCGTTTCCGAGATATTGACGTGCGGATTTTTAAGTGAAAAACCCTGTATACATGCATGGACATGGAAAATAGTCTCATGCAAATCGAAAGTACCTTGAGTTTCTATAAAAAGACTAAAAAGTCCTGGACAAAATGCGTTTTGCTGCATCATATTGGAAAAAAATATCTTTTATGCGTTTTTGTGCTTTGAAATTTTCACTATTTTGAAAAATGATGGAAGGTATCTACGTTTATACTCACGAATGAGGTGAAATAAAACTCACTAAGGGTTCCAAATAGAAAAAAAATAAAAGAATAGTAATTATCTAGATATTAATAAAAGTCTGTGAAAAGACAAAAATCTCTGAAGTATTGATTAATTGATGTTATGAGACTAAAAAAACACAAGTTTCCGGAACTTTGTCAGCGCCGCGAGGCGTTTTGATGTAACTGGTCGATTTTGTATTTGTAATTACTATGGGATCAAAGTTGATTTGCTGCATTCTTTAGATTGGTACGTATATATTGTGTCTTCATGATAGGTAAACCACTTCAAACTCAATTATTTCCGATTCTGGACAAAACGCATTTTGATAAGTCACTCCTCACATATACTTACTGTATCTTTGATTTGACTAAAAAAGTTATTATAACGTAGTTTGCACGAAAAAATGTTCGTTGGAAGGGGCGGCGTTATCATTGACAATTTTTCTAATGTTTCTTATAAAAAAAAACACACATTTACTTAATTTTAAATTTTTGTTTCTTTGTTTTTGTTTTTATTCTACTTATATTATTTTTTTAAATATCAAACAATGAAACAACTGTCAAAATTATCATGATAACGCCGTTTTCAAAGCCTCCTATGTTTATTTTCAAAATTGTCCATTCAAAACCAAATTGCATGAATAAATGTAAGTGCAAATATCTCGAAAACGGTTGCTCCTAGCAACTTCCAGTAAGAGTATCATTTTTACACACCCCTTAAGTTATTCGAACGTTATTTACGGACACCCTGTATATTTAACTTAACAAAGTTCCATATAGGTATAAGGTAAAATATTTTTAATATCAAAAGAAAGAAAGAAAAAACTGGCAATAGTGTCCATGGTTTCCGGAAAATTTGACGCGAGATTTCGCGAAATCTGTTTGGATTTCGAGAGGATTTCAGAAGGATTTCCAAGAGGATTTCGGGATTTCGTGGATGGGATTTCCGGATTTCGAATCGATTTCCAATGGATTTCGGGATTTCCAAAGGATTTCCGATGGATTTCGAAACGATTCTACGGGATTTTGGGTAAAAATGTACATCGATTTCCGGAGTGAGCCACCCCTCGGTAATATGTTTATATTGTTTTTACGAACAAAATTGACATGCTGGAAATATTTGGTGATTAAGTATATGTATTAATAATCAGCAATGCTCGATAAAACAAAAAAATTTATTCATATATAACTTTCCTCAATTATTATAATGGAATTTAAAAAATAATATCAAATTATAATAAGTAACCTGTTCCAAAAGACTTCCATCATTAGACTATTAGACAAGTATCCAATTATTTTTTAACAAAAATAAAAATTAAACTTTCAGATTCAAACACATTGATCTCCGAAACGACGCTTTTTCGGACCCATGTTGATGGAAAATGTGTGTCTTATTTTTATTGCGCCTACTTCTTCCTTAAGAAAATCATGCTGTATTTAGATAATCACTGTCTCCTCAATATAGACAGCGCAGCAATAATATCTTCCCGCACTGTCGGTATCTAGCGGTTCCGTCTAGCTCGACAACGCACTGTGTATGTTGGACACAGTGCAGCAATTTTTATTGGGAATCTGTCTCGACAGTGCACTAGTCACTTCCATAATTAATTCTGTTCGTTTGGAAATAATAATTGTGAGGTTTTTTTTTCAAACTTTAATTTTGAAATTTCAGGGGTAGCTACCCTGGTTGTGAGAGCGTTGAATCCAGAAAAACAACAAATACCTCAAAAGTTGTCCCCCTAGATATCTAAATTGACATGTCTCGGCAAGTTTTTATACAGTCATTGGTTTGGGCACAATTAAATGCCGTTCGTTTTCAAATTGACACCCTGTATAACAATAAAGTTCCTTTGAAAACAGTGAGACTTTCTATTTAACATTTTTTCATAAATCGCATATCTTTCTAGATAAGGGAATAGAGGATGGGACACTCGGTACAACCATAACATTACAAAAGAAAGAAAAGAAAAATTAACCAAATTTATGCTATACCCGGTAAAAGTCGCTACGAACTATCATTCTCGAGGTATTTGAATTTCAAATTATCGATACATGTTATTTGAATTTATGGCAAAGATACTTTGCTAGGGGTCTTAAAGTTTTTCGTAGCATTGCTTCATTATTATTATGGAGATATCGCGATGCGGTTTTGACTGAAACTTGGCAAATATTATGGTGATTAAAGGCCTGTCAAGAAAATAGTACCATTCCCTTTGACTTTTTTTTCAAAAATCGAAAAAATTATATCTATATATTTAAAACACTAAGCTCTTTTTCGCGCCAGTTGTAGTGCACTAATCAACATGATTTTTGTTTTAAAATGATCGTCTGGTTACCAGGATGAGCCAAAACTATTTTTTTTGTTTAATTTTTGCGTATTTCTTTATAAAAAACAAAAAAACTACAGTGACCAAAATACAAGACAGTGACGACAATATTAGGTGTGTTTGTTATGCTCCACTAGTGCACATTTTTCTTCACTACAACAGTCAGCGTGGCTTTGTTTGTCAAATGTTTGTCTGTTTTTTCGGATAGAATATCTTCACTAAACAGCAATATAAACAATAGTTAACTACTTGATAATGTTTTTTTTTAAGTTTGTTACCACTTATTAACATTGCTGAATAAACATTTTATTCAATTTTTCAAATAATAAAAACATTAACCAGCTCTCAAATAATTAATATTATTGATTTAAAACACTATTTTCTCGAAAACGGTTGGTTATAATTTAGGGGGGGGGGGGGGTTTATGAAATAAACTCAGAATTTCACGAAGAATTCAAAAATGAAACAAAAAATACATGTTTCCATTTGAAACAAAGAAGTTGTTGGTCGTAACATATTTCTGGTCCTCCCTGTATACACAAATTTGCCAGTAGACAAACTGCATCCACAAGCGTTTTCCAAAAAATCAAAACGCTTAATTTAAAATGAATTTGTTCCATATTTAGCCGGTCACTGTATAAAATAAATAGTATTGTGTGACTATTATTATAGGTGATCGTGAAAATATAGAGTCTGTCCCCGGATAGGTGTTAAGAGAGAGCAAGTGGACTAACAATTTAAAGTTCCGTCAAAAAGTCATTCTTGATAAATATGTTGCCTGGTCTAAAAATAAGATCTGTCGAAAAAAAAAACTTCAAATATACAGGAAGACAAAAAACTAACAAAATGTGAAAACTAACTGCTGATATTTATTATATTTATTTTCTAATTGTGGACAATAATACAGGGCTGGTCAAAAAATTCAAAATTGGTATTTTGCATAAGAGAAAAATACACTTGCGGGATACACTCTTATATTTTTGACTATATCTGTAAATCTTCATTAGAGTTTCTTATAAAAAATTGAATTATCAAAATAGGTAGGTAGAAACTTTACCAGAAGTGACATTTTGGATTTTGATATCTATTCTCAAGAAACTTTTATCAAGAATGACTTTTTGTCGCATTTGGACATATTTTATACCGGATGGGGCGCGAGAATCTTATTTTTTGTTTTGGCCCCCTACCCCTGTTGACAGGTACCCAAGAACTTCAAATAATAATAATAATAATAGAGCTTTATTTGTCAAAAAGATAATATTAACAATTTCACTTACACTAGTTACAAAATATATCAATTTTATATTATATACATATAAACAACTATATCAGCAAAATAAATTATACCTATCTAACCGATAAATTGCAAGGTGATGAACACTTACATTTATTTAACTTAAAACCGTACTAATAAAAAATGATTGAGATAAAATACACTAACTAGAAATGGAAGGGGGGTCGAGTAATACGTCATTTGATAGGTATTTTCACCAAGATTATAACCCCGAAGTTTCAAGTTGCTGCTATTTATTATATTTTTTTATTATTTGTCATTTTTTATAAAAATTTTTTTCTGAGCGGGAGAAAATCCCCTCTTACAGGTTGACAGGTAGGGGTGAAAATACGACCAAAAAACAAAAATTCACATATCGGTGCGTTTTTTACCATAGAGAAAACCCGGGTGGAAAATTGTTCGTGCCCCACTGTTGATAAACCTTATATTATAGAGTAAGGTTTTCGTGTTTAATTTATTTCCCAACATTATCTCACGTCGAGTTTCGGCGGGTTCAGCTAGTCTCCATAAAGTACTTTTTCAAACGACAAAAAATATTTAAATCGGTTGAACGGTTCGGGAGATTAGAAATTCAAATATTAAAAGATGCATTGGATTCCTCCTCCCCTATCATGACAGATGCGAAAAAATGTCATGGAGTAAAATGATCTGGTATCATCCAAGCTATTAGATGGCGTCTTCAAAGTTATAGCTTATCGTGTATCTTTCTGAGACAGCTTTTATTTTATGTTTTTAAAGCAGTTATGCCCCCTAGAATTACGAACTTCAAAATAATCTCCAGTTACTTTTCTTGCCCACTTTACTTTTAAGGATTGTTTTCCCAAACCTCTAGGCCCTAACATTGTCGAGACACCGCCGCTCCGTATTCTTATCCGACCACCTGTACAGGGTGATCATTTAAGGATAGCGAGCGGCCGTATCTCGGAAACTATTCATCGTAGACGCTTGCGGCAAAAAATTTTATGACTAAAACGGCCAAGAGAAAACCTGGAAAATATTTTCAAGTTTCTGAAATAGTCACTACGGGGCGTAACAACCAACACCAAGTAGAAAAATATGATTTATATGGAATTTTCCCAATGAAAATATATCGATGAACTCATTTTCAGATTTACTGACTATTTACCTACACAGTCTGTCCAAAACGATTCTTTCTATCTACCATAATTAAGTGGTGGGGGAAGTTCAATTGTTCTTCGGAGATTGCTCCCGTTTCGCTTGACCGATTTTAACGAACTTGGGCTCATATGAAAGAGAATAATCTGCGCTATAAAATACTTATTTGCTTTTTAATTTGTGGCATTCGCCGTCGCCGCTAGATGGCGTTAACTGAAATGATAGCATATTTTTGAGTATTTTCCAAAAAAATCAAATGAAATTTTTATATATTTCAGGATACATTTTCCTATTAAAAAAAAAAAAAAAGAAAAACAAAAAAAGAATACTTATTTTTTCGTTTTTTTTTCAATTTTTTGCCGCAAGCCTCTACGATGAATAGTTTCCGAGATATGGCCGCTCGCTATCCCTAACTGATCACACTGTACAGCCTATCCATGTGCCTGTCAACTTCTTATGATCAGATCATCCAAACTCTGCGACATACACTCTATCGTTAATAAAACCCCATATAGAAAAATTCAGGTGATCGCGGTGACAAGTAAAGAAAGAAAGAAACTTCCACTTCCAAATTCAAACTGCTCCTCGAAAATGAATAAGTGGTTTCTGAAATATTGAACGAAATCTATTTGGCTTGTTTTCACAACTTACCCTGTATCTCGTAAACCAACAATTTCAACACACTGGATGAATCTTCAATGAGAACAAAGGAAACTTTTCCCCTTCTCAACCGACCTCGTAGCACTTACGATTCGGAGATAGCAATAATGATACACGCTATTCAAGACACCCTGTATATACCTTCATTCAAAAGTTGATAGTTTAGAAACTACAGAGGGTCTAGAGTTATTTTTCAAATCCCAATTTTTGTCCCCAGGTTTGGGTTTTTAGGTGTTTTGCGTTAAAAACTGATGTGGGAGGGTTTTGGGTCGAGAATTCGGAATATGATATTAATCTTTGTCCATCTGGCAGAGGGCGCCACTTGCGGCATTTCCAGTGCCTTTGATTTGACCGATAGAATTTATTAAAATTTGAAATCTCTGATGTTTTTTGGAATTAGAAAGGTATACTTGTTCAAACTCAAAACACTCATCCGTTTTCGAGAAAAACGCAATCCAATAATCTCTTGCGTGGTGAAACCAATTTTTCTCGCAAACATAAGAAAACTCCATGATGGCCGGAATGTCTAGTTACCATGGCAAATTTGGTATTTTATTTTATTTGTCTATTTATTCATTTATTTAAATAAACATTTGTCGTTGTAGATAACTAGACTTTTCATTGTTTATCTAATATAGGGAAGGAAAAATAAAGGGCCATGGTTTAACCACATTTTTTTAAGGGAGGAGATTGGGAGATATATTTTTAAAAGTTTGGAAGAGGGGCTAAATTTTTGTTTGACAGAAATATTAGGTCACGTGCGGGAAGTGGTTGATTTTGATGGATCGAGAAGTCTTCTGCACAAAATTATTAGGGATATGGGTTTTAATTTAAAAAAAATAGATGGACGGAAAATTTTATGCGAAAAAAGTCATGTAAAACGTTTAAAAATAACTTTTTTGCGAAAATATTTGGAATATGAAAATTCTAGTGAAAACGTGGTTTTTATTTTTTTGGACGAGACGTGGATCTATCGGAATGGAAGTCAGATTAGAAAGTAGGTAAAAGAAGATGATCGCAGGATGATATCAAAATTTGCAGCGAGGGCGAAAGGTTCACAATTTTACATGCTGGGTACAGGGGCGGGTTTCTTCCAAATTGTGGGTTACTTTTTTCTAGTAAAAATAATGACAGGGATTATCATATAACAATGAATGGAGATATTTTTATGGATTGGGTTAAAAATAATTTTTCCGGATCTGGGCAAAATTAAAGAGAAATGTGTCGTTGTGATGGATAATGCGCCATACCACTCAGTACTTTCGGAAAAACCGGTTACAAAATTTTCAAACAAATCGACCCTTTCGGCATTTTTGGAAAAACATAAAATTGAATGCAGTCCCGATTGTACCAGAAAGCAATTGTGGAATTTGGCAGAACCTTTGGCTAAAAATTCTTGTGGTAAAAAGTACGTAGTCGACGAGTTTCTTCAGTCGCAAGGCTATGAAGTTCTTCGACTGCCCCCATATCATTGTCAGTATAACCCTATTGAAATGGTATGGGCATTTTGTAAAACTTATTACAACAAGAACATTACAAATTCTAAATTAGTCGGTAGTGATAAAGTTTTACAAGTGTGGTCCGAGTCATTATCCAAATTCAGTATAGATATGTGGAATAATTGTGTTGACCATACAGAAAAATTAATTAGAGACGACTGGACAAAAGACATGGGTGTAGCTAGTATTAACGAAGTACCTCCTTTAATAATATCATTTGAAAAGGATTCATCATCTGATTCTGATAATGACTATTTATCTTCTGAAGATATGAGGACTGATTTTCAAATGATATTATCAAAGATGTTTTTTGTAGTCATATCCTCAATAAATTTTTTATGTCTGCCCAACTAGCACAACAATAATTTTTAACTATTGGTGCTATTTTGTTTTATAACTGCTTTATTACTGCTCTTCCAACACCATTTTGTTTTATATAAACATTGCAAGTAAAATATTTAGCTCTTGAGAACGATTTTGCTTTATAATGTGTACTCGTAAGAACATTATTGGGGCAAAAATACAAAACAGTTTTACATGGTTTCACGACAAATTTTGATATTGTTTTATAAACGTTTACACAACAGATTCTATACGATATTTTTGCTTATCGAACATAATATTGGTTTTATAATATATTTATACCGGTATCATCTGATACAAGGTCATTCTTTTGCGAACGAATGAAATTATTGTATAACATGGAAGCCATATTTTTTGTTATTTTGACTGCCCATCAGTGAGTCGGCCATTTTCAAAATTGTTACAAAAAAATCATTTAACCAATGATAGAATGCTGTGGATAACTATTTAGTATTTGATAAAGATTTAAGATGGATCATCTGAATCATTCTATCACAATACAGTCCAAATGAAAAAAAATCATTTGTCAAAAAACATGCGATATTTAGCTTTTTAGTTATGTTGAGGACCATCAAAAAATACATTATTCTCAGTGGGTATAATTCCACAACAAAACTTCACTTTTATGGTGTTGGTTAAAACAAAAAAGCTACCCATGATATTATAATAACACAACCTTTATAAAACCTTTTTATTATAAAATTGTTTCACAGTACATGTTTTATAATAATTATTATTCCGTACATTTTTATAAAACTGTCCGATGAAAGCTTTGGAAGCCATAATAAAACAAATTGAGCAAATTGCTGCACAAAAGTGCCCCCTTTTTGTGTTTATAAGCTTTGTATAAACGTTTTTAGCGACACTGTTGTTTCATAAAAATAGTTCTGCGTTAATGTTCTTAGGGCATTTATAAAACAGATGATTGTTAGTTGAGTGGTTAACACGTTATACCGCATAGCTGTACGTCTTATCATAATGAATCATATTTTTCCTGGGAGTAGTTCGGCTAACTAAAATTACCTATATAATAATTGTTTAAATATCGTCTAATATCATAACATGGCGAATCATATTCGAGAAAGCAGACACTCTGTGGTAATATCACATGAATACGTCCCCCTCCCCACCAAGGGCCCCTGTCCACAGAGACTCGTCTTCCAGACCGCAACAAGCCGCCTGACGTCACCAGCCAGTCCACAGAGGCTCGCTGTTCAACCATCCATACAAGGACAGTCCATAGAGGCTCGCTGGTCATTCATCCTGATCAACTCTCAATAAAGCTACCAGTCACACAATGGCAGACAAGAACGAGCTCGACCGCCTTGCACGAGAACAAGAAAATGTGACGAACAACAGCAAAAAATACTCACAAACCAGAAAAACAGAATCCTACATCCAAAAACATCTATGAAAACAACTGGAAAAATTATGGGAAGAACGACAATTCAATCAGAAAACTAAAGCACTTCGAGCATCCCTAAAAAACCAAATCATATTTTCAACAAGTGTTTGCCAACTATGACGAATTCTGGACCTACTTTTTACCAACATGCCCAGAGACCGCAGCTTCATCCACCACCCAATCTGATCCCACTTTCTCCAGCAGCCAACAAAAACGGATAAAAATAAAAGAGTTCAAAATGGAACAACTGAAAGACTCACTTATGCAAATACAATCAGAGTTGGAACAAAACAAAGCAGAGTATCACTACAAGCATCTTATAGAAAAAGTTAACCAACAATGGGATGTGATCCAGTACCTCCATGAAGCAATCTTAGTCAACGAAAAAGAACATGAAAACGAATATTGCACTCAAAACGTATTAGAAGAGATCCGCAGACAATTCGAACAAGTGGTTGACGATCTGACCATCAAACTCTAGCAAAACGTCATAGCACCGATTCAACAAGTACAACTTAATCAACCCCAACAGCATCTACAGATTCCAATGTTCTATGTCAAATATGATTTGTGACATTTTCAAAAACATCATCCATGAAAAATCTGCATTGACTAGAACAGACAAAATGAATTACTTAAAGACGGATGGACCTGGTACCTATCAGACGAGTGCACAGCAGTCGATCATGACACTCAATTATATTTTCAGCTTCAAGAAAGTGAACTCCAACAGTGTATCCACTCCATCCGCAAAAGCTCGTCTGCTCTCCTGTCTCCATACGAAGCATTGAATCAAATTCTTCAACAGTCGCAGTGATTTTCAACGGCGCGCCGGCATCCGGAAAGATTTGGTATTGAATACAACCGGAAAGATCCAAATCCGGCAGAATGTTTAATTGCAACAATCATACATCAAATTATTCTAACTATCACATAATATCACTAAATGCATGTTTTTTACTTAGTTTTATATTATATTTCAAGCGAAAAAAATTATAAAAGTTTATTGTTGAAATTGTTGGAAAACCCTAAATAAAGCATTTCGGTTCACCTGGTATACGATGCAGATCATTTCATTTTTCGAGTACGTTATCAGTATCAATAGTGCCAATACTTCAAAACTAAAATTGATGTATGTCAGGCATTTAAAAAAAAAAACGGACTTTATTGTTTGTTAGATAAACAAAGCGTTTTTCCATGGCAACCTAAAAAATGATTGTTTTTTACTGATGGATGGACATAATTATGGTTTCTGGTCTGTACTACGTTCTGCATTTAATGGTGAAATAATACCATTTGAAAAGCTTGAGAAAAACTGCTTTGAAAGTTGTCATATTCGTAACCAAATCTTGGACACCCTGTACAAAATAGAAGAAAACCATTTGATGTTGGAGTATCTTCGGACTCACTGTATTGGAAAACAGACTCAAGACCATCTTTAAAATTATTTTTTGAAAGGTTGCAAAACGTTTTTTTTTTTTGTTTTTTTCTCGAAAACTATCAAACCAAATCATATGAAAATTTCGGACATAGGAAAGAACACCGAAACAAATCTTTATATCCAAAAGAATACAGGGTGCCCTATTTAAAAAATAAATAAAAATGTCGTCACTTTTTTTTGAACCACTCTGTATTTGCGAAAATATTTTCCTAAAATACACTCATATGTACAGTATAGGTCTGCGCATGAACGAAATTCCTTACCTGAATGGTATACGAGCTATGGATGCCTGACGCACTTTTGCAGGACCCTGTATACACCCACCGAAAAAAGTGGAGAAACCGCCTAAAATTCAAGAAAACTTTGACCTAGCATCAGTCATCAAAGAAGTGATGGTATATTTAAAAACTTCAATCCATTTGTAAGTTTGCGTGTCCTGGCGATTTTTTCCAAAAAATTGTTTAGTGCCTTTTTTTCACGTTCAAAAAAAGGACACTTTTCAAAACTTTTGTCTGTGTAATTTAAGATTAAAATGGCTAGCACCATTCGATAGAAGAGTAAAAATTAATGCTGAAAATTTCACATTAATTTAACGAAGAGTCTTGCTATAACATTTTGAACTTGGCAAAAATGACCCATTTTTGAAGAAATTATGCAAAATGGGTCATCTTTGACAAGTTCAAGATTTTATAGCTTGACTATCCTTTGCTCAATTATTGTGAAATTTTCAGGGAGTACATAATTTTTGCCCCTTTTTCGAATGGAGCTTGCCATTTTTTTCAAAAATTACACAGAAAAAAGTTTTGCAAAGTGTCCTTTTTTTTAACGTAAAAAAAGGGCACTAAACAATTTTGTGAAAAAATCACCAGGACACGTAGACTAACAAATGAATTCGAGTGTCTTAATGCCCATCAGCTCTTTAATAACTGATGCAGGATCAAAGTTTTCGCAAATTTTGGGCGGTTCCTCCACTTTTGTCGGTGGGTGTATGTTTCCCAAGCACAGAGATATCATGCTTGCGAAAAATCATTAAATTGCGTTCTTCTGGAAAACGGTCGGGTTTCGAGAGTTTGAACAAGTTTTGTCAAATTAAAGGCCCTAGTACCTTCACTTTATACTCTCTAAACTAACAACATTTTGAACTTGGATATATATAGATAGATCGCAATATTTTGAGCTCTGACATTTTCAAGTATTACTTACATATGTCTCACCCTGTATACCGATTTGCAGAAAAAATACTGGAACATTATTTTCCGGGCGAAGAGTGTGGAGTGTGGAGTGGAGGAATTGATAATGTTTAATCAAAAATAAGTATGGAAGCGAATATGTACGATATAAATTGATTTTTTTAATTCATGAGTTTAATCTCTTACTGTCATTATAACCTGAATGTCTTAGGACAGAATTAGAATTTAGATGGGAAAGTCATGATGTGGTAAAAAAATGTCTTGACACAAAAATCAAACAAATTCTATCGAATTACGCATCTAAAACCAATGTAACATAAATGAAGAACACTTGGGGTTATCTATAAGTCAGTGTTAATAATGAATATTATCTATCAGCTTAACTTCGCCAGTTAAATATCAGTTTGAGAGTTGGGCTATCTAAGCTTCATAAAATAAAACTCTTAAAATTCTTAATTCTGGTAGTAATATTCCGTATTTTTATTTAGATTTAGTAAAACCAGTCTTATTTCGTTGGCCAAGAAAAATCTGTAGAACTGATTGTTCTTCTCGCAAATGGCTTGTGATTCTCCAATTGTTAGCTTGAACTCTTGAACGCAAGCAGCACATATAATAGGAGTCCTCTTTCAGTTCTCTCTATGTGCAGAGTTGATAATGTTGTCAAGTATACATTACTCATAATTATTCAATTATTTTATTATAACAATACAATACATTATATTTTATTATATTTGACCGCTTTTTTTCCAGATAAATGAATTGATGCATGTTACTATTCCGGTGATGCTTCTGCCAGATGATTTCAGGGCCTATTCAAAAATCAAAATTGATAACCACTTATTCAACAAGTGAGTGTTATTGTAATCGAATGATTAAACAAGTGAGTGTAGTTGTCATTGAATGATTTAAAAATATACATTCTAGAGAAAATATGCCGTCGCATTTCAAAGTCAAGGAATATTGTCCTATGGTATTCAGAAATATTAGAGAAAGATTTGGTATTGATGATTTGGACTATAAAGAGTCACTGACCAGGTAATTTATTGTTTCATCGTGTAATCAATGCGTATGTATTATGATGCGATTATAAATAAATGTTCATCGATTCTTGCAGATCCCAGCCTCTTCCAGACGATTCTTCTGGTAAAAGTGGCGCAAAATTTTATCTAAGTTACGATAAAATCTTTATTATCAAAACTCTAACCTCAGAAGAAGTGGAAAGAATGCATTCATTCTTGAAGCATTATCATCCCGTATGTATTATCTTACAGTCAAGGTTTTTTTCAATTAACAGAATATTCATGGTGCATTTCCACGCACATTAGCAGTCGAAACTAAGGAAACCATTTCTTTTTTATTTAAAACCCCAATCTATGATGGATGAATTAAATATACAGTGATGACGCGTAGGTTTGAAGGCTCGGTCTTTGTTTTTTGAAAAACACTCTTGAAGGTTTTTATTTTAAGCTACGGTTTTTTTGTTGTATTCATTTAAATTCCTAGAATAAATCAGGACCATCAAGTCCATTGTTCAAATTAGAAATTATAACATGTCTTATAACATAAAATCAACAGTTATCACGAAATTTACGATAGATAATAGCTTTGTTCGCGGGAAAAATCCTGAACTTATTTGGAATACATCAAAAAAAAATCTGAAAATTTATTTGAACAAAATATTATATAATTTAATATAAAATTAATTAAAATCACTAAAAAGTTGAATTGAGATAAACAAATCACTTTCACCAAATTCATTTAACGGATGAACGATCGTTTCTGTAGTTTGAGAAATTAATGTTGCTCACTATAAAACAAAATCAAGTCCGTTTGCAGATTTGTATCCTCTTGCTTTGCCTCAGGATCTATTGAACGTGTTCGGAATTAGTCTTCAACACTATATCCTTGTTCCACCGAATTTTAACTTCCGAACGAAGATTTTTGTGTCTCGCGAACGACAAAATTTAAACGCGCATGCATTTCAATCTCGAACTAGTTCAGGATTTGTCCTGCGCACAAAGCTAATAACTAATGTCCATTTATCAAAGCAAGACAGTTTACCAAATAAACTCCACGTGATCAGATAGTGCGTCTGAAATAAACAGACCAAACGTATGACCTGTTCAATCGCTGCTTTGTCTGATCACGTGTAGTTTGTTTTGGTTTGCTGTCTTGCTTCGATAAATAGTGTTTAAGATCTCATCCGAGGAAAACATTCATCGAAGCGTTTTTCAAAATACAAAAATCGCAACCCACGCTTCCTCATTGTTTAAGAGTAAGAAATGAAATTCTTATATTTGTCTCAGTTTTTCAGTTTCAAAGGTTTGTACAGCAAACTTTTGGTGCCAGAGATTTTTTTTTGCCCGCAAAATTCTCGTGCAGGAAAGTTTTTTACCCAATCCAAATTAGTAGAGTTGAAGTAGAGAAAACATTGGATATTGATGTTTTTATTAAAATGTAAGCTTCTCTGTGTTGAAACATGTTATGTTGATAATACTTATTTCCATTCCATATCAATCAATAAACTCGTCAAGATATGAAACCTGAGACAAACATTGGACTTCCATTAGATTGTGTTTCAAGAAATGATGATGTTGTGGTCAGTGGCTTCGGTAGTTTTGTCCACTACTTTATGTGCTGTTGACAAAATCTGTGGTTGAAACTTCAAAACCCTATTTTTCTCAATCTGATGCCTTCTCTAGTTTTTAATAGTATACAAATTGGTCAGGATTTTTTGTTTCAGCCACAAATCGCCATGAATGTAAATACGTGAGTGCATCGACTCAAATTTGCAGAAAAAAACTTTGTTCTAGTTTTTGATGAACATAATATCAAAGTCCATATAATACAATATAGACTTTGATAATATGATATGGAACTTTTTATATCATTGAAATCTTTAGATAACGACATTTTATGTCGTGATCACGACATCCAATGTCTTATTGGGTGTTCAAAATGTAATGTTCAGATTTTTCAGTATATTGTCGAAAGGCATGGAAAAACTTTGCTTCCCCAATACCTTGGAATGTACAGGCTAACTGTCGATAATGCAGAGCACTACATTGTGGTGATGAGGAATGTTTTTTCGAATCACTTGGGTACACATAGGAAATTTGATTTGAAAGGTGATTTTATTATTGATAGGCTGATTTGTTTTGATTGATCTACTAGGTATCATGTGACAATAAACAACACTTTTTGAAGTGATACATTGAATACATGTAGATATTGTGAAAATAGTTCACGTTCTTCTAGAGCGGAAGATATTCTGTGATTACATCACTTTTTTTATTATCAAGGATCCACTGTGGACAGAGAGGCTTCAGAAAAAGAACGGGAGAAAGAGTTGCCGACTCTGAAAGATAATGACTTTGTCAACGAGCAAATGAAGGTAAGAAGAAATAAATTCCTTATGGAATGAGTCAATTTGATTAAGAAATCTCTATGAGGTTTTGTTGTCAGATTTTAGAAAAAGAACTGTCAAATTGATGTTTTGGCTGATTACAAAACGTTTTAAAATCATCTTTACGCTAATTACAAATATAAATTTTGTGATTTCTTTTTCCTTTACCGACAAGTTAGTTGCACAAACCTACACCAAAAAAAAACACTCAATATTACGAATAGTTCAAGAAAATTCAACAATATCATAACAAATATAAAGTTTCGTTATCATTGATCTTACAAAAAAAAATATTTTTTGTGAAATGTTCTGCATCACGTTATCAATGTTCAGAAATCAAATTTGCAAAATATTGAGTGGTATGCAGAGACAATAAAAAATTTCGATTGAAGCTGTAGAGTGAAGTGCTGTTGTGATTCCAAGATGTCGATAGGAATAGAAACTAGTGTGCACTTCTTATTTCAATTTTGATAAACTTTGACTTCATGTAGGCATTATTATAAATAGACAAATATATTAGAATTATTGAAACATAGTTTTGATACTTTGCAAATTTGATTCTTGATCATTGATAACGTACAATGTTATGCTTTTTATGGAGAATATTTTTTTTATCATAACGAAATTTTTAATTTATCACCATCTTTTCAGACAGCTTCAATCGACATTTCTAATTTTTCTTTATAACACTAAATATTTTGGAAATTTTATTCCTGAGTATTTATTCATTATAATGTGATGCAGAACTTTTCATTCATATATTTTTTTGTAAAATCAATAATATCGAATGTTTCCATTTGTCGCCAACTTTTACAGATATTCTGCCCTCGGATAGAGGTTCCAAGAAGGCAAATGGACTTAAAATTTCATTTTTTGACAACTAATCACTTCTCATAAGAAGTTTTGTTTGTTTTGAGAACCGTCATACTTTAAAAATATTATACAGAGGGGTCAATAGTAAACTACCTTTATTTTTCGTTTTGGAGCAAAGTTGTCAATAAAAAAAAACATTAAAGAATCAGTCTGGGATTTAGAATTTGGTTTGAAATTTAGTGTATGGCAATAGAGTTTGAAACAAGCAAAGAGTGTTTTTTGTCGAAAAATAAAATTTCAGGTCCATTTGTCCTCTTGGGACCTCTATCCGTCGTCATATTGTATGTATACAGACCAATAATTTCACGGCACTCAATCTCATTAGGTAGAATGCATAAACCGTATTGAATGCTAATGCTTTATATTAATGAGTGGTATGAATACAAGCGAAGTAAATGCTAATACTCCATATTTAAGCATCTTCTTCGAAGTATCTGCTTCATCATGTTGCATTTGTTCAGTTCCGGTAGTATATTCTTAACTTCGAAGTATATGTGTGAAGTATCTACTTCAAATCCATATAGTATATTTTTTAACATGTGACGCATCTTCTCACTGCGTCCGCTTGGTTTTTTTTAACGGCAAACTCGTGAAACTGTTGCTGATGTTTATAATATTTGAGATAAGGAATACAAAAATAACTAATTTAATTAAATTGTTTTGTTTTGCGTGTCAGTGAAATTGTTGAAAAATTTGAGTGGTAAACTGTATCCGAGGTTGGGGAAAAATGTTTTCAGATGAAGAGATGCCCTATGAAGAAGAGTCTCAAATGATAGATATACAATTAGCATTATATTTGTTCTATTTCTTGCCGGATTTTGAAACGGTGTGAGCATTCATGGATTTAACAGCATATCCGAGATCGCCCATAGGTCAAAAGACATACTCCTTCTTGATTGTCATACACAACAGGATAAGGGCAAGAATTGTACCATATTTAAGAGTAATGGACAGATCCAGGCCATGTTGCAACTACGCTGATAAACATCTCTCTACTGTCACAAGTGGCTTGTACATTTATTTAGGCAACGTATGTATTCGTCACCATGTTCAGAGAGTTTTAAAATTTTAACGTGAGTGCAGTTAATCGCACCAATAATGTTAGGTACTGTATGGAGTACTGGCCACTTATCTTTAGCCCTGTTCAAACTACCGCCCGTACAGGAAATTTGATCAAATATTTTTTCTTGCGGCAAATTGCATGTGAGACTAGTATTTTCTCTACTTAATTTCAAGACTCTCACCTCATTTCTGATATACATTGCTTTAGTTTTTCTACCCAAACATACCTGAGGTCCCTAAAAACACTTCCATTTGTTGAATGTGTTTAAGCACACAGCCTCTAGAGTCGTTTACTTCTGTCAAAAATGTCTTGGCTGGATAAGATACGTTTTCCCTATTAAACCAAAAAAAAATGGAACCAAAACATGATTGCCAAGTTATATTCAGCTACTTATCGAAATATTTGATGAGACAAATCATCATCATTGATATGTTGTCTTACATCGTATATTTTTCTTCTGCGTATTCCATCCATTTCAAACAGAACTATAATCGTAGCATGCTCAGTGAAGCTGCTCTTACACCAACTTCACCAAAGTAAAAATGAAATGAAGTTCCTTCTTAGTTTTGGAGAATTTACTTCGTAGACAATACTAACACTTTTAGTATTAGCATGTACTTCGTTTTTATTCATTCCACTCCATGCTTGAAAATTTAAAAGTATGTACTCTGAAATGAAGTTCCTCCTTAGTTTTGGAGAATCTACTACGTAGACGATACTAATACTTTTAGTATCAGCATTTACTTCGTTTTATTCATACACCTCATTGAGTGGTATGAATAAAAACGAAGTAAATGCTAATACTCCATATTTGAACATCTTCTTAGAAGTATCTGCTTCATCATGTAGTATTTGTTCAGTTCCGGTAGTAGACTCTTAACGTCGAAGTATATACTATACTGTGTGAAGTATCAACTTCAAGTCCATAGTATATTCTTCAACATGTGTAGCATCTTATCACTGCTTTCGCTTAGTTTTTTTTTTCAACGGCAAACTCGTGAAATTTTTGCTAATGAATATTTGAGATAAGGAATACAAAAATAACTTTAATTTGAACTTATTGTCTGTGAACACCAAGTTTTGCTTTTCCCTGAGATCAAGCCAGACCGTTTGGTTGTTTTGTTTTGCGTGTAAGTGAAATTGTTGAAGAATTAAAGTGGTAAGCTGTATCCGAGGTTGGGTAAAAATGTCTTCAGATGAAGAGATGCCCTATGAAGAAGAGTCTCAAATGAAAAATAAACAATTAGCATTATATTTGTTCTATTTCTTGCCGGATTTTGGAACGGTGTGAGCATCCATGGATTTATCAGCATATCCAAAATCACCCCATACTCTTTCTTGATTGTCATACATAACAGGATAAGGGGAAGAATTGTACTGTACATTTGTTTTGGCAACGTATGTATTCGTAACCATGTGCAGAGAGTTTTAAAATTTTAATGTGAGCGCAATTAATCGCACCAATAACGTTAGGTACTGCGGAGTACTGCCCACTCATCTTTAGCCCTGTTCAAACTAACGCACGTATCAGGAAATTTGATCCAATATTTTTTCTTGCGGCAAATTGCATGTGAGACTAGTATTTTCTCTACTTCATTACAAGACTAGTTTTTCTATTCAAACATACCTGAGGTCCCTAAAAACAGTGAAAACACTTCCATTCGTTGAATGTGTTTAAGCACACACAATGGAACTAAAACATGATTGCCAAGTTATACCTTTACTTCCGCTACTTATCGGAATATTTGATGATACAAATCATATTTTGTCTCACATTGTATGTTTTTCTTCTGCGTTTTCCATCCATTTTTAACAGAAATATGATCGTAGCATGCTCAGTGAAGCTGCTCTTACACCAACTTCACCAAAGTAAAGCAAATACTACAATTTCTTCTTCAAATCCAAGTTTCTACTTTAAGAAGTCGGTACTTCAAGTTCTAGTAAATACTCAAATGCTGCTACTCGGTGTGGTAGCGTCAGGAAAATTTACAAGTATCTACTTCGAAATGAATTTCCTTCTTAGTTTTGGAGAATTTACTAAGTAGACAATACTGTACTTCATTTTTATTCATACCACTCAATATTATTTTGAATTATTCAGGTAATTGCTTATCATAAATTATGCAGGTGTGTGCGATCCATTTGTCTATTTATTTCATTCCGGTAGTAGGTATTTCGATTGTGTCGTACGGGTTGCCTTCATATTGGAAAAACACCCCAACAAATTAAGAAAAAAACAGTGGGTGGAGTTTTTTGACACTCGCGATCTAGTTTTGATGACTCATTCAATAAATTTTACAAAGGAGGATAAATATCTGCTTCCGATTTGAACAACTTGAGAAACCATGGTTTCTACATATATTTATTGTCAAATTACAGTATCGGACATAATTAAAGCAACTTAAAAAAAAAATCACTAAGATACAAACTTTTGAGATTAGTTCTACTTGTTGGTTTTCTAACCAAAGTAAAACCTTTTATGAAGGCTTTCTGTGTTTCTGCCACGGCAAAAATCAAAAAAACTTTGTATTCTTTTGACGTAAAAAAAACAATAGATTTGATATAAGTCATTATTTCGTCTGATATGCCTTACTTGCACCAATGGCCTCGCATCGTCTAGGCATGGAATTTTTGAATTAGAAACAGATTTTTCCACAGAATAATAACTACTAGAAGGCTGAGAGAGAGAAATCCCTTATGAAGAAAGATAGAAAGGTTTTGATATTGCGTTTGCGTTGGTATTTACATAACTGACGACAGATAAAGTCCTAAGTAATTAGCATTGTTGCCAATCGAATCAAATATTCTCATTTTATATGAATTTTGAGTTACCAAAAGAGACGAATATGACTTCAAACGGTGTTTTTGTCAATGTGTTCAATGCTAAAATATATTTTCAGTGATATTTCAAGTGTTGTGTGAAAAGTTTCATTATTAAAATTTTTTGTGTTAAGTAGAAGTAGTGCTTTTCTGAAACTGTTTCTATTTAGAACTTCGAAGGCAACACTGCGAGTGCTTGGAGTCAGTGGAGTGTCAAGACTATGACCTGTTCTGCTAGCTACGCCAATACGTCATTGATTGTTTTTCCCGTTCTCGTTCGTGATTGTATTGAAAATAGGTTAACAGCAAATTTGGCCTATGATAATACTAGGAATGATTTGAAAATTTGTTATCCACGCCTTCCTCAGTTTAAAGATTCAAATATGGTTCGAAAACATTTCCAATGACCCCGGTGGTTATCTTCCAACATACTCTCGTATACGGAGCGCAATAGCTGCCAAACCCATTGGTTTTGTTTTACACATGGATTTTTCATCGCTCTTTCTTCGTGAGTGAATAGGCTTAGGTGCTCTTATTCACTTTCTTTCTTGTAGTAATAATTCGATTGTTTCCCCAACGATGGATTTTCAGACTCTTTTCTCTATTCAATGATCTCGCGACAATGTCGGTTACCCCTGGGGTCGTTGTCTTGTCGAATATGAAGCTTAGAAGCATTTTCCACAGGGAAGCATAACATGTTCTTATACGGGTGCCGGACGTATATGGCATACTTCCGGGAGTGAATAGGAAATGTCAAAATAACCCTAGTTTATCATTTTCTCTCCAAAAGAGTACCCATGGTTTTACTCTTTTAGCTCCAACTTTTGAACCGGCTTGTAAAATTATGAAGTTGTTTTGGCCATGTAGACTCATGAAACCATGTTAGGTTAGGTTAGGTTAGGTTTCGACGGGTATGCCCTGCCCCGCAGTTTTCTGCTTCGCATTGCTTTCACTCGGAGGCCAAATGGCCCATTGTGTTCCCTTGTTTGAAGAGATTTCCTCTCGGTCTTAACCTGCAGCCTTTCTCTTCATCGTTCTAAATCATCCCAAGGTTTTTACGAAGTTCAAAAATGGACAATGTCCACATTTGCCGCTTCCTTCAAGTCTTCAAGGTAGTATTGTCCCATATTCTTGAGGCGTCCTTCTTTTAGTGTTGGGCAGTGGCACAGTAGATGTTCTATCGTTTCATCCTGCAAAGACTACATGCAGAGATCATTAGTCCCTAGGCCCCATTTTTGGAGCATGGTTCGGATTTTTCATGAAACCATAGTAGTCAACGTTTTACATTGTAGGGGAAACCAGAAACAGACTGGCACAATTTTTGACAGGTATCATTCTACACAGCTGAAAACTATATTTTTTTAAATACCTTGATCTTTTCTCATTTAAAAAAACTCACCAAAAAAAGTACTCTAAAAAGGGTCCGATAAAATAATAATAATTTTAAAAATCATTGTATATGTTCTATATAAAACAATCAGACATCCATAACTCCTAAAATTTCTAACATTACCTTAGTCGGTGTATATCTATTACATTTCAAAATGACTCTAAACGCCCTATTTTGGATTTTTTGAATTTGAGACACTTTCTCCTGTGATAAATTGAAAAGAATCGTTGAATAGTACAGTTTCACATGAGTGGTCATTCCGAAAACCTGACTGAGACGGATTTATCACAGAGTTTTTATCACAGAAATCAACAATTTGGTTTGTCACGACTAGTTCTAGAAATTTTTCATATGCAGGGACATTGTTTATTGGTCTAAAGTCTTCAATCTTAATACTATTAGGTACCTTTTGCATAGGAGTTATCACAGAAACTTTCCACTCTTTAGGAACCACACCATAGGTCAACGAAGTATTGACAATGTCCAACAGTCTATTCCCAGCACTTTCACAAACATCTTTCAATATCTGGGCAGATATTTGATTTCCACATCCTCCAGAATTTTTCAGTCTTTCGATTATTTTATTAAAATGAAACATATCAATGGTTTTAAAGTCTGTTAACATGTCTCTGGTGTCCACAAAACCTATCACATAATCACTATCATTATAAGGTGTCATTGTAGAAACAATGTCCAAAATACTGTCCACAAAATAGCTATTGAAACAATTGGCAATATCACATTCTTCTTTTATCACATCCATTAGATATTATTTTGCTCACCGTATGAATTTTGTTTGGTAGCAGCATCTTCAAATGTTTCCACATTTGCCGTGGGTTATTTCTGTTATTGTCCAGAACAGCCTGAAAATAATCATTCTTTGCATGCCTTATCATTGATACAACCTCGTTCCTGAATTGTTTCTATGAATTCCAGGAGTTTTCATTTTCCATTATCACTGCTTCACGATACATCTGATCTCTGGTTCTCATTTTATCGATAATATGCGGGGTGATCCATTTGTTATCCTCATATCTGCTGTCAGTCTTTTTTTTCTGATGAGTGGTCATGATCTCAAGTATCCCGGTAACCGAGTCTATGAATGCATTCGCTAGATAGTTAACATCAGTTATGTAACTGTTCCATCCCTGTTCTCTAAGTTGATCCTGCATAACTCCCTTGTGGTAGTCCAGGCGTCGATACGAAACTGTTTTCGTTGATTGTAATCGATGATATAATTTGACCTCTAACATGCAGTGATCACCAATTTTGGGACTCAGAATAACATCACATTTTATGGATTTATCATTTGTTATAGCATAATCTATTAATGTTTTGCCAGTATTCGTTATTCTTGTGTAACTATGAACCAATTGCCAAAGACCATAAATGTCGATTGATTGTCTACATTTTTTAGAATAGTAAAATCTTTATTGTAATCATCGTTGGAGTCTCCAAAAATCAGCTGGGCACCATTCAAACTGGATAAGTCTTCAATCAACTGATCAAACTGTTCCATAAAACACTATCTGAGCCCGATGGTGAACGATATAAACAAGTTAATACAAAGTTCACATTGTCCAATTTGCAAATAATTGTCAAGAGTCATAAAACACCAGTCACACTTCTATTAATTTGAACACGATAGTTTAGTCCATTTCTCACATTAATTGTCACCCCTCCTGTCCTGTTATTGTTGCTGATACAATGGATGGCTTTATATCCAACAATCTTCGTTTTATCACCTCTTGATATATCCTTGGTAACGTGTGTTTCTGATAGGCAAAACATTTTTGGTTTAAGGCTCTGTGTGACGATTTTGACTTCATCAAGATTATTCAATAGACCTTGACTATTCGAGTATAAGATCCGCTCCTTAACATAAACATCATCAGATTCTTGCTCTAGTTGCTAGATGTGAAATTTTCGTCTTTGTAATTCCTGATGTCTCACAAAAACTTGACAATTTGGATCCCATACTACATGGTTGGTTTTGAAATTTATTCCCAATTTTTCGTTTGCGGACACACAGTAAAACGTGTCTTTGTAGTCTTTAGGCATTCATCCCTCCCATGATTTCCAGCACCAATTGGACAATTCACTTTTTCGACACCACAATTCTTTTGTACATGACCATATTTACAACATTTATAACATCTCAAGACACCGTATTCGGGATAAGCATTGCAGCGATTCCATCAAATATTAATTCTTTGATTTTCCAGAATTTTTCTTCTGTTTTCATTATCAATTTCAATAATTAAATTGAATTTATTATTGATAACTTTGGTTCTTTTTAAAATTTTGCAATTATCGATGTTGTTCTGTTTTTTGATTTTAGTAACCAAACTTTCATCACTTTCTACATTCTCCTTCTCACAAACTCCGACAACTTTGATCCTACCAATATGGACTCTTGGTGTATCAACTTCGAAATTGTCCCCCATTTGTTTTTGCACTTCCGTTCTTATGAAAGAGATTTCCTTTTCATTTCCACATCTTAGTAAAACACCGCCCTTGTTCAATGCTCGTCCTATCTCGACACCTATGCCCATTGCAGTTGGATTGACCTTGTTTCTCAACTCCTTCCTAATGCTGTCAGGATTATTTAATTCAGCATTTTTGGGTCTGACGACCAAACATTTGTGTTTACAACAGCTGATGCATATGTTTTTTGCACCTCCCCGTTATTGATAACATTGGAATTTGAAGCAGGTTAATTGGCACTGATCTTGCTATTTAAGCGGGCTATTTCACTCTTTAGTTCCTTGTTTTTATTTAGAAGCAATTCTAAATCAAATCAAATCAAATCAAATCAAATATGCTTTATTGCCACAGAAAAATTTAAATAAATTTTATGGACAAAGCAAATACAAAATGCTAGAGTAAAAACAAAACAAAACTACCTTTTTTCTTAAATCCTCACTTGTTTCATTGATGTTTTGTAGTGATGTTTGGATGAATTTGATTTTATGTTCGTCGATTAAATATTCTTCCTGCCTACTCCTCTTCCTACCACGTTCCTTAGCAGCACTGCTCTCAAATTCATTTTCACATGATCTACATTTCCATGTGGCCTTCTTCATATGGAATCCCCTCATATCCACGACGTTTTCACACTGATCATGAAAAAAGCAATTGCATTTAGTGCACATAATAGCCGATTTAATGTCATCAAAATCATTCTGGTACGTAAAACATCGAGAGTCGCCTGCCGCAAACACGTCCGCTCTCTCTGCCATCTCCACGTCTACTAAGTATGTCATATAGTCACTAGACACCCTATATATTCCGATAAATATACCTATCAATTATTCCTCCATACGATGAACTGGATGGTTCCTCATACCCAGAGAAACCTAATATTACCTCCTCCATGACTCGCCGTTGCTCAAGACTTTCAGCATTAGGACGACGCACGATGTGTCCAACTCGCACCATCTCTTCCAAAAATACAGAATCTCGATTCATCAGAGAAAAGAACCTCTTCCAAACCATCCATTGTCGATTAATGTTTGCAAACAGTAGACTTGAATTCCTGTTTTTCTGTGACAAAAGGAGTTTTTTTGTTGATCTTGCTCTCAATTCTGCTTCCATCCATTCTCTTAGAGAACACATCTACTCCCTCCACTTCGACCAGGCTCCCCAAAACGTTTGTTGCAGATAATCTAGGATCATTTTAAGTAATACCCTTTGTGCGCTATCTTGTTTTTTGGAGGTTTTTTGAAATCGAGCATCTCTTTTTGAATCGACTATACCTTCGCAAGGACGAAAGTTTTTGATTGTTTTAGGAACAGACGAAATCGTTTGCCGATACATATTCACTTGCGACATACTGGACTTTAAGGCATCAACGACGTGTTGTTTTAGGTCAGTCGAGTAAGCAATACCACGAGCCACAAATCATACTTTTATCTCGATGGTTTATAAAATACTAAGTTGAAAGAGTTGCTTCGATTATCCAAGTGTAAGTGTATTTCTTGGTATTGTAAATAATCACATAAAATGAGATAAAACCAAATGTGGAAATATACTTTTTCTGTACCGCCCATTTTACGAATACCAAACATTTCCATCAAAAAATGTATTTACTTGAGAGTGAGATTAGCAACATGAAAAAATTGATTCAATTTTGTCCGATACTGAAGGTTTTAAAGCATTCAGCGACTCACTAGTCTCATTTGCTGGGGCGCGGCGGGGCAAATTATGCCCTTATTCTATCGAATGTCAAAAGTGCGATATCTTTCTCAATGGCTCACAATCATGCATAGAGGTGATACTCTCTGTTCTGTCTCCTCTGTCATGCCATTTGTTGATTCAATGTATTTGTTTATTTTTAGGTGTACATTGGTGATGAAGCTAGAGGAAAACTTATGGAAACTTTAACAGCAGACGTCGATTTTTTGACAAGGCTTCATCTTATGGACTATAGCCTATTATTGGGTAATCAAATCAATCTATTTGAGAGCAAATATACCTAGATGTTTGTTTTAATTAGAATAAATTGTAATTGTTACATCATGTGGTCGAATTTGTGTTGTAGGTGACTGTTTATTTTCAAATCGTTCTCATAAAAAAATATTGTCGATATGAGTCAACACTTAGCTGTCTGTGAAAATGAAACAACTTCAATAAAATGATGATTCGTCCGAAAACCGGCTCCACGCTGCGTGTTTAACCATGTTGAATTGCACAGAAAATATAGGTATACAGGGTGAGTCATTGAAACGGGAACGTTAAATTACGCCTAAACCGTTGAAGATATCAAATTGAGCAAAATGTTTTTCAATATACAGGGTGTATATTGCTGAATGTTTTGAGTGTGACCATCATTTTGAACAGTTTTTGTGATTTGCAGTTGAATGTTCTCGCTTTTAATTTGTTATACCTTAATATAAATAACTTTGTTTTCTTGTTCCGTCAATTTGAATTTCTTTGATCAATTAAGTAGTAGTTTTCAGAGGCATACAATAAATGTCATTTTGAAGTTTATATGTAAAAAAAATGATTTTCATGGCACGTTCACTCTGTTCTCGATGAGATTTATATGAGTTATTATAAAAACGAAATTATCTCCCAAACTATCGACTTTTGGAAAAAAACTAAATACGTAAAATGACAAGCTGAACGCGACTAAGTAACAAAGTACAGGGGTGCCATTTGAAAAAATCAAGCTATGGTGCTTTGAAGTTTACCAACATTGAAGTGTCACAGCAAAGGGGTACCATAATGCGAATCGACGGAACTGCCATCAAAAGATACCCAAGGCAGTTGCTTAAACACTGGCAAAGTCTCAACTTGATATCTCAAGAACAAGTGATCTGTGGTATTTTCAATCAATGATCGCAAAGGCATACATTTTTAGAAAAAGTGGAATAACTTTTGAACGGTTGAAGCGAATTGCAAAAACAAAATGGATTCGAGATGCCCGAAAAGGGGCAAATTCAAATATTGAAAGACTAGCAGTACCCGTCACAGCTTCGCCCGCGATTGTTGGAATGTTTTCGAGTAATGTTGAAAGCTACACTCATGAACTTGGAAAACGACGAAACACGTGTTTTCTTAATTTCATCATGATGAAGTTTCAAGTCGATGTGACCAAAAATACTTTTTTTTTAATGATTAATGAATTTTCACACCCACACCACTTTCACTCCCTCAAGGGTTGAATTTTGGAAAACGACGAAACACGTGTTTCATTGATTCCTTTATGAAATTTCAAGTCAATGTGACCAAGAATACAAAAAAATGTATTCTATTCTATAAATCTATAATTTTTGACACCTCCACCCCTTCCTACTCCTTAAAGGTTGAATTTTAGAAATAAACGACAAAACACGTGTTTCATTGATTTCATTAAAGATAATCAATATGAAGTTTCAAGTCGATGTGACCAGAAATACTTTTTTTTTATTGATTATTATGATTCTTGACATCTGCACCTCTTTCTTCCTCTTGAGGGTTAAATTTTGGAACACGACGAAACACGTGTTTTATTAATTTTATTCAAGATCATGATAATGAAGTTTCAAGTCGATATGATCCAAAATACATTTTTTTTTTATTCATGTTTTTTCACACCCCCACCCTTTTTCAACCCCCTCAAGGGTTTAATTTTGGAAAACGACGAGATACATGTTCCATTGATTTTATTCAAAATTATTGATATAAAGTTTCAAGTCGATGTGACCAAAAATACAATTTTTTTTCATTAACATTAACATGTCATTTCTCCTACCTCCACTTCTTCGGCCACTTAGGGGTAAAATTTTGAAAAATCTTTTCTTAGCACACCCATAAATACTGTCCCCACCTCTTTCACCCTTTCACCCCCATAGGGGTTGAGTTTTGGAAAATGACGAAACACGTGTTTTACTAATTCCATTAAAGATCATTATGATGAAGTTTCAAGTTGATGTGACCAAGAGTATATTTTTTGTATTAATTTATGATTTTTCACACCCACATCCCTCTCACCCCATTAAGGGTTGAAATTTGGAAATCGACGAAACACGTGTTCTATCAATTTCATTCAAGATTCTCATTGTGAAGTTTAAAGTCGATATGACCAAAAATACAATTTTTTTATTTGATTTATGATTTTTCACATCCTCACCCCTTTCACCCCCTTAAGGGTTGAATTTTCTCTACATCAATTACAATCAAGATTATTCATACGAAGTTTCAACCAGATGTTAGCAAAAATACGTAATCTTTCATGAATTAATGATTTTTTCCACCCACTCCTTTGAATTTCATTTGAGATTATTTACACGAAATTTCAAGATGATGTTACCAAAAATACATAATCTTTTAGCAATTAATGATTTTTCTCACCTCATCTCCTTTGAGCCCGACTTGACCCCCTCAGGGGTTGAATTTCAAAAAATAACGAAACATGTGTTTGATCAATTTCATTCAAGATTATTTATATGAAGTTTCAAGTTGATGTGACCAAAAATACATAATTTTTCATCAATATATGATTTTTCTTACCCCCATTCTTTTCACCTCCTTAGGAATGAAGTTTCACGAAATCCTTTCTTAGCACACCTAGAAATATTTAGCAGAACATCTCTTAAAAATTTCATGGCTCTATCTATAATAGTTTTGGCTCGGCATTGATGACGCAGTCAGGACAAGCTATTTTAAAAGTATAGATAAACAGGGGTTGCGATTTAAAAAAACTATGTCTATGGCATCTATTCAAATCCATTTGTCTCATTTTGATATCTTTTACGGTTTTGGCGTAATTAGGCATTCCCGTTTCAATGACTCACCCTGTATGGTGCTTTGAGTTAGTGGAATTGTCTTTCACACTATAGACTGTGTGTTGCTTGTTGTTCCCAATTGTTTGAAACCAAACGTCAACCGGATCGTTGGATATTGCATCACAAAGTATGCACTAAATTTTCCTCAATTGAAGTCCATGTCGTCAATGGGAAATCTGTGTACTGATAATTGTTAAAAACGTACAAACTTTCCACCTTAGTTTTTTTGAAAGGTCAAAATATTATTTGGATCAGAGAAAATGGCGCAGAGGGGTAATGTGTTGGATATTTTCAGGTATACATGAAGTAGAACGTGGAGAGCAAGAATTACAACGACAAAGGGAATTGGAAGCTGAGATTCCGCCCGATTCGGATGAAAGTGAATCTGGCTCTGGCTTAGAAAATCGAGTTGGTGGTCAAATGGGTTTCAATACACCTCCTGATTCTCCTAATACTCTGCCACATTATCTGAGGGAGCATAGTCTTCAATACGAAGGTAAATTCAGCAAAATTTACCAGTACATTAATACTGTGTCAGGTGAGAAAATGATTAAGGTTTTTTTTTCGTTTTTTTTTCCGGTTTTAGTTGTCTGTGCTTTGGGTAAGCTTCATTGCTTTGAGTGTCAAAAGAGGACTTTCTGGCATATTCCAATTGATCTCATATTGGAATATTGTTATGTATGTATCTAGACCATCTCTGTCTCTACTCGTATGTTTTTCTTGTCATTCAATAATCAATATTGTACCTTATAAATTGTAGAAACTAGCCTACTAAATAATTTATCCAACATTTTTTATTTTGTTGTTTTGTGTTCATAAGAATCTATTTGCATATATTGTAGATTAATGGAAACATCGCGTGTATTTTTCATGACAGGATTTTAAAACTTGACACTATTTTTGTAACAACCTCTTTCAGTTTAATTAAAGCTATGGAGAGATAGACAAAATTTATGATAATATACTGAAACATTGTATCAATCACACGCTTTTTATCATACATTTGAGAGGTCTAGATGCAAAGAGTGCAAGCTCCATGTTCGCTAAATGTTTAGGAAAGCGAAAAAACGACTAACTTAACCGGTATACGTTTTTTCTCGATACTGATTTTTCAAGTCTATTCAGGTATATAATTATACCAAGTTAATTTACCAGTTTTTTGCTTCGAATGACAAAAAATAACGAAGATATATGAGGAAAACTGATGGAGATTGTGCAGTATGAAACTAACAATGAACAATTTGCATACATTTTCAAATTATAACTAATTATAAAATTATATACGTATTCTAGACAATATTTAAAAGTCATCAGCGAAAAAATGTTTTCGAAATACTCAAATTTCACTGTATGATCGAAAAGGGGTGGAGCTAGATTACCCTCTTTTTCGAGAGTGCTATTACAGCCAATACGCCAAGCGGAGATAGATAATGTTTTCTGTGACGTAGTGGACATTGATTGGCGCTCTTTAATCGGTGATTACCACATTAATAGAGGTCGTAGGTTGGTTCTTTAAACACAAATGGCATCAGTACTTACTAATCCTTATACAGGGTGTAACAGAGTAAGTGTTACAACGTGAAACTGTAGATTCGTTATCAAAAAAGAAAATGATTTTTCCTCAACGAAAATTTTCCGCGGGCTTTCGTTTTCGATATACAGGGTGTCAAAGTTATGAAAAAAAAGATTTTTCTTTAATTACTTCTAAACCACTTGGAATATTTTCATCAGATTTGGTACAGTGTCAAAACCCACTAGTTAGGATTATTTTATTGAAAAATCGATTAAAAAAATTAACCAGTGGCGTAGTTATAATACACCCTATATCGAAATCGAAAGTCCGCGGAAAATTTTTTCTATGGAAAAATATTTTTCTTTTTTGATAAAGAATCTACAGTCTCACGTTGTAACACTTACTCTGTTACACCCTGTATTTTTCATATTTTCAAGAAATGTGCAAATTGTCCATTGAAGATTCCTCGCTATGAAACTAACTTCAACTTGGCTTATACTTTTAGATCTTGACTTTATTCTATTTTTATTTAGTTTGAAGGTTGACAAAATATTAAAAACGTTAGTATATCACTTGAGAAATTATTTCTACAGTGATTTTTGGAATCAATACTTGAAAACATTAGGAAGTTCTAATTTGAAAAATAATCATAGTTCATATTGATGCATCAGTTTTGTGTCCACACGTTGGGTACACTGGAAGCGAATGAGGGCTATATTTCAAAAGAATTTAGTTGCTAACTACTAACTCGAGAAAAACAGAATCGCGTACTTATCTATTGTTTATATTGCCTCTTGGCTGTGAATATTGAAATAAGGTAATTAAGGAGGAAAGAAAGAGTGTAACAAATCTTGTCGTCTCGTAGAATTGCGAAGTCAATATTAACTACCGGGCTTTTCGCTTAGCTGTAGCTGCAGCTTTGGCCAACGTCTCATTTATTTCATACTTTTATGTCGAAATATTCATTCTCTACTATTTCACCCATTCAAGTGTGGAATTAAAAAAATACGCTGAAATACTTGTTAATTTACATTTGACCATTATTAGGACAATAATCCACTCCACAGTTGTTAATTTATTTCGAATCAGAAGGGTAAGAATACAGTTTTGTGCTTATTGTGTGTTCAGAAATGATGAACTTTCTTACAAACTTTCGGTCCCTATTTTATTTCCTCAAGAATGGAATTTGAAAAAACGCTGGAAGATGTGTTCATTAATTTTCAGTGAAAAGCCTAAAAACAAAGTTTCATGAAAATAACAAACTTCCTTGCTAACTTTCACCCCCTTAGGTGTGGAATTTCCAAAACATTTTCCTCAGTGGGTTAGCTCTTCTGGCAAAATTGTTCTTGTTGTGTTTCCAGCTTCGATAGTTTACGCTTGGTGATGATGGTACTTGATTGGATCATGTTTAGATTATTTATGAATACTTCAGTACCAATACAAAACTATACACAAAATAAATGAGGTTTATCAGAATCAGGAATAAAATGTGGCAGTTCATTTGCTTGTCGCACAGTACGCGATTCTTTTTTGATGGGCAACAGTGTCCGTGGCAGTTCATTTGCTTGTCGCACAGTACGCGATTCTTTTTTGATGGGCAACAGTGTCCGTTCAGCATCGGGAAACGTTACCATTTTGATCGCCGTACTGCTTAAACCCTGACCAATGTGAATAGAAATCACTGTATGTATACGGCTGGTCAAATCACGTGTCGTTCACGGCACGCTGCCATCACTGTTATGTGTGAATCCTCCTTGAATGGGAGAAAAGTTGCCGTTTTTGGAGCTCATCCATTCACTGTATCGCAATTTTTTTCCGGTTTGCAAGATACAGAGTAAATTGTAGACATTTTCCAAATCAATTTCGTTGAATATTTCAGACACCTTCCATTCTCGAGACAAAAGCACAGAAAACCTTCCTCCTGGAAAAACCTTTCTATTTTATAAATGAGTTTTTCACGGAGTAGTTCCATTTCTCTGTTTGGGCACCATAAGAGGCAGTTTCACAATATCTTATTGGTGAGAGTGGAAGTGTTCTGGGGCATGGGCATACAGTGAACATTGGAGTATTCATATTTTTTTAAGGGTTCACCAATCGCCTAGTTTGCTAATTCATACAACACTTGGGTACTTCCGTAAATAATACCAACAAAACATTCCTTATTGCAAGCAAAGCGGAAATAAGTTTATGTCAACTTCAATCAAAGTTCAAATGCACCGAGGTCGCGCACCTCGACTGTTGTCTATTTCCTGAATAGGAAATGGATATCAACAAGTTTTGGCTGCAATATTGTAAACAACCCCAAGTTCCTTGTTTGATATTCAAATCAAAAATAAGGTGTGTTTGTTATGCTCCACTAGTGCACACTTTTCTACACTACAACACTCAGTGTGGCTTTGATTGTGAAATGTTTGTCTGTTTTTTAGGATAGAATATCTTTTCTAGTTTAGTGAAGATATTCTATCCTGAAAAACAGACAAACATTTCACAAACAAAGCCACACTGAGTTTTGTAGTGTAGAAAAGTGTGCACCAGTGGAGCATAACAAACACACCTATAATTACAGGCTGCAGGCTGGGCGGAAACAAGATGGCGTCAGGCTTATAAATTAAATGTCGAGTTCACTGATTTCGCTCACCCTACCTGATGTTTATTTTTTGAATGGGAAGCGTAAAAACGTGAGCAATCGTTGGTTCCTTGATCGATATTTAACATGGCAGTATTATTGTTCTCACCATAATTGTTGATTTTGCTATGTTATTGTTTTACTGCCTTGTCATCATAACATAACTGGAAGTGTGCCAATGTTTATTGTTGTCCATGAGCAATTTCCATTTAAATTAAAATTTGACAACATATTGGGAAAATATATTTGTACTAGTATTGTTTTATTGTTTCACGTAATGTGTACTTTTAACATGTTTTGATTGTTTTTTACTTTAGCATTTTGCATTTGTATTTGCTTTGTCCATAAAATTTTTTCAATTTTTTCTGTGGCAATAAAGCATATTTGATATTGATATTATAAATAAACCAACTGGTACAACAAAATAAACGAACAATATATTAATTTCAACTGAGCAATTAAACAATGGCAGCTAGACTAGAATCTTCCCAAAAAAATCAATAATCGTGTTCCACGCAACGACGCAACGCGCCAACGCGCCACATCATCGCTGCTGATTCTACGTCAGCCTACGTCACCGCGGCGGTGTTCTATCATAAGATGAACAGACAGTACTCAAATCGGCTTGGCAGGCAAGAAAATATCGCTTACAGTCGGCTAACCTGAAAATTCTTCACGTCCTCGTGAAGCGTTACCTATAAAAAAAAAGAAACCAAAATTAATAAACCTGATTTACACAAAAAAAATAACCAGGACAAAACTATCCATTCGTAGATTGATCATCTTCTGATGAGCCTACCGTAAGAAACAGTTTCATCCTGTCAGACGGGCATATTCCCGTATACGCTTTCCTAACGCGTTTTGAACCAGGTAGTTCGTTAAGTACGTATCGGTCTTTATCCAATACTTTCTTAACGACGAAAGGATCTTAGAAACGTGATTGAAGTTTTCTGCTATGGCCACGTTACTTCCTTTCGCCTTTCGAACAAGGACATGTTGTCCCACCTTAAACGTCATTGAGGAAGCATGCTTTTTGTCATGGAGCTCTTCCTGATATTCCTGTTTTGACTTAACCAATTCAGAAATATCCCTTCGTAACTGTGCCGGATCTGGTCGTTCGTTATCGCAAACTTCATTTGCTAAGAAAGCGTCGTTAACACCTTTCGGACGATACTCGAAAAATACCTCGTAAGGGGACTTTTCGGTAGTGGAATTAACCGTAGTGTTAATTCCCCACTTCACACTATGCACGGCCTGAGCCCAATAACGTTCATCGGAAACAGTTGCCATAAGTGCAGAAAGAATGGACCGGTTCATCCGTTCTACTTGGCCGTTAGCCCTAGGAGTTGACGTTGCACATAAAACTTGTTTAATGTTCAATTTCGTACAATAGTCCCTAAAATGTTTGCTCGTGAATGCCGTTCCTCGGTCGCAAATTATCCTTCTTGAGACACCGAACATTTCCACAATTCTATCCAGAAAGTTTATCACTGGCGTGGTTTTAGTGTTTTGGACAGCTTTGAGAAACACAAGATTTGTGAATCCATCCACCACAACTATTAAATAAGAATTCTTCTTAGAACTTTTCACCAAAGGCCCAAGGTGGTCGATATGTAACGTATCCATCTTGCTTCTCTATGGGATTTAGGCGTCCCCGTGTCTTTCCACCCGGGTTTTTATTATAACGGCAACCCAAACACGAATTAATATAGTTTTTCACATATAATCTCATCGATGGAAACCAATATCGGGACCTTATAGACTCTATAATCTACACACATTTTTCTTTCTCACAAGAAGGATTGGACTGGCATACGGAGAGTAAGATTCTTGGATAATTTCATTATCCAGTAATTCTTGGACAATATTGCGGACTATTTCTCTTTGACTGAATGGCATACGGTATGGACGATATGTGACTGGTTCATTGTCAGACAATTCAATTGACATCCTCGTGAGATTTATTTTTGCCCACTTCTCGTAAAGAAATGGCGAAACAATCTCTTTATTCGTTAAGTAGACACACCAGACTTGAAAGTTGATCGGCGTCAATATCCGTGTCAATTCGATGTTTGATGTCTTCAGTCGTAAATTGTCTGACATCCTGGGCCTTCACTTTCATACAATTAGTAAAAGAGGCATTATTAACATTTTCGTAACACGTTAAACCCCGAACAACTACTCGTTTTTTTTTATAACTAACCGGTCTATTAGATATATTAGATGTCTCAGATTCAGAATACATGGTGGAATTACTTGAAAATTATCATTCCATTGCCGTCGCTGTAAATCTACGAAAATATCGTCAAAGTTATAGATTTCAATGTGACCCATATGATGAGGAGGAATTGTAGTCGTTTTTACGACCGATAAATTGATTTTGTTGTTTAGCAGACATTCAATTCCATTTAAACTTACATTATTCTGATTGAAAAGGCGGATTTGATCTCCCCTGACAATAACAGTAACCGTTTCATGATTAATTAAGGATTGTCCGATGATAACGGAAACGTCCTGCACATGATCAGGGACAATAAGAGCGTGTACTACCGCAGTACCCATATCAACTAAAAGATCAATCGATGTTTTAGATTTTGCCACCACAGAGCCACCTGCATAACCACATAAACGTATCATAGTCGGCTCCAAGTTTAATGCTAGTCTCTTTGCATCAGATTCCCTGATTGTAACAGCGGCGCAACCCGAATCAACGTAACCACGCAATGCTTCGACATTTATTATACAGTCATTAAAGTAGCATGTGCCAGAAGTGACATTTTTAGAAAGTACTAACACAGCTTTTGACTCACCATGACTTTGACGTTTTACTGACGTAACTCGACATCGATCAGCAGTATGTCCCAACATCTTGCATTTGGAACAGACGATTCTTGGCTTTGGGCAGTTAGATTGTATGTGTCCTCTTGACTTGCAATTGAAACACAGGATTTGTGTGTGGTTTGGCTTGTCAAAATGATGGCGGCGTTCTACTATAACATTGCGCAAGTCCTTTCCTCGATGCTTCGACGTTTCGTGGGAATTGGACTTGGTCACATGTTCTGGTGTCACACTTTGTCGGACATTCGATAGATATTCCTCAAATAGGGCCTCTGGTGTCTCATAATGACCTGCGTGAGCAGCATTTTGAATTGTCATATCCGGAACTCCATCAATAATACAGGAGACTGCGTTCTTGCCCACAATTTGTAGAGTACGTATAAATTCCATTTTGCTAAAGTAATAAGCAGCCATACTTTCATCAGTCCTCTTTTGTCAGTTCAGCATTTTTCTTAAAGTTTCTGCATAGTCGACGTGATCGGGAAATGTGCGAGTTATAAGTGCCTTCCACTCTGGCCAAGTATTATTCAACGAGGACAAACTGTGGTACCATGTCCTTGCCATTCCAGATAAACGTGTCTGCATATGGTATATAGTGGTAATGTCATCCCAACCATTCATGTTTTTCAGTTGTTCCATCTTTTGAAGCCAAATTGTTGCTGACATACTTTCCCTTTCCGGATTAAATTCAGGAATACAATCTATTTGAATAGGCAATCGGGGTTGAACTGCATTTGAACTATTCATCATATTTCTTATCACGTTCTCTGAACAGTCAATTCTTTGTTCATAGGAAGCTCTCGTTTCCTCAACGCTGGATGTAGGTTCAGTATTGTCATTTGGAATATATACTAATATTTTCCCATACTTTTTAGGAGGATCACTGTGATAAATCAGAACGTCTTGAAATTGGAGGTGTAGTTTCATTGCAATGCTCAGAATTTTTGATGATTCAGAAGAAGAGCTACTAGAAGTACTCGTACTTCGTGAACGGCGTATTTTTGACTTGCCCAGTTCGGCAAATAAAACTCTTCAACAATAAATAGTGACTTCGTGAAAGCACAAAACTAATTTTACTGAACAGAAAACACTAACTGTTATCTTCGTAACAGATCACCAAAGTGACGTAACCACTTATATAAGAACAAAAACAGCCTCGTAAAAGCTATCGGTTAGTGTTGGTAAGTATACTCACAAAAGTCTCAAATGAACATATACAACAATCATTTCGTAAAAATGATATTTCACGTGATACTTGTCATATTAATCAACGAGCACTGTATGCAAAACGATAAATATGCACACACAAAAAGTCATGCAGAAACGTAACAACAAAACAATTTCGTTAAAGCTGTATCGACCGTAACACTCAAACACAATAACACTTTAAACTATAACACTATGGGAGGTTGAATAACTCCACACCTGAACTATAAATAAACCAACTGGTACAACAAAATAAACGAACAATATATTAATTTCAACTAAGCAATTCAACAATGGCAGCTAGACTAGAATCTTCCCAAAATCAAAATAATCAATAATCGTGTTCCACGCAACGCGCCACATCATCGCTGCTAATTCCACGTCAGCCTACGTCACCGCGGCGGTGCTCTATCAAGATGAACAGACAGTACTCAAATCGGCTTGGCAGTCTGGCAAGAAAATATCGCTTACAATATTGATGTTTATAATAATTTATAAGTTTGATAATTTCTTCCATTTACATTATGATGTCTCCAAATTGTGTATATTAAGTTTCGTATTCGGATAACCACCATCAACTTCATTTTTTTTCCAAATACTGTCCTGAATCATCATTTTTAAAACCTTGCTTCAAACTCTTTTCCATGATGTACCAACGATAGATTGAAGTAAGTTTTTGGAAATCCGATAACAATAAGTATCAAAATCATCGGTGCCATAGGGTAAAGTAGCGGAAAGCACACACTCTGAAAATATTTTGAAGTGTACAGGGTGTGTCACAAAAGTGTGGCGTGAAAAAGTATGATTTTTTTTAATGGAATACCCTATATTTGATTTTGTTTAGTGATTCTATGGATGTGTTATTAAAAAGCTTTTCTGGTTATATAATGTATGGGTCTAAAATTGATAGTTTTTTAATTACTCGAATTTAACTGTAAAATTCAACATTTCCACGATCCCGAAAATTAATAATTTTCTCAGTTGATTCATACATTATAGACACTTGATAGTGGGAAGGGATAAGGACTAGTGCCACATGAATGTTTGACCATTAAATATTCATCGTTCGTTATACAGGGTATTTATCATAATAGTCCAAACTTTCCGATTTCAATCAAGGCTAACTTGATTTTTTCAAATTAAACTAGCTAACTTTATTTACGCGATCGACTGTAGAATTTAATTAGCTTTCTGGCGATATAAGGTTGTTAGTATCTGTCTGGTAGTTTTCTTTCAAATCCACATTTTCTCATTAATTCGACGTTTCTATCAATTCTCAATTCTAGGTATGCATTGAGATCAAGTAGGCCGGGGAAAAAACAACAATATAATTGATTGAAGTTATAAATGTTATTATTTATTATGGATCTAAACACTGTATCATTGACAGGAGACCGAACATCGAAGAAAAAAAGAACAAAAGCAGTATAATTATTATATAACAAGATATTTTCTAGATGTAATTCCACTTCTAGATAAAAATGGCTAGCACCATTTGAAAGAGGGGCAAAATGTATGAACTGAAAATTTCACATCAATAACAGAACAAAGAATAGTCCAGCTGATTCAATTTTTGCCAGGTTCCAAATGTTATAGCTATGCAAATGTCAAGTTTCACCCCGACATTACCCAAAAACATTTTTTTATGTAGATCTCTTATCTGAATTTTGAACACACATTTTCAAATTTTTCACACATTTCCTTATGGATGTATGCTCTTATGAAAATGTCAAGGCACCCCCGGCCGCTTATTATGAGTAACCGACAATCTGTGCATTCGCAACTTCCGAAGCGAGCCAATTGGCGATTCAAACAGCTATTGTTCGATAATTTCCAAATTTTATTATCTAGTCACATTCCAGTGTCTTTAGGGATTGCAAATCCACTGGCGGAGAGAGAAAATTATGATATTTGATTTCTATTATGAATAACGAATTACGGATGCCGCTCACGCGGCATCCATTTATGCCACTGACCCAAGCTAACCAGATCTAGCCCAAACCACTTCAAACTAACCTGATCTAACCTAAAAAAAATAAAATAATAGCTCACCAAATATCTATATGTACCCGACAAATAAGCCTGACTCGTCGGTTACTCAATACTTTGACAATCGGCTCGCTTCGGAGGTTGCGAATGCACGGATTGTCGGTTACTTATAATAATGCCCCCCGGCCTCCAGATAGTAACAACCTTATATCGGCTCTCCGATACAGATTCTCTCTTAATTTTTGCATAATTTGGTATCGACATAATACATGTCAAGTGTTTTATTTTGACAAAACTTATGATATTATTAGTTTTTACAAACAATTTTCTTTACTCAAGGAATAGGAACTAGTACAACATATTATATTCAACAAATAAGACATGTAAACCATAAAATAAAAGAGATAATATAACAAAAATGAAAGAAATGTTAGGTTATTCGCGATAACTTTCTAATAAACTATATCTGGAAATTCGAAACATCAACCAATGAAAACTTTTTTTCATAATCAGAAAATGTTTTATTGAAAAAAAATAGTTCAACAGTCAGTGCATAATACCACAAAATAATAGTCTCAACACATGCTATCAAGGCAGGACTTCATAGAACATAGAAAATGGCATCAAAAGTGGTGACAAATTTAAAAAAAAAGACCTCTAGGATACTGCAATAAAAAGTTAGATACTTATGGATAATGTTTAAACATATAAAAAAAAAAATATAGAATACGCATTGTGTCTTTTTTGAACCGGCCCCCTCCTAACGGCCTCCCCCTGGTTCAGATTCTGGGAACGCCCTTGCATGCTATGCCTAGAAGACAGTATGCAATCAAACTATAAACTTACAGTAATTGAAAAAATATATAAAAGAGTATAAACCGAGGTATAGAGTCATAAGGATGGATTGCATAAAAAGGGTAAATTGTATAGATAAAATAAATAATCGTTTACTAAGCTTTACAGAGGCATCAAGAAATATAAATATTATGTAAAAATATAAAAGTGAAAGTATCAAAGAATGAAATATAGGTAACATTCAAAATACAAACATAAATATTGTACAGTGCGAGTCTCTAACTTGGAATAAATTCAGTAAACAAAAGACCGTTTTTTTTTCGGAAATATGCTCGGACACGTCGATTAGTATTTTAAATTGCGCTCTTTTTCATGTAGAAAAATTTTATACAGTGTGTCCCAAATTTGAGATATGACGTCATCGACTATTTTTTTAAATGGTAGCCCTAATTTATTTATGACTATTCTTAAAGAGTATATCGAGTTACACATGCGTACCAAATTTCAAGTTTTTATTCCTTGTCATTTGAAAGATATTTAACAAAAACATTAACTAATTTGAAAAATGAAGAAATCTGATTCAAGTCAATAAAATTTTTATGCAGTTTAAAAATGGCACGTCAAAAGGTATTCGTTTTTTGTCAAATCGGTTTGACATCTTATCACAATGTTATAAAAACAAGAAAACAAGTTAATAAAAACAAGTAAAAAGAGCTGCATCGTATTCGAGTTGTTGAGCGAGAACCCTATTAGTTTGTGGTTTTGTGAGAAACACCGTTTTTTGAAAAATCCACGAACATGCCGTACTTAACTGAAACCCACAAAATTGAAATTTTAATGATGATTGGCTACGGAGATAGGACAAGAACACAAAATGAAGTTATTCATTTATTCAGAGAGAAGTATCCTGATTTACCACCCATATCACAAAGTACCGTGAGCAAGATTGAAAAACAGTTTCGGGAAAATGGACATTCTAGAAAAACAAATAATCATCGTCAAAGTGCGCTCAATGAAGAGGTCAAAATTAATGTACTTCTCTCTGTTCAAGAAAATCCTCATGTCCCCACTAGGCAGATAGCTAGGGAACTCGAAATTAGCCAGTCTTCAGTTATAAGAACTCTTAAAGCGCAAAAATTTCATCCCTATAAATTGACAATTCTCCAGGAACTCACCGAAGATGATCCGGATAAAACACTCCAGTTTTGCGAACAAATGATGGACCTACTAGACAGAAATGTTCTAAACATAGAAAACGTCCTGTTTTCTGACGAATCAACGTTTATGTTAAATGGGGAGGTAAATCGACAAAATTATCGTTATTGGGCAGACAACAACCCACACTGGATGAGGGAAGGCCATACTCAACGTCCACAAAAAGTCAATGTTTGGGCAGGGATTATTGGTGATCGAGTAATAGGACCAATTTTCTTCGAAGAAAATCTCAATGGAGCAAGATATTTAGAATTCTTGCAGGAAGAACTACTTCCGAATTTGGCTACTCTATTCCCTGATCCGGTTGAAGCTGATGTCCCGAATAGAAACATCTGGTTTCAACAAGACTCCTCATTTTGCTAGACCTGTCCGTGAGTATCTGGATGATGCATTTCCAGGCAGATGGATTGGTAGAAGAGGACCCTTTGAATGGCCACCCAGGTCTCCGGATTTAACACCTCTGGACTATTTCTTATGGGGGTACTTGAAAAACAAAGTTTTTGGGACCAAACCGGAAAATATTGAGGAGTTGAAAGAACGAATAAGACAGGAGTGTAGGCTAATTTCCGCTGAAGTAATTAGAAATGTTCAAAACGAGTTTCAATTCCGTTTAGGGTATTGTCAGTTAGTACATGGACAACATTTTGAGCATTTATTGAAGAAAAATTATTGAGTTGAATCAGATTTCTTCATTTTTCGAATTAGTTAATGTTTTTGTTAAATATCTTTTAAATGACAAGGAATAAAAACATGAAATTTGGTACGCATGTGTAACTCGATATACTCTTTAAGAATAGTCATAAAAAAATTAGGGCTACCATTTAAAAAAATAGTCGATGACGTCATATCTCAAATTTGGGACACACTGTATAAATTTTTTCTACATGAAAAAGAGCGCAATTTAAAATACTAATCGACGTGTCCGAACATATTTCCGAAAAAAAAACGGTCTTTTGTGTACTGAATTTATTCCAAGTTAGAGACTCGCACTGTATGTATATACACAGACAATGGTACCTCTAAACTAAGAATGAATGTTCGTAGATCGATCTCAAATCTATTTAGATCATCACAGTCTTTGATATTCTTGGGCGAATTATTAAACTCTACGAGTCCTTTGAATAACAAACTATTGCTAGTTTTGGACAGACGACTTGTTGACACAAAAAAGTCACTTGCACCTCTAATCTCATAATTATGAATGTCCTTCACATATTTTAATTCGCCACACAAGTATTCAGGTACAAGTCCATGTTTCATTTTGTACACTAAAACATTACTTTTGAATTGGATTGTTTCTTTGACATTTATAAAATCTAACGTACTCAACATAGTATATACAGGCAAAGTTTACTATTTATTATTAGTAAACTTTGATACAGGCGTGTAACGATTACATGACAAAATACAACGGAGAGCTCGGTTTTGGATTTGATATACTTTAGTATTATTCAAGTTGTATAATATCGTTGAACAATATTCTAAATGAGGCGCTACAATGGATTTATACAACAAGAGTTTGACATACAGTGACAAGTTTTTCCCTATCCTTTTTAAAAAATACACTTTTTAAGACATTTTGGCACAAACAAAATCAGCATGACAATTGAAATTCAAATCTTCGCCCAGCATGACACCCAAATATTTTAATGTTGACACTCTTAATATTGGTTCTCCATTCATGGCAATATTAATATTGACATTGTCCAATTTCTCAATGGTATGAGGCGTTCCAAAAATAATAAACTTGCATTTATTTGGGTTCACAGCCATACTATTGTCAGCCAATCATTACTCAATCTCAACTAAATCATTTTTGATATTTTCAAGCATCCCATGAATATTTGAACCACATACATAAATCATGGTATCATCAGCAAAAAGTGTTACTTTTGAATGTTTAATATGTTTGAAAATATCATCTATATAAATATTGAATAACAAAGGTCCAAGAACGGTGCCCTGTGGAACACCAGATACAGATTTTTCAACTTCAGAGAATTCATTTCCGTATATTATCACCTTTTGAGTCCTATTTGTTAAATATGTGCTGAACCATTTATGTGCTGTATCCCTGACTCCTATTTTCCACAGTTTTTGTAATACTAATTTTCGATTAATGGTTTCGAAGGCACGTTTAAAGTCTAAAAAACAGATATAACAAACAATCCCTTATCAATACACTTTATCCACTCATTGCACACTTGTTGTATCACCGTTTCACATGAATGACTTGTCCGGAATCCTGATTGGGCTGCATTTATCACATTGTTCTTATCACAGTGGGTTATTAATTGATCCTTGACAGCAACTTCCAAGAACTTCTCATAACTTGGAACTGTATTTATTGTGCGGAAATCTTCCACTTTGACACTTCTGGGTATTTTCTGTACGAGTGTTATCACAGAGAATGTCCATTCCTGAGGAAAATCACCATTTGTCAAGGAGGTATTGACAACATCCAGTAAGCGGTTTCCCACTACATCGAAAGCGTCTTTCAAAATCGATGAGGAAATTTGATCACCCCATCCTCCAGTATTCCGAAGATTCTTCACAATTTGTTTCAGTTCGCTCATACTGACAGGCTCAAATTTGGTTAATAGTTCTTTGGTATTTAGAACACTAAAATAGAAAAAATATCATGATCAGTCACAAAGTTTATGTGTATGGGTCCAAATTTGATTATCCGAAACTATCTGTTCAATCTAACAATTTCATGATCCCAGAAAATAATTGTTTTCTCCGTTATCATTTATATTTGGTAGGGGTAAGTACTAGTGACAAATGAATGTTTGGTCATGAAATATTTGCCATTCGTTATATAGGGTATTTATCATGATAGTCCAGACTTTCCGATTTTCAGAGCCGAAAATCTCATTTATTTCGAATGGCACACCCCCCATATTTATCCAGTCATTTAGTCCAAATTCGGGATGAGAGATAATAAGCTGTAAACTCGTATACACCTTTATTTTGGCATTCTAAAAGTTGTCTCAAAAGTCTCATAAAATCTCATGTCGGCGTCTTGAGATATTCAAGGTCAAAAGTCACAAAAATCAGTTTTTCGTAAATATCTCTTATGGTTTCAATCTTATTTGCATCTATTAAAAAAATTGTAAAGCATAAAATTCTCTATAAATTTAGTTCAAAACTTTTTTTAAACGGCTAACCGTTTTTGAGATAGATCGCGTAGGGCGCGCTGCGCTCAATCATACTGAGCAATGCAAGGCCATGCGTGATTTCCGGTAAATAACACGTTGTATGAACTTGCTAAATCACTGAAACATTCCTAAATATGAATGATCAACATTGTTCAAAATGGCATTCCCTTAATTTGAGAAGCCTGATGATGCCTTTTCAGGTGAAACATAGGTCATCTTGAAAATACTGAGAGGAACTTCTGAATTTTGATCAACTGGCTCAAATATTTTAGGAAGAAAATTGCCCTCTACAAATACTGCATTGAAATGGAATACGCATATTGTTGGCAAGTCATCACATAACAACGCACTTGGTGGCATTGATGACGAAGATCGATAGTTGTTTGGCGTTTACTGTATACCCAATTCATCTAGTCAAAAAGATAAAAAACTAATCTTTGAAGTAAGCTTATCTGCCATCAATAAATGCAGCGGCTCATCCACATAGAAGGAGTGTAGGTATATCACCATTACCAAACCAAAACTTCATTAGGGAATGATCAAGAATCCCAGGAATAAGGTTAATGGGTAATTCGAAATGAACTCCTGGAACCGATAACCACAATATTACCATCAGCATCAGGATGAATTGCTAAACACGCTATTTTGCAACTACAAGAATAAAGGATTGTTGTTGCTCGCGATGCGGATGCAGCTTGTGATCAACGGAATAGACAAGCTTGCCCCAATGTTTCATCGCATCAGAGCGATCTTGATAAAGAAAGTATCTACATTAGACCGGAGAAAAAAAGTTTTTTTTTTCTCGGATTAGACCCCGAATTCCTTGAAGTTTGAAAGACAAATATCTCTTTGACGACGATGATGAAAATTTGGGCGGTTGGTAAAAAACGATACAATTAAAATGTATGTACTCTTTTCTTTTTCTACTTGGAATATCATCAGGATATATTATATTCAAATGTAATATAGGTAATAATAATTGGAACATCACTTGTCAAGAGGTATTATTGAACGAATAAAATATTCACTAAATTGAAAAAATATCATTAAACATGATGTATCAATACAAACCATTCAAAATCAAAAATGCCTGAGTGTTTTATCTACTTTATCTAACGTATTATTCACCGGGACTCACGGCTGACCTTGCATTGCTATGTATGGTTGAGCGCATGGTAAAAAGAAACAAGGTATGTCAGACTCTCGAGAAAAAATTGGCTTTTATTGTGCATCGACGTCATACGCTACAATTTTGTTTATAGTATCCATGGTAACATAGGAACGTGGCTTCTTATGATTAATAGCATAGCAAATAAGTTGTTTCATTAGCTGTGGTTATTATCTCATTTATGAATACTTATAAATACATAATCACAAAAGATACCTTGAAAAATAACTTCTTTTCTTCATTACTTTTCATGGCATTTACTATATTTCCCAAACTTTCTCATCTTCGTTGAAGTTTGATATCAATTGCAATCAAAAACCAGATTTAGGTGACGAGGTTACAAAATTACGAACGTAGAAATAAAAGATAAGACGAATTATTCCTTTGAATATTCAAATTAATCAAATTTCAAATAAAAATGATTGGATTGTTTTTGTGTAGACTCGTTCCTCATATGTCCGTAAATTGATATCTGACAAAATGCCCAATCAACGTTGCCAACTTGCAAATAATACTTTACACCTCCTAATTAAAATATAGGTAAATTACTAAAATATGTTTGATTTTGGGCAAAATAGATATAGGAAAAATAGCCTTTAAAATCACAGTAAGTGATACAAGTACCGTTTTGCGATTTTTCTCGAAATTTTGACGTAAATTATTGTTTTTAAAAGAAGCCCATTTTGTAGCGAATGACGTCACAATGAGATGCGCGTTGGCATACCTTGTTTCTTTCTACCATGGTTGAGCGCAGCGTGCTCTCCGCGGTCTATCTCAAAAACGGTTGACCGTATAAAAAAAGTTTCAAACAAAATTTATGTAGAATTTTATGCTTTACAATTTTGGTAATAGATGCAAATAAGATTGAAACCATAGGAAGCGAGATATTGACGAAAAACTGATTTCTGTGACCTTTGACCTTGGATATCTGAAGACGCCGTCACGAGATTTTATGAGACTTTTGAGACAACTTTAAAGATGCTAAAATTAAGGTGTGAACGAGTTTACAGCTTATTATCTCTCATTTCGCAGTGAACCCCTAATATGACTGGGCTATATTCTTATTACATTTAATTTATGATACCTATCATTTTGGTTTAGTAAGTCCTATACCTATCTTCAATAGTTATCGAGAAATGAGATTTTCTGTTTTGAAAATGGGAAAGTTTGGACTACATCCGAATAAATAACATTGATATGACACTACCTACCAAATAACAAGTGTCTAATGTATCAATCAACTTAAAAAATAATTAAATTTTGGGATATGAACATGTTAAATTTTACGGTAAGATTCGAATAGTTAAAAAACTATCAATTTTAGGCCCATATTATAATATATTAAAAAAAGTTCAAACAAACACATAGAATCAAGAAATAAAATCAAATATGAGGTATGTTATGTATTCCATTTAAAAAATTCATACTTTTTCAAGCCACACTTTTACAACACACCCTGTATACTTCAAAATATCTTCTGTCCCTCATCATATCCTCTTAGTTTGGAGGAGTTTACTTCTGAGGGCTACAATTATTTGAACAATTACAACAATTATTTGTTTAATAAAAAATAATTTGATTTTTTCTTTACAAACTCATATCAACAGGAATGACAGCAGAGGCTTGAAACACGGTAGTTATAACCAGGGTCGAAGGGCCTTCCAAATAAGGTATCACTGGACCACATTATAAATACTAACCAGTAATATATCTCGTGACGTAGCCTACATTTGAGCTGGTGACCTTCAAACGGTTCGGTTGGGAGAACTCCCAACCGACGACGTTAGCAGTGCAGTCCCGACCGTTTTTTATATGACAAACATATACCTCCACCTACCTATTTATTATGAGACGCCTATGGTTGCTATGGATACTATGGAAAATAGTAAAAATTTGACCAGCGAGCCCGATGAAGGTTACCGGTTACTCGGGCGATTTATGAATGAACGACACTAGAGATATACTACTGGTTAGTGTTTATACTGTGACTGGACTCTCCTTTCTATCCAAAATTCTGGACCCCCGCTTAGGGGTTGACATGTGGAGGGTGAAAATACCAAAAACATGTGTTCTCTGAGAAAACCTGGGTGGAAACTTTTTCGTGCCCCATCCTGTATAGGAAAATGTGCGAAATTCTGAAAAGAAATCTATAAAAATGTAAATAAGTCAGACGAAAACTAATTCTCAATTTAGTCTTGGTGCAAAGTTCAGAGAATAAAATAGGTAGTTTTGGATGATGTCTGAGGAAAACTTGACAATGAGAAAAGGAAGAGTGCGCAAAATTTGAAAATGTGGGTGCAAAATTATGCAAAATCCAGAGAAGAGATCTACATACAAGAAATTGATTTTGGGTAATGTCGGATGGGAAACTCGACATTTTCGTACGGCAAAATTCGATAAGAGAGGGTTTGCAAAATTGATGTTAGGTAATGTCGGGAGAAAAACTTGAAATTTTCATACGGGCAAAAAACGGCAAGGGAGGGTGTACAAAATTCAAAAACAAGTGTGCAAGATTGTGGAAAATTCAGAGAAGAGATCTACATAAAAAACAATGATTTTGAGTTATGTCGGTGGGGAAATTTGACATTTTCATAAGGGCATAGATCTGTAATTGAGTTTGTGCAAAATTCAAAAACATGTGTGCAAAACTGTGCAAAATTCAGAGAAGAGATCTACATAAGAAAAAATGATTTTGAGTGATGTCGAGGGGGAAACTTGACATTTTAATAAGATCATAGAGCGATAAGGGATGGTGTGCAAAGTTCTAAAATATGTGTGCAAAATTGTGCAAAATTCAGAGAAGAGATCTACATAAGAAAAAATGATTTTGAGTGATGTCGAGGGGGAAACTTGACATTTTAATAAGATCATAGAGCGATAAGGGATGGTGTGCAAAATTCAAAAACATGTGTGCAAAACTGTGCAAAATTCAGAGAAGAGATCTACATAAGAAAAAATGATTTTGAGTGATGTCGAGGGGGAAACTTGACATTTTAATAAGATCATAGAGCGATAAGGGATGGTGTGCAAAGTTCTAAAATATGTGTGCAAAATTGTGCAAAATTCAGAGAAGAGATCTACATAAAAAAAAGATTTTGAGTTATGTCGGTGGGGAAACTTGACATTTTCATGAGTGCATAGATCGGTAATTGAGGATGTGAAAATTTGAAAACATGTGTGCAAAATTGTGCAAAATTCAGAGAAGAGATCTATATAAAAAAAATATTTTGGGTAATGTCGGTGGGAAACTTGACATTTTCATAAGGGCATAGATCGGTAATTGAGGATGTGCAAAATTCAAAAACATGTGATAAATAGTGTGCAAAATTCAGAGAAGAGATTTACATAAGAAAAAATAGTTTTGGGTGATGTCGGGAGGGAAACTTGACATTTTAATAAGGGCATAGATTGATGACGCTGGGTCTGCAAAATTCGAAAACATGTGTGCAAAATTGTGCAAAATTCAGAGAATAGATCTACATAAGCAAAAATGATTTTGGGTAATATCGAGGGGGAAACTTGTCATTGGGCATAGATCGGTAAGGGTGGGTGTGCAAAATATGAAAAAAAATGGTTTTGGATGATGTCGGGGAAAAACCGTCAAGTTTCCCCCCATCAAACAATGTGATCTAGTCTCTCGAGAAAAGGTTTGCAAAATTCAAAAAGATGTGTGCAAAATACTGCAAAATGCGTGCATAATCCCTGTATACATGAAACCCGCATTCCACGATATCGGTGGAAGGGGGGGGGACTTGACGGAGCCATTCCTTTTATCAGGTGATTCATTGATTTGTGCATAGAAGAAGGGGTTGAACAATTTTTGTTTTAATAATTATGCTGCCTTTTTTTCTTTCTTTTGATGTTCTGTCTCCTGTTTATAATTTAGGGTTTAGATCCATGAAACTACCAGAGATAGATACTAACAACTTTAAATCGCCAGAAAGCTAATAAAATTCTACATTCGATCGTATTTAAAAAGTTAGTTAGTTTCATTTGAAAAAATCAAGCTAGCCTTGATTCAAGTTCTCTAAATTGGCATAACGATCTCTCATAACTCAAAAAGAAATGAAGCTAGTACATACGGCCTACATTAGGTCATTTCATGGTTAGCATCACCAAAAATCCGAAATTCTCTAACTCTTAGGATCAATGCGTTGAATTAATTTTTTTTTAAACATCAAGTTTTTCAAAAAATAGCGATTTGCGGGTGAACGGTTTGATATGAATCACCCTATATACGCGATGCGAATGAAGTGAAACTATTTTAGGTTTTTAGCCTTACAGTCTGTCTATATGTCTCGGTAACGAATTTTAAAAATGTCCTTCTTTAAACCGACAATATCTGGTTCACGCATCATTGGCGCACCCTGTATACAGAGTATCCCGAGAATAGACGTCAATATTTCAAGCACGCATTCTACACTCTTAAATAAAATTAAAACTTCATATAAACTAGTATCAACAAACTCTTCGTTTTCAAGATACAGGGTGTTGAAGGTGAAGACTTGATGACGGTTTTTCGTGAATATTTTCGAAACCTGTCAAGATAATTGAATGAAATTTTACGCTCTACCTAATGTGTGATAAAAGGTGATCTTTTATCGAATTGAAAATGAAACAACTTGATTCGTATCAAAATCAATTCTGAATAATCTATTGTTCTAGTTACTACACAAATTACAAAATTGCTCATAATACAAAATATTCCTATTGCCAAAGTGTATAACAAATAATTCTCATTAACCCATTAATATGCTTACGTTTATGATTTTATGATAGTATACAGAGTGGTTAAACTTGAACATTATAAATTCCCACCTACAAATAATATTTTATATGTTTATATTTTGAATCTTACACTACAACACTTACGGATTATAAAAAAAAAGAGAAAAAAAAAGGTTTAATCTAACATGTCTATAATTTTACTCTATTCTTATGGACTAATTTCGTTTTATTTCCTATTGAAATCAATACATTCGGTGACCTATCCTCTATTACTACATATGGACCGTTGAAAATGTTTTCAAGTTTATTACCGGTCTCATTTTTTATCAGAACCTGGTCACCTTTCTCATAATTTTTTGAATTGACTTTCGCATCGTGAATATTTATACGTCGAAGTTTTGACTCAATCAGGTTATTTTTTTGCGTCACCCCAAGCTTTTTGTAACATATATTCTAATTCAAGCGTTAGTTATCAAAATTGTACAATGGCTCAGGACCAAAACCGATTATGAAGGAAGTTTGCACTGCTTACCACAAACCAGTTCGTATGGGGTATATTTTGTGTTGGTGTGAACTGTATTATTGAATGCAAAACACCAGAATTGAACCCAAGAACTCAAACTATTAGGGTGTTCTGCTGTCTGTATTCTTAGAGATGATCCTAGATTTTTATGCGTGTTTTCCAAAGAACCCAAAGTTTGGTGGTGATACGCTGTGGATGATAGTTGTTTTTTTTTGTAAAATGTTGAAAACTTCCTTGAAAGTCAAGGCTATCAATTCTGTTTTTTGATCCGACACGATTGTTTCGGGTATTCCATATCTCAAAATAAAGTTATTGACAAAAGATCTTGCAAATGTTTCTGCTTCTTTATTTTTGATAGAGTAACCTTCCACAAATTTTGATAAAACGCATTGTAATGTTACTATATATTTATTACCATCTTTATCTTCAGGCAAAGGTCCTACAAGGTCTAAAAATATTTTTTGGAAAGCTAACGAAGCAGTTGTAGTTATTGTCATAGGTTCAGTATTAGGCCTAGAATGTTTAAATCTTTGACAATAATCACAACGCTTTACAAAATTGCTAACATCAGCATGTAAACCAGCACAAAAATAGTACTTTTTTAAAGTTATTATACATTCTATTGATGCCTGTATGACATCCGCTAGGTAATATATGAAAATCATTCAATGTTGCATTTCTATATCAGAAATTTTGTGTACATCTTTGATAATTGAAATTTTTATATTAGCCATTTTCATTTTTGAGGGATCCCTTCCTATAATTTTATTAATGCACTATATCAAAATTAAAGCTGATTTTGTGTGGAATATATAACTGTGGGTTTGTTAATAGAATGGGTGACATGAATTGGCCAAAATAATGAACAACATTTGAACTAGGCCTCTTTGAAATAAATAACTCCATCAACCTGGGCCCATCGCCTCCTTGACGTCACAGATCAATATCCTTTATCCGCTTGACACTGAAATGAACGCGCGCTGCTTGATACAAATGCGGCGTTGCGAGATGTACTCTTGATGGTATTTTTACAAGAATTACCAGCTCAATATGATGGACGGGCACATTTAGGTTTACTTTAAAATTGATGGTAAATAATGTGATTTAATGCAAAAATTAACCAGGAAATTATATACGACACCACCCAGACTGGGTTTTTATGATACCTTTGACCGTATCATAAAACCCTCAAGATATTTATTTTTCTCAGACCCAAATTATTCCAGACGCATAGAATAGTTATTTATCAGACGTAGGGATAGAGATTGGGGTGCGTAGATGATTTATTTTTGCAAATAGGGACCACACACCTTCGATTTGTCATTTCTAGGCTATATGTAACTAATCGCACAAGCGGCACAAGACAACAAGAAACTGCAAATTACGATACCCCCAAACAATACACTCAAACGACCTTCAACACCCTTATTACGGTTTATGCCGGCACTATTGCCAAATTGGATTCATTCGATAAGACATCAGTTTCGAAATTTTCCGTATTTTGTTAATCCTTCAAAAAAAAAATTTGTTTCTTGATTTTTAATAGTAGCTATCACACGTAAAAGATTAATAAAATGTATCAACTATTCATTGGTTGTTCTACGGTACATGGATAAATAAAAATTATTTTCTTTGAATTGGTCATCTAATCTACATATTTTCACATCCAGATAAACAGTAAAAGTCAGGTAAAATTAATTCTTCTCGCGGGTAGAGGTAGAACACATGCTCGAGTAGCACCGCAATTTTACAAAGTTTTCCATTTCTTTGGTGAGAAATTAATGAATGGTGAATTTGAAATCTCGATGCAGGATAACAACCATTTTCATTAACTGGTAGTTCTGGTTTTGATTCACATTTATTCTTTAAAAATACGTATAACATTCAAGCCAAAGACACTTGAAAAAAAAAGGAGTCCAGACAGGGAAGAGCAAAGTTGATCCAAACCACGAACGTGAATTCGAAATTGTGAAATCCATAGAATAAAACACGCTTTACACTCGACCCAAGCAAAAAGCATCTCGGCAACGTTGCGTTCTCTACAGTTATCGATCCACGGAAGAGCTGCGCCGGATCCAAGAAGCGACGCCACATTCCGCCACAAACGCGTCATCATTTAAAAGGCTTAAAAGGACTGTTGACGAACTTTTACGCTAGTTTATGCCCTAAACAGTCGATAAAAAAAAAAAATACGGGTCTGATATTTTTGATTATATTTTCAGAATATGCAATAAAAAAAGTACGTGCAACGACCCCATTGCTCATTATTTTCATTTTTTAAAATATATATTTCTGGTACCAAATGTTTTACACAAGTATCTTTAAGATCTCTCAACGATGCATTTAATGCCAACGTCGATCGAGATTTCTTAATTTTTAAAGCTTTTTCTTTCTTAGAAAAAATTACATGGCTTGTACAATAATCAAATTTCTTATTTCTGATTATGTTATCAAATTTTATATATGAAATGCAATAAACTTCAAACGAATTTTTCGGTGGTTTTAAAAGTTCTACCCCTCCAGGGTGATCAAGCCTTTTTTGTAAGGAACTATCAAAACTCTGCCTATTTAATTCTTTTGCACCTTGTTGTCTTGTTATAGCAAACATTGTGCTGCACACGCTATTTGACATTTGTTTGAGCTCTTTAGAAGAAATCTGAATTCTAGATAATGCATCAGCTACAACATTTTTATTTCCCTCTACATATCTTACGATGAAGAAAAAAAAACAAGATTTCGTGGTAATATTTGGCAAAATACCGCATAAAAAAAAACCGTTCCAATTACACCATTTATGTTGTCCGCAAAACTGTCTAGCAGCAAAAATTCGTGAGACACTTTGGCGTCATTTATATTAAAACATAAATTTGCTGACCCTTGCGAAAATATTGCCCCAGCAACACCGTTAATTTTTATTCGCTTTGCCTCATTAATTTTTTCTGACTTATCTACGACATTTTTGAAAACTACACTTATGGAAGCTCCTGTATCAAGCAACATTTTTAAATTTGAATTTCTATAATTTAGCATAAATAAAATTAGGTCCGTTGGTATTAAACATAAACGGGTTACATGAATCCGTATATTCATTGATGGGGGCCTCGAAAAAATGTGTCGCTGTTATTTTGCGGATAAGTTTGTTCAGTATAATCATTATTGGTACTATTATCAACCCCTTCATTATTCATAAAATACCCTCTTTGACTTAAATCATAACGATCACCAGTGTTGAACGAAATTCGCCTAGGAGCAAATTGTCCCCTTGGCCTGAAACTATTAGAATAGGAAATTCTTCCTCTGAAATTATTATGACTCCCTTGATGACCTCGAAAACCATATCCTCTTTTAAACAGATTTCGAGCATTGTTTTGTGTTTCCTAATTTTGACGGATTTCTTAGTAGTAAAATGTAATGTAAGATCTGAAACTAACAACGCATTTGAAGCATAGGATGACTTTAACCTGATTTGAGCACTTCCGGACAAACGTGTTTCCAGTACATATGTGGTCAACAATAATTGGCCAGCGTCATCTGAAAGTTCATCGTACCATTCGATTCCATTAATTAAGCGTTCATTATTTACTAATCGTGGACTCTTTCTCCCTCTACAACTTTGAAAATTTCTGCTGTCCTGTCCGCGTCTATTATTATTATTACGATGATTATTGCGAGTTTCACGTATGTTATGTGAAATAAAGAATTGGCATTTGCTTGACAAAGATCTTCATCTTTGGCACCTGAAATTGCCTCACTGAGAGTATCATAATTTCGCGCTTTAACTATCGTGCGTAAATTATGATTTTGAAGATTTGCGAAAGAGTTTATAGCAATTTTTTCGTTAACTGGCCTCAAAATATCCATCTAGAGTCTCCTCCAGACTGAGAGATAGTCAGATCAACCATTAGTTCTTCCAACTCTTTTCCGAACTCTTAAACAGATTTCGAGCATTGTTTTGTGTTTCCTAATTTTGACGGATTTCTTAGTAGTAAAATGTAATGTAAGATCTGAAACTAACAACGCATTTGAAGCATAGGATGACTTTAACCTGATTTGAGCACTTCCGGACAAACGTGTTTCCAGTACATATGTGGTCAACAATAATTGGCCAGCGTCATCTGAAAGTTCATCGTACCATTCGATTCCATTAATTAAGCGTTAAGTTACTGTTCCAGAACCATCCATGATAGGCAATAAACTGGATGCAGTTTTGAGATCGAATTTGTCCGACGTCTTTTAGGTTATTTTTGACGTATTTTGTTCGATCTTGACAACTGTCTAATTTTATGGCGCTCTAGACAGCTGGCGTCTAGAAAAAGGGCCGCGGGAGTAGAATTTGCTTCCTACGCGAGGGCGGCAACGAAGTTGGTATGGCGGCGCCACATATATATATTGTGGGGTATCATATTAGAAGAAATTAGGTAGTTTATGATTCTACAAGGCATATTTTCAAAATTTCAATGACACATTTTGGAGTGAATGAGGGTGGAAGAACTTTGCCTGAAAAAATCACTTGTGGAGTATCATATTGAAGGAATTCAAGTATAGATGAGAAGTTTCTGATGTTAATACGTAAGATAAAGATATGTGATTGCGATACGGGGGTGAATAACAAGGTGCGGTAATAAATAATTATTTAAAAATATTTCTTATTCAAGAAAATGCAATGAAAAAGGAGGTTGCTTTTATAGAGAAAATTGATATAAAAGAAAGGGGGTGTGAAGTGGCTGCACTTTTTTTTTGTTTTTCATTAAAAACAAGGGTTTAATAAAAATTAAAAAGTTGATGAAACGTCAATCTTGTTTGTCCATGAGAGAGCCTAATCCAAATGAACTCCCAAGAACTTTGTTGACACAACCTGAGGAATACTCTTCCCATTTAGAGAAACATATAAAGAATGATGCTCTGTTATTCTGGTATGAAAGTAAAGCGGTCTTTTTGACATTAAGTCTCAGCTCATTTTGAGTACACCATGTTTGCATTCTTGACACCAGTTCACTTGCTTGCCCAGACAAATTTTCAACTGAGGGTGCCGCAACTATAGCTGAAGTATCATCCGCAAATTGGAATACATTTGTAGAACCCACAGCATGGTTGAGGTCATTCACATAAACCAAAAACAGCAAAGGTCTCAATATAGATCCTTGTGGAACACCCATCGTTGTGTAGATCTGAGAAAAGCCAGTCCTTCCAACGCATTCATATTACATTGAACTGTTATACTGTCTTTCCTGTTTCCCGCAATTCCCAAAAAAATATGATCTTATAAGATCATCAGACTTGCCTCTGATTCCACAGTGATGTAACTTGTATAACAAGATGTCAAAAGCCTTAGACAAGTCGAACTAGATGCCGCTAACCTTATTTCCTCTATCCAGTTCCTGGATTATTGCACCCAACGGATTACATACGGCATCAACAGTTGACTTCTTTGGCAAATAGCTATACTGATCACGACAGAAAAACCTGTTCTTTTGTAAAAAATCAAACCTTTTCTCAAATATGGCACGTTCCACTATCTCCTTTCTTGGGTACTGGAACTATTTTAGAAAACTTCAGATCATCAGGATAAATTCCACTTCCAAACATTAAATTTATTACTTCAGTGAGGGGTGGAGCAAGGAGGTCAGCACTTCTTTTCAAATCAACAGTGGGAATCTCATCAAGTCCTGTTGAATATGTCAACGGTAGCTCTTTGATGATATCAATAATTTCCTCAGGTGTACAGGGAATAAGGAACATAGTAGTGGAATTGGCATCACTCCCAACTAGCTCTTCAAAGACACGTTCATTATTTGTCCTCAATCCAACATTCTTTGAAAATTTGAGCCACATCACTTGGATCCTCAATCAATGCACCGTCCTGCTTCAGAGCGATGTTTTCACTCTTGATGTGATTTTTCCTGTTGAGAAGGCTCTACATAGTCTTAGCTCTATTCCTACAATTCATTATTTTGTCATCATTCATGGTCTTCTTGTGATTAGTGATACATTTGTTAATTGTCTCTTCTCGGACTTATATTTCGCCATAATAATATCAGAGTCCGTCCGTTTCGCCAAAGAATACCAATCTCTGATGGATTGCGACCACTCCTTTATCTCAGAACTGATCCATTTACTTGAGGGCTTTTATTTTCTAACAGTCCTTTTGCTCGGAAAACTCAAGTCAAAGAAATATTTAAAGGTATTTAACAATTGTCTAAATCTAATGGTTACGTCTCCTTCACCAGACGCTGTAACCCAATTCTCATTTCTGAGATAGAAAATAAAGTTTTTGATATTCTCTTCACTGAAACATCTTTGGTAGGTTATCATTTTATCACGAATGGCTCTATTGTATTTAATTTCAATGAATATAGTACAATGATCAGAAATATCAACATCAAAAACCTTGCATACGACATTATTAGGATAAAGATAAGATCAATCTGATCAATCTGACTTTCTGAGGATGTACTTATCCTAGTAGGCTGGTTCAAGTTCGAGAAGACTCCGTAACAGGCTAAAATATCCTTAACTGGGGTACTTTTGGTTGATATCCACTCTATGTTCCAGTCTCCACAAACGATAATGTTAGAGTGCTTTTCAGAAAGTTTGAATAACACTTCATTCAATTTCTCGTAAGACAACTGTAAATTTGAGTTGGGTGCCCGATATATATTTACTACACACAAAGAACGATCACAGCATTTGAGAGCACCACACGTTAGTTCAAGATGATTCCTCCGCTTGTACAGTCAGGGGCACTTTCCAAGCCAACAGATTATTTCTGATGAATATCGCTGTTCCACCACACCTTTGAGTTAATCTACAATATGTAGTAACCATTCTATACTCGTCCAGATAATACACATCCGCTCCTTGTGGACTTAGCCAGGTTTCACTCAAACATACGACGTCAGGATCCCATTTCTCAACAAAATGTTTCAATCATTCACTTTATTTCTCATACCATGAACATTTAGACTGATACAAGTAACTCTATCTAGATGACTGCACTCTCGAACGAAAAAGCCTGTCCCTGACAGATTGCCATCGCTCTCCTGAATAACTTCCACTTGTTATCCACACAATCAATGAATGTCCAATTCTTAACTGTTCTTGATTTACATTGTATCATATTTAACATACGGTCATGATTTAAAAGGTTGTCTTGTCTTAAGTTATAATGGGATTCTAAATAGTGAGTAAGGGAGCGAGAGACAACAAGTGTTAGTTCGTATGTTAGTTTCCAGTGTTGATACCATCATGGTGTCTTCAAAGTCTTGAGCACAAACAGTTTCACACAAACATTTTTGAAGACACGAGAAAATATTGTTCATTATAAATCACTATTCCCATACGAAGAAAAAGGATAAACATATATCAGAAAATGCAAAAATCAACAAGTTAAAACCCGAGACGACATGACACATGACATGACATACGAGAATCATGATTGTGTGAAAGGATCAAAGCTTTGATTTTGATTTGATTTGATTTTTCTGACCCAAAAATAAACTAAATAAATAAAAAAGAAAACGCAAATTTTACTATATGATCAATAACGGAGCGGGGCTAAAACAGTCCTCTCTCACTTTTTCTTTCTCATTATACGCCAGACGGAGATAAATAATGTATTCTGTGACGTCAGGGCTCGTCGTGGATGTTGGTTGGATTGGATTAGAGGTGGTAGGTTGATTTTTTGGCAACAGTACTTATTATTTCTCATAAAAGCACTGTACCACAAATATACTATTGACGACGTTTCGACCCTGTGAAATTTCCTCGCCAGAAATTATCGCAAATACGGCGCTCTGATTTCACCTTATTTCAAAATTCAAAAATCCTGAAAAGGTTTCATTGTATTCTATGTTATTTTTAAAACATGAAGAGACATGAGCCCAAGCACCAAAGTTTCGTTTCAGCGGCTCTATCAACTGACCACCTGATAATACACATAATATTTCTCTTAGTTTGTATTTGAAAGTTGTAACGTTACCAACATTTTACAACCTGATGTTTTGTTATCAAGCAAAGGACGTTTCGTTGTTGGGCATCAACTTGATTATTTCAAATACGGACCAGGTATTTTTATATTTTGTGAAAAAATTTGGTTCCATCAGTATATTTAGCATGTTTCCTTATGTTTCTATCCTGAAAATCGATCATCATGAAAAGTTCTTTGTACGGCCCTGTCTTTGTGACAATCCTTTTATGAATTGCGATAATTTATATTATATAGACTGCGGATATGATTTGATGGAATGTTGAATCTTTTGTAAGTTTGAAATATCGATGGTTTAAAGCGCAAATATTGTACGTCGACGTATTTTCGTGTAGAATTTCAATATTTGCGCTTGAAACCATCGATATAATGAAATCAGAGCCGTATTTCTCATAATTCATGGCGATATCATTTTACAGGGTCGAAACGTCAACAATGGTATTCGTGTAATACTCAAGAAGCGGTATGAAGAGAGGTTTTGAAAACGATGATAAAAATCCAGATCCGTATTTAAAAGTATAAGTAGAAGATGGTGACCCGAATACGAAACGTCGTATATACATTTTCAAGACACCGTATTGTAGAATGGAAAAATTCATTAAACTTTCTCACTTAAACTGTGTCTCGAAAATGAATTTGATAATTTTTGGTACCTAGTATTGGACCATTAAATTACGTTTTTCGTTTCTATACCGACCGGCTGTGATCAACCGGAAGTGTTATAAACGTGACGTCACATGTAGTTATTTGTTTCATTTGTTTTTTGGAGTTGACTTTTATCTAATAGTTCAATGCATTGGGAAGTTTTTCTCCTTCTTGAGAAATTTCGCTGAGATAAGTGGTTGTGCCAGAAAAAAAAAATTTTCAATCAGGTACACAGGTATTTTATTATTGAATCATTTTCTTCTCGAATAACCACTTATCCCAGCAAATGTTTTCAAGAGAGGAAAAAGCTTTTATATACACTGAGTTATTAGATGAAAACGTCTAAATCATCAGAAAGTCAAATCCATAAAAAATCAAAAGATATAGCTGCATATGAGTCATATGACGGAACTGATATTTTATGGAATTGACTTTCTGATAATTCAGATGTTTTCATCTATTAGTGCAGTATGTGAAAAAGTTTTTTCTTCTCTTGAAAAAATTTGCTGGGTAAGTAGTTATGGTGGAAAAAAATAAATCAATCTGTGCAGCTAATTGAAAATATTTTTTTTCTGGCACAACCACTTATCCCAGCGAAATTTCTCAAGAGAGGGAAAAACTTCCCAATACATTGAACTATTAGATAAAAGCATCTGAATTATCAAAAAGTCAATTCCAAAAAAAATCAAAACAAATAACTGCATGTGACGTCACGTTTATGACACTTCCGGTTAACTACAACCGGTCGCTATAGAAACGAAAAACATGATTTCATGGTCCAAGACTAGGTTCCAAAAATTATCAAAATCAATCTGCAGGTTTTTAAAAAATGAAGAAAAAAACATTTTTTTTTAAATCTTTGACGCCCTCTGTAGGCTTAACAAAGCATTTTTGTATATAGGTAAGTTTGCCTAGGTCGCCTCATTTTTGGTTAAGGAATTTGTAGTTAAACGTTGTGCAGTCATTTCAGGGACACCCTGTATTTCGCTGAATATAGAATTTAAATCAGAGTCTATTAGGTGTCGAACAAAACTGCTTGATTATTAAAAAAAAAGAAATGGTTGCTCGGAGACAAAACGTCGCGTTGGATCATAAATTTGACTATGATGTGACATTTAATACATGAAATATTTGTTCATATGAACCGAGATATGAACCTATGCAAAAATATTGGGTGTTCGGTTCATTCCGGGTACCGTCGAAAGAATTCAGAATTGTTTCGATTCTCAAACCTTTTTTAATTGAGTACCAAAATGGCCAACTTTGCATCAATTTTACTTTTGCTATAGCTCCTATCGCTGCCGAGATTCCAATGGTGATCATCGGATCCCTGTATATTCGCTGTTTTACTTGAGGTCTCATAGGTTGAACGCAAAAAACCGTAGGTACAAAGTATTTTTCAAAGTTCCCATATGCTATGTGCTAATATAATTGAAGGAAAGAGAATACAAAGCGAGAAAAGCTGGAACACAATTTTATTTAGAATTTTTATTATGAATGTATCAAATAAATCGAATTTGATACGTTAGAAGAAATTGTGTTGTAACTTAGGTACCCTTATGAATTTTAAATTTACTGCAGTGTACGCTTGGGTTAAAATTGTGTGACGCCTTTACATCTTTCACCAATAGTCGCTAGTGTTCGTTAATTCATTCCAAATAGTTTGAATCAAATTCTTATGATAAACCTTTTTTGCAGGAGGCATTATTCCAGAATTAGATATCTACGCCATACCTTCATGCGATTCCGCACCAGTCAAAGAGATCTATTTTGTGGCTATTATTGATGTACTCACTCATTATGGCGTGAAAAAACAAGCGGCGAAAGCTGCAAAGACTGTAAAATATGGTTCGAACGTGGACGGGATCAGCACTTGTGATCCAGAACAGTACGCGAAGAGGTTTATTGATTTTATGAGTAAGGCTATTGAATAGTTGTATTTTGTGAGAGATAAGATTGAAGCAAGGTAGATGTGATAGGTGAATGGAGATATTGGCACCATTGTGGATCAAAAGGAAATGGTCTTGATAGAGTATTTCATAAACTTCTCTAAATGACAGAGAACTATTTTTCCATAGATAAAATCAACATTATTTTGTTTCGGGACGACGCATATCGTTCAAACCAACTATTGGCTCGATTAAGAATACCCATCGCCTTTGCTGTTTCCATATCATCTCTTACCTACCTGAGTAACCCCTCATGTGATTGTTAATTGGATGATACAGCGTCATAATAATGTTTAGATAGTACTTTAGTGTGATCGTTTTTTAATCTTAACTTTTTGTATATGTTTTAGGTGTAACATTTACCAGAAACTGTTTCATTTTAGTAGTTGTCAAAATTTTCAAGTATTCGATTTCTTGACTCCTTTATACAGTAAGCAGAAAATCGAACATATACTAATTCTAACGATGTCGGATGCAACTTACTGTCCAAGGATAAGCTGATTTTCAAAAGAAATTTCCACTAAAACACCATGTCACCCAAAAATGTTAAGTAATTTAATTAAATTTGAAATTTAATAAAACTTTGTCTTTTTGCAATATAGTTTCTCTTGAATTACAAGTTTAACCAAAACGACTTGGACATGATATGCACAATATATTTTTAATATATTGTGCATATTTGAGATTTTCATGGCCTGTAAAGATATAAGTCATTTGATGTAAAGTGATATAAACAGTTTGCTGCTTAGAACGCAACGTTCATTTAGCTTTATTGTTCTTGATACAGGCGCATTATTTCGAATTTTGATCGTATTGATTCTATTTTTTCGTTGCCAAGTCATGACGATCCAGGTCCGACATGCTGTATCTGTGTCACCATTGTCTACCAGCTTCAAACAAACGTCGTGGAAGATTTATTCATTCAATATATAAAAATCTGTCTAAATATAGATATATTAGTCTGATATTTGTTAGACATTTTTGAGCAATAATTTGAGGCATCATGGAAATTTGTTTGCCACTTCCTTATCAATGTCTAAACACAAAATCGATGGGTGACACTTTGGAATTGCAATGTTTTTTTTAGGAACTAATAAAACAAATTGAAAAATACCGAACATTTAGTCGGACCTCAACACGTTTGCTCCCAGCTATTTTTTCTTTATTTTGCCATGGGTCGAAAATGTTTTCCACAATTCTATACAACAAAACTATCTCAAATAGTAGTATATGATATTGTTATCTTCACTTTAACCAATTTTTCATTAAATTTTAAATTGCGAAAACATTTTCTTGAAATAAAATCATTTTTCGTTTTATTTTTTTTTAAATAATTAATAATTAATTAAACTCTTATTGTAAATTGAACAAAATTTGTTGAATAATTTGAAATTCATCATAATATATTCAATCAATCTAGGTTGCTGAAGGAAGGACGAAGGCCCTTTCAAATTTCAAATCAGGTTTCACAAGATACCCCTTTCATCGATGTCATCGATTTTGTGTGACATTAATAAAAAAGTGTCACATAGGTGTTCATAGTGCATCGAATACCAACTCATAATTTTCTAATAACTCGGTCTATATTTAATATATGTGAGCTATTAAGTAAATTATAAGGAACTTTTGATTGAGTTTTAACATTTTACCACGATAAATTTAGAAAAATATGTTGATCTGAATTAACAGTCAAATTGATGGAAAGAGAAAACAAAATATGGCCTTTTCAGTCAACATTTCCATTAGTTTTCTTCAAAACTCATTATATATTTTGTCAGCTCGTATTTGGATGGTTTAGTATATTTCATTTCACTTTTCAAACTAGAACATCTGGCTTTACATGTTCAATCCATTTCATAACGGTTTCGTATAACTGTTTAAACTAAAGCTAATTTCCTCTAGAGTTATGCATTATCAGCATTTTGAAGCGCGTTTGCGCTATTTCTCAATCTACCGGTTATAAAACCAGCACTCTATTAAATAGAACTGATATCCAAAAGCAATATCAGAGCTCAAATTATTTATAATGCTTAAAAATGTATATGTATTGTGATTTCCCTTGCAACATTTTTTCCAGTCTCAATGTAAGAAATGTACAGGATATGTATAATGAGTTATAGAATGTCGAACTTTAGCATTTTCATGTATCGCAGGTTAATTTCATGGTACGTTTATCTTTCTGGTAGTATATTATGTATTGGTATAGAAGCGAGTGGACTTCCCAGCAATATTAAATCTAGTCTAATTTTCCCCGTTTATATGAAAATACAAATTGATATTCTGTTATGTGTTGCATTCATTTCATTTCAGTTCATCTACAAGAATATGTGACATACAATATGCGAGATACAATATGCGAGATACGGTATTCTAGACTCGAATAACGGCAACTCTATCTCATACTCCCATTTGAACACATTGGCGTCGAGGCGGCTGAATGTTTAAGGCGCAGATTTTGTGTATCCGGATACTGTATCTGACGCTCAGCCGCGTGTGAACAGTTCCATATAAGCATATGTATGATCTGAATCCGAGATTCGCTTATCTGAGATTCAGTATCCACGTGTGTGATTGGCCTAAAAGCTGTGTCGTACTGCCTAATAATATGCGTGAACTGTCCAACAGCAGAGAACGCTGGAAAATACATAGAATATATTCGATATCACGAATGCAAAAATGATGATAGTATACAGGGTGTCCAATAAGTCAAGGATCAAACGGCTCTGGGTGATAGGGCATGCCATTTTTGATGAGAAAAACCAGATTGTTATCTAATTGTTGATCGTTTTCGATATTCAAGGTGTTGAAATTTTGATGAAAAAAAAAAACGATTCTTGTAATTTTTTGCGTAAACCAAAAATCATATTTGAACCAAACTTGATATACCTACGACATGTCATGAAGAGCTAAAATATCTACCAATATCAAGCTCTCCAGTCGACCAATGGCGGAGATAGGGTCTACTGGGAAAAATTATTTTGCAAAAAATAATGCAACACTGTTTACGACTCAAAACAAAAATCAGCGACTTTGAGGGTCTAAACATATAAACGGGTGATTTCAACTTCGATTTGCTTAAGAAATCTTTTCATGGACAAAAACTCTTAGGTACTGTATTTACCAGCGGAATACATCAAGTCGTGAAATCTCCAACAAGAATAATAGTGCCAAATAGTGAGACTCTAATCGATCATATCATAACAAACAACAAAAATATTATTCATCAAGTTCACCAAGCTCCAAAAATCAGTGACCATTCAATTTTATCGATAATTCTCAAACCAAATTCAGAAAAACAACCTGTGATGAAACACCAAATATCAATGTACAGGGTGATTGATTCATTTTCTGCGTCAGGGTGCCAGTTCTCGTTAACTATTCATCGTAGAGGCTTGCGGCAAAAAAAATTATTACTAAAACGGTCAAGAGAAAAACCTGGAAAATATTTTCAAGTTTCTGAAATGGTCGCTAGGGGGCGTAACAATCAACACCATATAGAAAAATAGGATTTCTATAGAATTTTGCTCAATGAAAATATATCGATGATATCATTTTCATATTCATTGACTATTTACCTACTCTTTTTGTCTAAAACGTTTGATTTTGGGTGATTGCACTATATCCAAATTCCCTCGAAGGACCATACCCAGGGTTGAATAACCCAAATGGAAACCAATAAACTTCTTTGATTGGTTTAATCTTCAAATGTATCCATAGGTTCTTGAAGGTTAAATACAATGTATCGGTACACAGCACACTATTACTTTACTCGTTAAAATACTAATAAAACGACGAACATAGAATTTTAAACTGTAACGCGATACGGAAACTTGCTTCACTCTCTAAATCATTCTAATTAATCAGACAAACAAAATATTAATAAATTATTACAGTAGCATGTAACATCCAGAGCCATCTCGTGTCTAAAAATACAAAGTATTTAGCTGACATCTTGTTAACAATTATGTTACTACTTAAGTCAATATTTCAATTATGTTTGAAATCACAACATCCTCCCCTCCTTGAGGCAACGTCCTCAACTAATTTGCTTATGGTAATGGACATAATCTTGTAATTGATCGTATGAAAACTCCCTCCTTAGTACGAATTCGAGCAATACGAACCTTGGAAGTAATTCTATGATTCGAGCGAGTTGCCATTTTAAGGGAGGCAAATTGTCTTCCTTAACTAAAACAATTGAATTGTTTTGAAGATTTTTCGAAGATCGAAACCATTTTGGTCTATTCTGTAACCTGTTCAAATACTCAGTGAACCAACGAGTTCAAAAGGTTTGGCGCATCTTAGATCATCTTTGCCAAAAAGACAACCTGTTTTCATTCAAGTTTGAAACGTCATGTTCTGGAAAACTTGTAAGTGATTGACCTATTAAAAAATGAACTGGGTCAAGCAGGTTAGATCGTTGGGATCTACTGAAACCGGACACAGTGGCCGTGAATTTAGAATAGCCTCTATTTGAGATAATAATGTACTTAGCTCTTCAAATGTCATACATGAATCACCGATGATTTTATGTAGATGTGACTTGGCTGACTTGATGCCAGCTTCTCATAAACCGCCCCAGTGTGGACTAAGGGGTGGTATAAAGCGTCATTCAATTTCTTGAGTACCAATAAAATCCAAAATTTCAGTTTTATCGGCGTCAAACTTGAAAAATGTGTACAAGTCTTTTAATTCGTTAGATGCACCTTTAAAATTTGTAGGATTATTACCATTTATGGTGGTAGGATTTCCAGGCCTAGCAATAAACCTCTTTAAAGTGAACATAAATGCTTCTGTTGTGAGACTACTAACTAGTTCAATATGTATGGCTAGCCATACACACAAACAACGCAATGTACGCCTTTGTTTTTGGAGATTTTCTAAGTCGCGATTGTTTAATAAACATCGGACCACCGAAATCAATACCGACTTTTATAAATGGGCGAGCTACTGATACTCGATCTACAGGTATGTCCCCATTAGTTGTGACGACGCTTTTGCCAAACGGTGCAATCATGTAGAACACCTTTTATGAGATTCAACCCATGTATCGGCCAATATCTTAGTCTCAACGAAGCCAAAACAGCATGTGCTCCAGCATGAGCAAGTCGAATATGTTCCAATGTGATTATCAATCTGGTGACGTGATGTTTTGCTGGTAACAGCAGCGGATACCTTTGATCGTAATGAACATTTGCGTTGGAAATTCTATCATTCACTCTTAGCAAACCCTGATGATCAACAAATGGATTAAGAGAACGTAATTTGCTATCCTTCAAAACTAGCTGATCTTTGTCGGTTTTATTTTCAATAATTTGAGCCCCTAGATCTTCAATCTTCTTGAAATATGAATCACGCTGAACTAGCTGTACAATTTTTAACCTAGCACTACTAAGTTCAGCTACTGAGAGAGATCCACGCAACATCTCCGACCTTTTTCGAATATTGTTTCCAAACCTTAAACAGAAAGCAACTGTACGTTGCACACGAGAGAAGTTTGAAAACCTTGACCAATCAACGACGGGCTCCAAATTATTGAAAGTTTGAGCAAGAGAAACCTTTTTCGGTTCAGGAATTGGAGCCGGGCAGTATTTGTATGTTTAAATACTTTTCAGTATTTAAATACAAAAAAGTATTTAAATACCTTTTATTTAAATACTTTTTCGGTGAAGTATTTGTATTTGTAATTATAAATACTTTTCGAAGTATTTATTATTTAAATACTTTCGAGAAGTATTTAAATACATTTAAAGTATTCAAATACTTTATAAAATATTTAAATACTTTTAGTTCCGCAAATAATCTTTTCAATTTTACCTCTGGCCATAGAAATAACACTACTAGAAGGCTAGTAGAGAGAGAAGTCTCTCACGGAGAAAGGTGTTGGGTTTGGTTGACACTGCGCTTGCCCCAGTATGTATAATGTATATAAGTGTCGTCAGGCAATCTGTTATATGCTCATTATATGCTAGAGAATAGTCAACATTGTTGCCAATAATAACAAAACATCTCATTCTCTATGAATCCTGAATTACCAAAAGAGAGAAATATGGACCAAAAAAATTGTTTTTCGTCAATGCGATCAATACTAAAAATCATTCTCAAATATTTTTCAAGTATTTTGTAGAAAGATTCATTATTCACATCTTTTGTGATAGAAGTCATACTTCTCTAGAACTTCTTCTTTCTTTTACTTGGCAACACTGCGAGTGCTAGGAGTATCAACAGCTGTGTCGACGTCTTTTTACACTTGCGACTAGACGTAGCTCCCGTTTTATAGTTTAGTTTTATTTTTGAATACATTTTATTTTATTTTTATTTTTAAGAGAATCTTCTTTTGTTATTTTTTTATAATATATCAACGATTTATTAAATCACAAAATTTCCAAAGTGTTTTAATAACCACAAAGTATTTGAATAAAGTAGTTGCATTTCAAAAGTATTCAAATACTTTTTGTATTTAGTAATTATTACTTAAATACTTTATTTTTGAGTCAAAAAGTATTTGGTATTTAAATACTTTTAGTTTGTAAGAAGTATTTAGTATTTAGTATTTAAATACTTTTGAAAAGTATTTTGCCCAAATTCAACTCAATTGTACCAACAGATGTCATTGTTAACTTTGGATCCATTAAACATCTTGGACCATTCCACCAATCCGAATTACTAATCAAGTCATTAGGTAAAATCCCCCTGGACAATCCATCTGCTGCGTTGTTTTCGGACCTAGTATGACACCATTCAAAATTTGAGGTGAGCTCTTGTATCTCAGACACTATTTGCTTCGAAAGTAGTCCATCTTGACGGTGAGCCACCCAGCCAACAAAGAACTATTTTAGAATTTGTTAACAAGAAAACCTTGGCAGAATTGAAACCCATAATAGGAACGATTCTATGTATAAGTCTAGATAAAAGTAGTGCACCACATAACTCTAGCCTTGGAAGCGAAAGCGTCTTTAGTGGTGCAACTCGAGACATAGAGCACAACAAATTACAAGCAACACTATCATCAGAATAAATACTCTTCAAATAAATACAAGATGCATAAGCAGCTACAGAAGCATTCGCATATCCGTGAAACTGCACCTCAACCATGGATTTCCCTGTAAACAAACAGCGAGGGATTTTTAATGATTTAAAGCACGATAGATTGCTGGCCAATTTTAACCATTTTTCGTTTATATCTGCAGGAAGCTCTTCATCCCAATCTACTTTTCTATCCCAGATTTCCTGCATCAAAATGTTTGCCAATACTAAAACCGGCCCCACTAATCCCAAAGGATCAAACATTTGTGCAATATATGGAAGAACCTTTCTCTTTGTAAATTTGCCAACACGATCAATATCTGGAATTGAAATCTTAAAAATATCGTTGGACGAGTTCCAGCGAATACCCAAAACCTTACTGGAAATTGTTACATCCATGATATCCTTTTCGTTTATTTCCTCAACGTCATTAATTATTAAAGATAGGTCATTGGAATCCACTTGTGAAGTGTGAAACCCGCATTTTGATCAATTGATCCTTTAATTCTAATGCCTCAGCTTTAGTATTGGCTCCGGCCAAAATATCATCGACGTAGCATTGGCTAAGAATTGCCCTTGAAGCTAATGGAAAATTAGTAGCCTCATCATAACCCAATTGGTTCAAACACCGAGTTGCCAGATAGGGTGCTGAATTGGTACCATAGGTTACGGTTTGCAGTTCAATGCATTTAAACTCCTCATGACACGAATCTCTCCATATAATGTTCTGCAAATACGTTTGGTTGGGATTCACCATCACCATCCGATACATTTTTTGAATGTCAGCAATGAGAACAAAAATAAAACCTCGAAAACGGCACAATATTTCGAATAACTCGGGCTGAACAGTGAACCCTTTATGCATGATGTTATTGAGTGATAACCCCGTGGAGGTTTTTGAAGACGCGTCAAACACGACTTGTGATTTTGTCGTTGTACTACTTTCCGTGATCACGCAATGGTGAGGCCAAAACACGAAAACTCGTACCATCAAACCCAAAATTATTAAAGTCAAAAGTTACCCCTTCGCTATGACCTAATGAGATGTATTCATCAATGAACTTTTTATAGTCCGTGAACAACTGTTTATTGCGCTGAAATCTTTTTTCTAGAAACTGAAACCTTTTTACTGCTGAACTCAGCGAATTCCCTAAATTGCAATGTTCGTCGGGTGCTCGCAACGGTAAATCAACCTGAAAATGCCCATTTTCTAACCTTTGTACTGTCGAAGTAAAGTGTTGTTCACAGGCCTTGTCCTCTGGCGACAGAAAGTGTTTATTTGTCACGTCCTCCAACTGCCAGGACCTTGGTAGAGTTTCATTAACTTCGCCTGAATCTTGAGAAAATAGTGACACATTTAAAAAACTTGAGATCTTGTTATTTATAAAAGGATTCACAAGTCGCTGCCGGTGCTGCCACAGACCAACCATCCCAATTTTGTATTCTGTAACACTGGTAAATTTGTACCTAGCTTGATGATACCAGGAAGTAACAAGTCAAAGTATAAATCTGCTGAAATTAGCATGCCAATTTCCGATGGCCTATAATAACATCCATCCGCCAATGTTATATTACCTGGCAAATGTATTCTACTTATATCAACAGACGCATGTGGCAATAAACAAGTGATCTTTTCCAAAACACAGCAAGACATTCTGAAATTCTGTGTGTTATCATACTGCGATTCCAAAATAACATCAACCGTTTTGTTTACCTGCGAAGCTGTATTTCCAATGCCTCCTATGGTTAATGTCTTATTGTAAGTATTCAAATTCAAAAGCTGTAAGATTTTAGCGCTAATAAAAGGATTCTGTGATCCTGAATGTAAGAGCACACGAACTGCTACCTTTTTCCTTCTCTATTTAATAAATATACTCTAGCCGTTGCTATAGTGATATTTGAGACTCACATCCTCTAGAGAAGACTTGTATTATTGATCTGACTCTCATCTGATGTCTGAAACTGGTTAGTAAAATTTAATCTCTCGTACAAGCTCCCTTCACCTTGACTTATGAAATGTCTATTCCTATTTAAGTTTTCTCCATCAACTCCAGACTCCCTTCTTATTCCCGTGGATACATTTTCCTCGCTATGGAGTAACGTATGGTGTTTACCATTACAAACCTTACATTTGTTTGATTTACACTGTGATGCTGTGTGCTTCGAATCCAAACAGTTGTAGCACAACTTATTCTGATGGACAAATTTCCGTTTATCTGCTAAAGAACAGTCCTTAAATCTGAAACATGTATTTATCACGTGCCCACCTTTTTTACAAAATAAACACATTTTCCGACTTTTGTTCCTTTAATCACCATTTGAATCCTCTTGAGTCGTAACCAAAGCTGATTTCAACTGCTTAAGGATAAAAACTCCCCTTACTTCCAGGCATATTTTCAAACGCACAGCACCGTTTTTCGAAAAATTCAAGAAAATTAGATAAACTGGGTAACGCTGTGATATCTTTTTCAAGTTCATATGCCCTGTGTGATTGAAAATCAAGCTTTTGTGAAAAGATATACACAAGTAAAACGTCCCAGCCATCCACCGGTAATTTCAATGCTCGTAATGAATTCAAATGTTGCCTTATGTTTGTCAAAAATGCTCTAAGCTGAACCCCATCTCCTTTTGTTATATAGGAGGAGTATCTAATAAACTCTTAATATGCGCATTAACAATAACAACATTATTGTCATACCTTTTCCTCAATATATCTAATACAATTGGGTAATTATCATGCGTCAATGGCAAATCATTAACCAAATTTGAAGCTTCAATAGATAAGGCACCTTTCAAATATAAAAACCTTTGAACAGCGGTCAACTGAGTATTGCCATCAATAAGAGCAGTAAATAAATCAATGAATGACTTCCAGTCCTCATATTTACCCGAAAAAGTAGGAGTGTTCAAACTTGGTAGTTTTACTCGACCGATCGGATCGCTTTGTGTTTGAGAAGCAGGTTGTTGTAAGTTTCCAACAAAATTATTTGTACTAGCAGTATTTGAACGAGTTTGAATAACTGTCTGAATTTTTGCCAAAATTTTAAAATATTGACTCTCTATAAGAACCCTATCAGCCTCATCCAATTCCTCTATTTGTGTTTGAATTGTACAATAGTTATGGAAAGCCTTATGTAAATAATTGTCCCTTATAAAGAATTCATTAATGTCCAGATCAACGTCATTTCCGTTCGTATTCACAAAAGTTTCGCCTTAGTACGTGTTTTCTTCAGCTGTTCCATCTTATACAACAAAGAGTCACGAAACTGTTATCTATCAATTTATAGAAATATTGAACTTTCTGGACTTTTCCGCAAAAACAATTCAAATGAAAAAATACACTTGCTACTTCAACACAACACGATCTCGTGTAGTTCACAAGAAGCCTTCAAATTATAAGGAAACAGTCTGATGACCTTGTCTGCTCCAAATTCAAATTGTTGTTCTTGAATCTCTTAGCACTTTTTTGCACTGGTCCAGTTGATTCTTGATAAATACCCAGAATTCACAATCCACTAAGTACTCAGTGGTAGGTTAGCAAGTCCCAATCCAAACTCCAACACAAAATTCCCAATCCGGCTCGCAAGTTGGCCAAATGATTTTGGGTGATTGCACTATATTATTTTCCAAATTCCCTCGAAGGACCATACCCAGGGTTGAATAACCCAAATAAAAACCAATAAACTTCTTTGATTGGTTTAATCTTCAAATGTTTCCATATAGGTTGTTGAAGGTTGAATACAATGTATCGGTACATAGCAGTCTATTACTTTACGCGTTACTACTACTAATAGAACTACTACTACTAATAGAACGACGTACATAGAATTTTAAACTGTAACGCGATACGGAAACCTGCTTCACTCTCTAATACTCTAATTAATTCTAATTAATTAGACAAACAAAATAATAATAAATTATTACAGTAGCATGTAACATCCAGAGCCATCTCGTGTCTAAAAATACAATTAAGTCTTTAGCTGACATCTTGTTGACAATTATGTTACTACTTTAGTCAATATTTTGATTATGTTTGGAATCCCAACAACGTTTTTTTACATCTATCAAAATAAAGAGGTGGGGGAAGCTCATGTGTTTTTTTAAACTAACGGTGATTCCTCCAGTTTAGCGTGACCGATTTAAACGCGAGCTTTTGGCTCATATGGAAGAGCATGATCTGCACTTCAAAATAATTCTTTGGTTTTGAACTTTTCACCTTCGCTGCCGCCGCTAGATGGCGTTATACCATAAATAATGTTTTGTTTTTGTTTCAATTTTTTAACAGAAAAATGTATCATCTTTCAAAATATATGAAAATTAATGCACCATCACATTTGATTTCTTTGGAAAAAACTCAAAACAATGCTACCATTTCAGTTGACGCCATCTAGCGGCGACGGCGAAGGTCAAAAATTCAAAACCAAAAAATTATTTTGAAGTGCAGATCATGCTCTTTCATATGAGCCCAAGCTCGTTTAAATCGGTCAAGCGAAACTGGAGGAATCTCCGTTTGTTTAAAAAAACAGTTGAACTTCCCCCACCTCTTTATTTTGATAGATAGAAAAAAACATTTCAGACAAAAAGAGTAGTCAGTAAATATGAAAATGATATCATCGACATATTTTCATTGTGCAAAATTCTATAGAAATCCTAATTTTCTACATGGTGTTGATTGTTACGCCCTCTAGCGACCATTTCAGAAACTTGAAAATATTTTCCAGGTTTTTCTCCTGCCCGTTTTGGTAATATTTTTTTTTGCCGAAAGCCTCTACGACGAATAGTTTACGAGAACTGGCACCCTGTCGCTAAAAATGAATCATGCACCCTGTACAGATACGATGGCTGATAAGCTGCAGAAAAAACTCATGCAAACCCAATGGAACAGTGAATCGTCTGATGTGGATTTTTTAGCCGAATGTTTTGTTGCTGGTATTTCGAGTGTTTTGAATGATATGTGCCCAATGTCTACAATAAGTGTTAAACCTGAGCATAGATTTAAAAAACACATTATAACCCACGAAATAAGAGAAGTGATGAGAGAGAGGGATATCTTGTATAAGAGAGCCACATTCCTGAAGAACACCGAAACGTGGAATGACTACAAGATAATGAGAAATCTAATTGTCTCTAAGATGACAGAAAAAGAGATGTTTCACCAACGATCAATTGATGGTAATAAGGATAATCAAAAAAAACTATGGAAACATCTGAAAACTTTATAACGGAAAAAAATGTGCTGCTGCCAGATGATATTTTACGGACACTGTAAAGGATGGAGTTAAAATTGCAGCAAAACTTAATGAGTATTTTGTTGATAGTATCCACGCAATTATCCAGAATATTCTAAGTTGCGCTAGAGCAATATGTATGATAAAACCTGATGTACATCAGTTTTCTGGATTCAACCTTATTTCCATGAAAAAATTCGTTAAAGATTTTAAACAGGTTGGAGGTGGTAAACTGGGCATCCCGACAATGGTTCTTCGTGACGCATGCAAGAGTGTAGGGAACAGGCTCTTGGATATTATAAATACCTCCCTTTATAGAGGAACGTTTCCTAAATCCTGTCAATTGACAACTATTGTACCTGTGCCAAAAGTACAAAATTTAAAACAGCATAAGGATCTTAGACCAATCAACACAGTGCCAGCATTCGAGAAGATTTTGGAGATGACTGTCAAATTATAACTGATGGAATTCTGTGAAAGAACTCAACTAATTGTCCCTAACCAATCAGACTTCCGAATGAATCATTCGTGTGAGAGAGTTGTTAATGTGTGGAGTTTCTTAAAGCTTCAGACTGTAAGCATCATGTATTGGCTGTCTTTTTGGACTTTAAAAGGGCATTTGAAACAGTTGACCGGGACATTTTGTTAAAAAAAAAATGCAAAACATGGGTATTACGGAAAATGTACTGAAGTGGTTTACATCATATTTATCTGATAGATCTCAATGTGTTAGATTTAAGAATACTGTATCTGATTTTGTCAACGTGAAGTATGGAGTACCACAATAAGGAACGGTATTAGACCCATTGTTGTTCCTTCTTTATATTAATGACCTTGTGAAAATAGTCCATGAAAGCAAAATTGTTCTCTTTGCGGATGATACGATGTTGTATATTATCGGACGGACATTGAGCAAATGACTAGAGATATAAACGATGATTTGAATAACTTATATGAGTGGCTCTGTGATAATAAGCTAACTTTGAATGTTTCCAAGTCTAAATGTTGTATATTTGGTAAAAGGTCTATGTTAAGTTGTATTGATTTTAAAAATGTTAATGTGAAAATTGATGATCGTTAGCTGGAAATTGTCCAGGAAATCAAGTACTTAGGAATAATATTTGATTCCCACCTATCCTCCTTTGTACCTCATGCTGACTATGTAATGCTTAAATTTCCATAAAAAGTTCTTTTTATGGCTAGAGTATGTCAAAAATTATCTGTAGCTACGAAAATCAAATTATACCATGCCATTGCCTCTCCTCACTTGCAGTTCTGTTCATCTTTGTTGTTCCTGTTACCTAAGTTTACCATAGACCAAATGCAAAAAATTCAAAACAGAGCCATGAGAATTGTACTCAAGTGTGATAGCTATACTCCAATTAGACTAATGTTTGATGTTTTGGATTTGTTAAATGTTAACCAGAAAATTATTTTCAACCTATATGTATTCTTGTTCAAAATCAGGATAAAATTGGCTCCATCGTATATTTTTGAAAGAGTCAAGCACTTTGGGGATGTACATGATCATAATACAAGACACAAGAGTGATTTTATACTGAACACCAAATGGAATACTTACTAGTCAAATGTTGAATTCCATCTTATACAAGGTCCTGCAAGAATTAACCAATCTGCCACCAAAGATCAAAGACTGTGGATAACTTGAATGTATTCAAAAGACTGCTCAGGGAACTGTATTGTTAATATTTTGAACTGTGGTGTTGATGTACAGTTTATATTTTTACCTTTATATATAATATTTTAAACATTTTCACTTCTAACATCATACCACTTAGATTATTAAAATTTTATACATGATCATAATTATTGTATTATATCATAACATTTTTTTTATACAGGGTGTCCCAACGATAGAGTAAAGTAGGTTTTATCATATAGGATATGAAAAATATCCATATCAATATGCGTCACAGGTTAGGGGTGTAAATAGCGCACATTCTGAAAATATTTGGAAACATACAGGGTGCGTCACAAAAGTATGGCACGAAAAAGTATGATTTTTTTAAATGGAACCCCCTGTATATTAATTGATATTTCAATTCTTTCTTCAATTTGGAACAAAAATTGTGATACAACTAATGTACCTAAATTCAACCGTTATCGAGATATCGCGTTTTAAAAATGGCATTTTTGCAACTTTGACATGCTATAAAACTCAAACTATTCAAGTTAGAGAAAAATGGATTGCACATTCCTATCTTAACTTTTCAAGAGCTATTCAAGGAGATTAAATCCATTATTGTGAAAAAATGTCAAAATGTGCTAAATAAAGATATACAGGGTGTTTCCTAAAGATTGGTAAAAAATTCGTTGTGTGATTCCTGGGGTATTTTCATGAAAAAAAGTTCCTATAAACATTTGCCGAAAAATGCTTCCTAAGGGAGCTACGCCCCTTTAAATAGGGCACCCCGAAGACGGTTTTTCCTCAATATTTCCGAAACCTTACATACAAGAATCATGAAATTTGGTACATCATACAAACTTTTAATGCTGAATGAGAATCTGAGCTCAGAATTTCAAAATTTTAATCAGGGGCGTACCATACTGGCGGGGTTAAAGGTTAAAAGAAAATTGGATTCTTCGTCTTCGGGGTGCCCTATTTAAAGGGGCGTAGCTCCCTTAGGAAGCATTTTTCGGCAAATGTTTATAGGAACTTTTTTTCATGAAAATACCCCAGGAATCACACAACGAATTTTTTACCAATCTTTAGGAAACACCCTGTATTATCATTAATATTATTATAACTTGGAAAAAATGGGGAAAATTATTATCGTATAAGGACATATCGATTTTTTCACATTGTTTTCGGGTATATAATACACTCCCGATATCTGTTCCGTTCCTCCCGACTCACCCTGTATATCCATACCTATATTATACAGTGAACGGCCAAAGTATGGAACAAATTCATTTTAGAAGGGTTTTTTTCATGTCAAATTAATGTGCACCAAAAATAAGTTACGACTATCAACTTTTTTTTGTCAAATGGAAACACCTGTTTTTTATTCCCTTTTTGAATTCTGCGTGGAATTCGAAGTACATTTCATTTAATACACCCCAGACTTATATCCAACCGTTTTCAAGAAAATGATGGGCTTATAAATCCATAATATTTTAGTTTGAAAAACAGGTTATTGTTCTTACTATTGGTTCAATAATCGAATTAAATGTCCAAAAAAACATTAACAAGCTTTCAAATAATTAATATTATGGATTTAAAATGCTATTTTCTCGAAAACAGTAGAATATAATTTAGTATTTATGAAATATACTTAGAATTTCTCGAAAAATTCTAAAATGAAATAAAAAATACAAGTTTCCATTTGAAACAAACAAGTTGATGGTCGTTACATATTTTTGGTCCACCACCCTGTTTTCATCAATTTGCCAGTAAACAAACCGCATCCACATATAAAAATCGACGTGTCCAAGCGTTTTCCAAAAAATCAAAACGCTGAATTAACAATGAATTTGTTCCATATTTTAGTCGGTCACTGTACAAAATAAATAGTATTGTGTGACTAATATTATGGGTGATAGTGAAAATACACAGTATAGTTGTTAAAGAAAAAGGTTTCAGCTTTTCTTGGACAATAAATATATTAACGATCAATAGCAATAAGCCAACGTTTCGCAACTGGCCCGTTGCATCATCAGGGCTATTGATATTGATCGTTAACATATTGTCCAAGAAAAGCTGAAACCTTTTTCTTCGACGACTATACTAATACTGGGCACAAAAACGGGAATGTTTTGTGATACAGGACAAAACCCCACTGATATACCTATATACAGTATGTCCCTAGATAGGTGTTAAGAGAGGGCAAATGGACTAACAATTCAAAGATACGACAAAAAGTCATTCTTGATAAATATTGCTTGGTCTAAAAATAACATCTGTCCAAAAACAAAATCTTCAAATATACAGGAAGACAAAAAACAAAATGTAAAAACTACTTAGAAGAATCTGCTGATATTTATTATATATTTTTTTTAATTTTGGACGATACGGGGATGGTCAAAAAAAACCGAGGGTGGGGCAAAAAAAATCTTTATTTTTTGGTGTTTTTGCCCCCTTAGCGGGGGTGACAGGTATTCAAGAACTTTAAATGAAAAGGGAGGTCGAGTAATACGTCAATTGATAGGTATTTTTACTGCTGCTATTTATTATTTTTTTTTATTTTTTTTTTTTGGACGGAAGAGAACCCTCTTTTAGAGGTTGTCAGGTAGGGGTAAAAATAAGACCAAAAAACAAAAATTCACATGTCCGTGTGATTTTAACCCCAGAGAAAACCTGGGTGGGAAGTTTTCCGTGTCCCACCTTGTATAGTGTTGATGAATCGTCATAGTTGGCGTTTTGGTTTTCAATAACTTTTAAGATAGAGAGTAGGGTTTTCGTGTTTAATTTATTTTCCAACATTATCTTGCGTCGAGTTCCGGCGGGTTCAGCTAGTTATTCATTATCAATAATTATAATTTATCATCTTTTACTATTTACTCCAAGCGAATTTTACCTGAGAGAAACCTGAGTGGGAAGTTTTTCCTGCCCCACCCTGTATATCTGTACTTGAAAAATATTTATTGATAAAATCATATATTTTAGTGAAAGTAGAATGGTCGAGTACATGTGGAGTAGTATGTGATATATATTTTAGGTTATGCATGTCATAGAAAAGTTTTTATTTCACACCAGCTAACGAAAAAAGTAACTATAATAATTATTGATCAAAAATAATAATCAATGCTAAATCAATTAAAAAAATTATATTTTGATTAAATATATGCACGAATATAACCAGATGAAAAGTATTATGACGTTACTCAAACAACGATTATGATAAAATAAAAATTGGATGAATTTTTCTTCTTCATCATAATTTTTGTGTGTGTGGCAAGATCTTCGTGATTATTAATGTCAGCAAGAAGTGTTTTCTCTATGAAATATAGTTCAATCTAATCATGTGTCAGATTTTCAGTCCTGGAAAATAAGTGCATTTTTTTTAATTTTCCACATTGTGAAGATTCCGCCAGACTCATTTTCCAACTTCGTAAATCAGCCAGACTTATTTTTAATATGATTTTATGTGTATGTGCTTAATTTCAGGCCTGGGAAAATAAGTACTTCAGATCCGTACAATCGGTCAAATTTTTGAATCCGCAAATCTTCAGCCTGACACACTTTCCACCATCTGGGATTAGCCAGACTTCTGTTTTCATAAAAATTATGTTGTAGGTAAGTTAATATAAAATATTTATGACTGGAAAAATAAGTGGACTTGTCGCGCATTTTTACTTTTTGTATCCATCTGGACATTCAAGCCAGACCAGATCTTTTTTTTTGTCATCAACTCAACCGATCAATTCATGTATAGCTTCTGGGAAAATAAGCGACAAAATAATCACTGCCTCCAGGACTAATAGACGTTAATTGAAAAATTTTAAATTTTCATTTTTTCTTCTAATTTTTTCCAACGTCAATCCTAATTTCACAGTGGGCGAAAAGAACTTTCCTAAAAAAAAATAACAACATATCTTATAACGTCGGAAATACAAGGGGCGCCAAGGTAAGTGGCCTATCAGATTATCTCTGGAAATAATGCGATTGGGATTCTGAATTATGTCAAATTATGTCAAAAATGACGTTGGGAAAGGTACCTACTACAAAAGATTTTTTCACAACATTCTGAAAACTATTATTGCAGGGTGGCCCAGAAATAATGTCAAAATTTAAATCAAGAAAACTGCCAAAAATTATTTTTTTCAAATGGAAATTTCCAAAAAAATGTAAAAAAAATAAATAAAAATAAGAATTTTTGGAATAGACAATCTTATACAAACTCATCTTTATTTTCAATGCCCAATGAGATAAAATTACAAAAATTGGGGGTTTTCATTGGTTGGTATCTATTTAATATTTATTGTATAAAGTATTAAACCAATCCTATTGTGAACAGACTTTCCGAACGGTGTATAAAAGTAAGGAACCGTTACCCATGACTATACGACGTCAAGAGACAATAATCAAGAAAAGGAGCGAAGAACCGAGTAATATTATTTCTCCTTATAAGCAGTGCTTCCCTGTAATATTTTCCTCAACTTCAATAAATCCATTTTCTTTGAAAACACGATATCATTCATCAAGAGAAAATATAGTCCACTTCAGAATTTCAAACGCAACGAGGCAAGGTCTGAAAGAGTGTCAAGGGCTCAACCACAGGCAAAACGTGTATGTAGGGCAGTTAAATTTTGACTTTTTTGGGCCACAATGTAATAATAGTCTTTAAAATGTGAAAAATCTTTTTTCTATGACTATTCAATAATAGATGTATTATACATCCACTGTCTATTGGTTAATGTCACTCGTTACTCATACCAGTGCCTTTTTTTTATCGCTCAATTGTTTTTAACCAATGATATGATCTAATTTCATTACTCCACAGTTTTGTAGGCAATCAGAACATTTGACAAAATGTCAACCTTCAAATACATCATTTTGAAACAGCCCATTTGACCGTCCATACTTGTTTTATAGTCATTGTCACATTGTGTTAAGAACCTAACCTCACTTTAAGTAAACTAGTTTTTAAAAAGTGCCGTCCAAATGAAATTGAATATTGCAAAGTTCGCTTCAATTATTGAATAATCATAGAAAAAGTAAAGTATTCTACTCGCGGGAAATGGATATCACTCACTCAGATGAAACTTCATCCTCGTGAGTAATATCCACCATTTCCCGCTCGTTGAATAATATACTATTAAAGTAGGCCCCTTTCAACAAGAAATCTGATACAAATTAAATAATGAAGGCTTCCTTGTACGAAAAATTCACATTTAAATAGGAGCCTACAAACGTCATTTTTGACATAAGAACTAAAATATTTCAAAAACGTTCAAACTAGACTATAGGACATGATTAATAAAATCAGCCTAGAATTTCACGTAGAATCCAAAAATGTAATAATATATAGGGTGTTCCATTTAAAACAAGAAAGTTGACACCTAGTTCCGGTATAACCGGAAGTCGAGCAACGTCGCTAGTATTTCATTTGAAAAGAGCATAATTGAAAATCTTTCCATACAAATTTTCAGGATCCCATTCGCTTTATTTCCCGAGATATCCTAATACGCCACTTACCTTGGCGCAGCCTGTAAAATGTACCTATTTTTATTTATGTGAACCAGTGATGATCAAGAGAAATATATGTCTCTAAAGCTCGACAAGCAGAAAAGGGTTTCATCGAACCATATACATACAGTCGTGTGACCCATTTGTTCCGGGACACGTTGAAAAAAGTTTACTAACTGAATTCTTCAAAATTTTAGAGCTTGACAAACCAAAAATGACTTCGATCATACAGAATCCAAAACCTACTTTGCCAGTACCTGGGAACTGGCAAAGTAGGTTTTGATACATTTTGATAAATCATTGGATTCGGCATCCCTCAAAACGGGCAAATACCATATTTCACTGGAAAAAAAATTATTCATTTATTTATTGTATTTCGGTTCGAAGGGGCAACAAGAAGATAATTAATAAAATCCCTTGAGCAAACTTCAAAAGGTTATCCTCTTTTTATTTCCCTAACGACCATAATCAACAATTCATTTGGCCTTAGGTCAAGATCAGTATACCATAGGTTGCCTCACTTTTACGGTCATGACGTCATCTGTTTCCAGTGTTGCCAGATGGTCCCAATCAAAAACAGAACAGAAGCTGGCAACCTTGTCTGTGATAGATTCATAATCATAACCTCCCTTTATTGAAGTTTTTTTTGCTGTCGTTGATTTTTCTTTTTTCGTTTTATTTACGCATACCAATGTGGACCCACAAAGAGTAGTTACTTTAGGCGCTTTCGGAAACACTGATTCGATTAACCCGATCATCAGCTGTTGTGTTTTGTCTCTTTTTATCCCACGTTAATAAAAACAGACAAAACACAGCGAATGATCGGGTTAATCGGATAAGCGTTTCCGAAGGCGCCTTATTTTGTCTTTGTTTTTTATCCCGCGCTATTTTGAATTGTCATAATATTGTCAAATTAATAATAATTCATACTGTTTGAAAATGTCGTTGCTACTATAGTTCGTGATATTTTTCAACTTAATGAAATTCTCGGTAAAAGTGATGATGATCTTTTACAACATTTGCAAGAAATAAGACTTTTTCGTCCGGAAATGCGATGCGGGAGAAGACGATGTCGAAATTTATGTGTGCTTCAGAAACTTGAGAACGCTCCACTGGGACATGTTTTTCGATGTCGGATTTGCAGAAGCAGATATTCTATATTGAGCGGCTCTTTTTTTGAAAATCAAAAAACTCCAACAAGAGTAGTTTTGCTTTTCTTATGGAACTGGGTATGTGAAGTGAGAAGTGGTTGTGTGGCGATGCTACTCCACTATCCCCGTAAAGTTGTTATCCAGTATTTCCGTTTCTTTCGGGATATATTATGTTCATGGAAACTGCTGCGGGACGATGAGCTTTTCAACTTTGGTAAGTTTTTCAGCAAATGATGTTTTGGGTTAGGTATGTTTGGTTGATTTTCCTTTGATGGGGTTAGTTTCGCTTAGTTATGATTAGTTTGGGTTAGTTTTGGTTAGTTTGGGTATATTTTATGTTTGTTTGATTTTCCTTTGCAGTTTTGGTTAATTTGGGTTAGTTTGGGTTAGCTTGTCAAAAAGTTGATTTCGCGTTAGCATCATTTAGTTATATATAAGGTAGGTTAGTTTGGGTTAGCTTGCCAATCATTTAGTTATATACAGAGTGACCCATTTGAAAGCGGACCACCCCATAACATTTATATTTATAAAGCGATTTTGACGATTTTTTTCTTAAATGTGGAGAGTGGAAAGGTTCATTTTGAGGCAATACGTCGCCCAGTTTTTTCCTAAAACCAAGGCCTACTAAGAATTACTAGAACATATTCAGAGACTGAAAAATCCAGAAAACATATTATCGATTTTTTTAGAAAAAATCTGTCTACGCCACTAGATTCGTCATACCCTGAAATGGATCTGTACCAAATTTCATGAAAAATATGAAAAATTATCGATTAATTTTTTTATGCACCAAGAAGTATTTCACCTCAAAACTCTTGCGATAGCAAATCTATCAGAAAAAAAATTGAATATAAACATTTGATAGGTATTCCCATGTCAAAATATAAAGAAAACAAACAACCGAGAATTTTTTGGGTAGTCGTGATAATAAAAATAGTTTTCACAATCACCCTTCTTCTGTTGTTACAGACATCTTGATTTAGATACACCTTGCAAGGTACTGCAACTCACCATTTTAATTCCGAACACTACACATTTTTGTGAAGACACAGCTAAGTAATATTTTGGTTGTGGCAACACGTTTATTTCACTAAGTAAGCGGGTAAGATAAAAAATAACATAATAATAATAATAATAAATACATTGTACTCAAAAGTCAGTTGTGGCAACTTGGTTCTGACAACTAATGATTCTTAGTTAGTCCTTCGGCCACCTTCGAGTCAATATTCAACCAATAGAATCTAGCGTTTTCAGACAGAAGTCAGTCGAACACAGTAAACCACGCATGTATTTCAGTTTCCCATCATTCTTGAACGATACTTCTTCCGGACACCTCTGCGTTTTGCTGTCAATAATATTTGTCCTTCGTTGTCGCCGTTGAGCCATTGATCAAATCAATGGCATTTATATTTATTGAATGTTAGCTGAGTGGAGAGCGTTTCGAGATGGACACAAGTGAAATTAGTACCAATAATAATCTTGATGAATTGGAGATATACAAAGTGTTTCCCAATTGTGTACAATGAATTCAAGGCAGTGGTAAGTGTCTCTACTAAAAAAACATAATACCTATAACTAAATACAAAATAAATGTCAGAGATCTCTGAAAATAATTGGTTCCCAATCGAACATTGTCAATAACCCAGTACCTCCAATTGAAGACTGAATAAGTCAGAGCTCCCAGTCGAAATTTTACAGAACTTCGAGTCAAAGTCTGAACCGTACAGAACTTCCAATCGAAGTCTGAATCATGTAGAACTTCCAATCGAAATTCTACCGAGCTTCCACTCGAAGTCTGAACCATTTAAAACCTCCAATCGGAATTCCAAATTCTTCAGAACTTCATATTGAAGGCTGAATCATCTAGAACTTCCAGTCGAAATTCTGAATCTTTCAGAACTTTCAATCGAAGTCTCAATAATCCAGAACTGCCAATCGGATGGTATCGTTGGCATCATAATGGCAAATTATTGCTTGTGCATTATTTGCAAAATATTTAATCCATGGAATGTACTGGGTTTATACTTTCAGACCGAATCTCTGCCAATATTTTCTGTTTACAATCGATATTTGACAAATGCACCAACGCAGATACCAGTTTTCGTTCGTTTCAAAGTTCGATGACATGTTTATTCGTACCGTGGGTGTTTGAACAAGAATAAGTACCTACGTGTTGAATTGAAACAAATTTATTCACATAGTACAGTTGGTTATCCGTTCATTTGACTACGTTCTAAAACTTGTTGTGGCAAGAACACAAAAAGCTACATGCATACTACAAAAGAAGGGTTATTTTCCAACTCCATTGGACACGACTTGGCTCAGTTATCAACGATTTCGGTGTTAACCAGGTTACGATTTGTCGTTACCAGGTTTGGTAATTGATTGGTTTTATATCGATAGCAGCTCGGGATCAAATGCCAAAACGTTCTGGTTACTAAAAGTAACATTTATGGAATAACGTAACTACTTAATTACGTACCTCCCAAGAGATTTGCCCATACAGCGAAGGAAAGTAAGGTTAGGAAAGTAGTAACCTGGTTAACGCCAAAATCCGCCTATTTAAAAGTGTGATCACCTGAACAGTAGGCAGGACGAAATAAAAACCCTTCCTCTCATGCTTTCAGTGGTATCGTTCGACTTATTTGTGTGGAATAAAATTCACTTCCAACAATTGTCAGGATTTATTTGTTACAATAACAAATAAATAATTGACTGGTTCACCGAGCTCAGCTTCACTATTGGCAAGAACAAACGCACCTGGAATAAAAATTAGGCTGAGTCACCTTCCTTATTGAGGTTAACATACAATGAGGAATTTGACAAGCTCAAGTTCTTGAGGTGTTAAAATTGAAAGGAGGTATTAAGAGAAACTCTGTAATTGTTAAATCGATTCTACCGGGTACGGAAGCTCGTACCTTAAACACGTGTAAATATGATAATCAACCTCGAATACAATGCAAATGTATAGTCATAAAAAGTATTGGTCCAATGGTTGACCACCACATAACACCAGTGTAGTATTCTACACTTTAAACAAAATAACAAAGATTGGGCGTCCCCTACGTAGGCTGGTCATACAACCCGACACAAATAGCTTTCCTCTTAATTTAGTTTTAATCAACTCACCGCTAAATGTATCAAGCCACATGCCTAAAACTAACCCAAACTAACCCACCGTTATAGTCATTCTATAACTTCATCAATCAGCCGTGGCAAGTCGATATAGCCTTATGAATGATATTTAATAACTCATAAATCGAGATCACTTCATTCACAAGAACCAATTTCCCATACCACAAGTATGATTATACTTAATACCTCAACGCTATAGGAAACAAGGAGCGCTGGCAGATCATTTGACAAGCGTCTAACTCTTTAGACCATTGGTGAGACATGTCAAACCATAATCGCTGGAAAAAGGAGCCGTGGCAAGATTTCAACCTAATTCTTGATAGCTCAAAAATCAGACTCTTAAACCACCGGTATGATTTATATATTGAATTAAGTAAGGTAACTCTGTGAGACCACTCACCATATCAGTAAAATAGGTATCTGGCTCATCATTACAAAACACATTGGCAGCATAAGAGTCCATCTTCTGCGCTCAAAATACCATCAAAAGGAAGTTAGTAGTATAAAGTATAAAGCATAGGTGAGCGTTTAGTAGCTCAACATACATTGCTCAAATGTGCCATTTAAGCACTTGAAAATGAAATCTCCATTTTTGTATTGCGGACTTAGTAAGTGCTAATCCACTTCCAGTCAACAGTTCCACGTGGTCTTTGAAGGCCTGGTATAGGTAGACGCACAAACAGGAAAACACAATGAATAACATTATCTTTTAGTTATTGTTTTCCTAACCACATTTTTTTTATATTAGAACTGAAATATGCCAATAAATAAAATGCACTGAATTGGTGGTGTTATTTTTTCACTCCTTGACATTTGATGGTGTAGTAGTGATTGGCCATCATCTATCCATCATGGCAAAATGCCTTGCGGCCGAATGACGGCCGGCGTGCCAAATTGGTACTCAGGTGATAACTGTCTGTACATTGCCAATGAGAATTGCAGGCAACGCCATCACTATCAAGTTACATTGCCGTAATGACATGTTTGCTGGCTTATCTAGGCTTCATACTTACCATTGTTGATTTCAGTACTGTACTTTGATCAAGTATTAGAAGATGAATACATAATCAGTTGGTGCATGTGTGTCCCCGGATCGACGCATGAATAGGTGAAAAAGACAAAAACTTTTTGAACCGAGATCTCATCTTCTGGGGTTCAGCCCTGCTCGGATATAATAGTTATTCACGTTACTAAGGCGGTAAATGACTTTTTAAATCACGAGTCAAGATGTTTATGGACGAGGCGACGAAGGAGCCGAGTCTAGAATATCTAGACGAGTAGTTTAATGACATTTAACGGCTGTGTATCGTACATTGTTTTGTTTCATACTGTAATAACTATTTTTAATCGGTTTAAAGTGCTTTCTTCTCAAACCACACACTTAGGGTGGCAGTCCACCTCACATTCGTACCATGAGATGGCGCCAGCCAGACCATGTAACAACTTATGTTTGTCCTATCTGACATACCTTACCAACCGTTTATGTCAAGTGAACAAGTTGCAAAATGGACCAAATTTTGCATAAAAGCTGCGAAGCGCAAATCGGCGGAAAAGTTTCAAAAGGAGTTTGAGGCTTTCTGCGAATGGCGCAAAATCTTCCGTGTAGATAAGACAGTGAACGAAAATATCGTGTTTGGCGCCAGCCAAACCGTGTTACCATGTTACCAATGCAATTTCACAGTCTTTGATGATGCAAAATGTCATTTTTGGAGTAGTCAAGTAATTTTTTTTTACAGTCTCTGATGATGTAAAGTATCATTTACCGGACTGGTTTTGGGTCCGGTAAATGATACTTTACGGTACAGTATGAAATAAACTAATTTGTGTCATAATTTTAGTTTGGAAAAATCAAGCATGTCTTGGAAATTCAATTAGTAGCTATTTTTCTCACCAATAAAGTGCTTCTTCTGTCGGGGATACGACAAAATGTTATTGAAGAAAGTTGTTTAGAATGAAAAACTGAATGAGAATGCAAAATTTCGAAACCCTCCGCCTACCTTGATATTTTGTATTTTTCAAAATAACATGAGAATAAATTTTATCTTACTATTTTAAGTTTGTTTTTGTTTTTTTTATTCTAAAATTCGTTTATAATTTGCAAAATTGCGTAATTCATCATTTAAAAAGTTTTTGGTGATAAACTTTTCTAATATCTTCAAAGAATTCAAGTAGGCGGAGTTTTTTGAAATTTTGCATTCTAACTAGTTTTTTATTCTAAAAAACTTTGTTCAATAACATTTTGTCGAATCTCCTATAGGAGAAGAACTTTACTAGTGAGAAAAATAGGTTTAAGGTTATTTTCCAGGACATGCTTGATTTTTTTAAACTAAAATTATGACACAAATCAGTTTCTATCTAAGCAGGGCTGAGCCCCAGAAAATGAAATTTCAATTCAATTTTTTTTTGTATTTTTCACCTATTTATGCCTCGATCCGGTTACACACTGTACACAAATAGATAAATATAAAACGTGAAATTCTTACCACAAATTGATAAGTCGAACGATACCACTTCAAGCATGAAATGGAGGTTTTTTATTTCGTCCTGCCCATGGTAGAAAGAAATAAGGTATGCCAACACGCATCTCACTGGGACGTCAAATGCTGCAAAGGTACAGTGTTGATATTGGCAATTTATCGCAAATGGGCTAGTTTCAGAAACAATAATATTCGACATAATTTCAAGAAAAATCGTTAAGCGGTTTTCAAATTTCATACTTTGATTTGAGGCAATCTATTTTGCCTAAGATCAAATATAATTTTGTGATTAACCTATAATTTAAAAACGTTTAATTGCGAGGTGTAAAGAATTTTTTGCAATTTGGCAATGTTGACTTAAGTGTCGGGGTGATAGGTGTCACTGGAACCTGGAACGAGTCTACATAAAGTCAGTCCAAGTATTGTTGATATTATACAATAAAATACAATACAATCATAGATAAAAAATATATATACGGGAAAATACAATATACGTTTATTTCCACAAATCAAAATAGTGCTTGAAAAAATAAATTTGCATATAAAAGAAGTGAACGAAATAATCCACCGAAGTCCGAGGACCAGTTTGGGACATATATTTCATAAATCAATAAAATCGATTGATATATTGATAAGGCTAATTATAATAAATCTACAAGCGCACAACGTTGCAGACTAACCAATAAATATATAAATAAATGAATGAACAGTGTACATTTTAATGGTAATTACTTTTATTTTTTATTTTTTCAACAGGTTTAACAGGGGGTGTCAACACGTTCAGGCATTTGACCTACATTTACAAAAGTTTCCAAATTTAATAAGTCGTGTATTTTCTTTCGCGGCTGGCTAAAAAACCACTCTCTTGAAGCTCTTTTGAAGGTGTATATTGAATTACTTTGTTTCAATTTATACGGAAGTATTCGATAAATTTACGGCGACAAAAACCATCAAGATCTCTGAACAAGCGATTTGAATACTTTGTGAGTTCTTGTATTCATTTCCTCCTTGTGTCTTGTATGGTATTCATGAGAGATTTCTTGTAGTTCTTGTTTCTGCTTATATTGGGATATAAGTAGTAGTTTATTGATTTGTAAATTGAATATTTAAAGGAATAGTTCGCTTATCTCGTATTGCTACGTTCGTGATTTTGTTACCCAGTCAGTTAAATACGTCTCCAAACCTCGTCTGGTTTTTGTTTTGATAGATATCAAACTTCAACGAAGATGGGAAATTTGGGAAAATAGTAAATGCCATACAAAGGAATGGGAAAAAGAGGTTATTTTTCAGGGTATGTTTCTTGATTTTATATATAAATAAGTGTTTATAAATGAGATAATAACCACAGTAAATGGAACAACCCATCTGTTATGCCATAGCAATCGTGAAAAGCCACCAGTGGCGGCACGAAGGCGGAATCCAGTGGCCAAGTATCCAAGACAAAAAAGATTTTTTTTTGTAAATTAGATCTATTCTCCTTTCCTTTATAAGCGAAAATTTCTGGATTATATCATCTTCAAAACTTCTACTGGCCTGGATTTTGAGAAACAATTCTTTTTCTATAGCTAACCATGTCAGTGAAGACAAACGTTCATTTTTCATGGAGTTACGACTGTATGTTTTGATACGTTATTATAGGCCTAAGAGAATATTTGTCGAAGTTCGTTATTGACCAGGATTTGTAACATTGATTCTCAATTTACCTTTTCGAATGGTTCATCCTGATAGATAACAGACAACTCATTCATTGATCTTTGTTTATCAAAAACATCTTTAAAAAAATCGACCAAACTATAGTTACTAAATCTTGTGGAAAGTTATTATTAAAATTTTTAAATTTTAACGAGTCAGCTAAAGCAAAAATTGACATTTGACAGTTATTTGCGTTACGACGTTATCTAAAGGTTCGTCCCCACTTGTAACAAAACAGCGAACCGAACGTCGTCGCGAATCTCCTTGCGAACCCCGTCGCGAGCGCCTTTGCAAATCCCGTCCCAAACACAGTCGCGCAACAAAGTGAACATCATGGAGTTTTACCAGTTGTGATTCTTTTGGCGATATCGTTCGCTGCATTGTTGTTTGAAGCAAGATGGAGAAACGAGGACGGAGGACAGATTGAAAGTTAAATTTTCCAGCGTCAGTTAGTAGGTTTATTGCTTAGTTACAGTGCAGTGAAAAGGTTGTCTACAGTGTTTCGTATCCGATTTGATTATTAATAAAATTGACTCAAGAGACCATGATTGAACGTTTGGGAGTTTTCGAAAAAAGTAACTTTTATGACTATGAGATGCATTGAATCAAAATTAAAAAGAAAGATGCATGGGGACAAATCTCGTCCAAGATAAATGTTTCAACTGGCCAGTGGAAGAGGAAGGTGACTGTCTTATAATCGTCATTGCGAAGAAAAGAGGCGAAAATGAAAAAAAAACTTGGGCTGGTGAGTTATTGAGTTATTGAATTGTACATTTCTCCTGTGAAAAATCAAAACCTAGTGAAGTATAGGTACCTAATTGAAAACAAATTTATAACCATTATTGGTTTAGAAAATATCATGTCCTACCTACTCAATTTAATCCGGCTCTTCTTATCAACCCTGTATGAGGATTAATAGATTCAATAAATACAATACATATGAATATAATACGTTTAATTGCAACAAAAAACATTCTGGAACAACACCGATTCAAAGTTTCTGCTCAGGTCCAAATGCAGCTCAAATGGAACATCAAAACGGCAGATCCATTCCTTAACCAGTACCTCAGCTACTGTTGCCGCTTCTTGGTTTGGCAAGGCATACGCTTCGACCCACTTGCTGAAGTAGTCCATCACGACCAGAATGTATTTATTTTCTCTGTTCGATTCAGGAGATGGTCCAGCAACATCTATGGCGATCCTCTCAATTGAGCTTCCAACATTGTTCTGGCGCATAGGAGCTGTTGGACGTTTCTGTGGTCCATTGCTTGCAGCACATACGGCGCATTTCCTGCACCACTTCCGGACATCTTTCTGGTAGTTGATCCAGAAATGCCTTTCCCGGAGCTTTCCAAGCGTCTTGGTTAAAACAGATGTCCTCCCGTGACGTCATCATGGATCTCTCTCATCACCTTGCCAGTCTCATCAGGATGCCGTCGCTAATAACCAGTGAGTCCCATTGAGCCCAGTAGGATTTCACTGTAGTTGAGAATCGTGCGACTTCTTGCCAAGTTGGTCTTTGGCCTGCTAGCTTCCATCTAATGATGACCTTTGGATCTATATCTCTCTCCTGCGCCCTGCGAAGCACCTTAGACTGCCAGGAATCATCCATCACAGTTGTCCTGCGAAGGCTCGCTTCCTTTTCCTCGGCTTTATGACAAAACTCTGGTCTCCTGGACAAGTCATCAAAGTTCTTGAGGCCTGATTTTGTTACTGAAACTTCCCCTTCAAGAAGTTGCAACACGAATGCTCACGGCAGCAAAGTCGGTGTGGGAGTGAGTCCTAGTTTTTAACGACTAGAAAGGATTTATTAAATGGGCACCACTGATTTGTCAAGCTGTAGACTCGAACCAGAAAGTCATAGAGCGCCTTTAGTTGATGAGCTTGATTTTCCCCTAGTAAATAATACGACAGCTTTTCCAAAAATCATATAATTTATCAACAATAGCGTTAAATACTTAACTAAAATTTATAAATCAACACGATAGCTAACAGTGAAGAAAAATGAATAAGAAGCCTTATCTGAATATGCGTGAAACGAGCTAAAAATATGCTGCACTGCTGCACACAGTCCGCAGTTATTTGAAGAAAATGACGTGTTAACGTTTATTCATTACCGCAGGTGATCATCTTTGGTTTACAGGAATTACTACACCGTTATCAATTCCAATGTACAGGTTGATTCTTCAGACAGGCGTGTGCAAGTTCTCATAAACTATTCATCATAGAGACCCAGAAAGAAAAATCTGTAAAGTGATGTGAAATATATTTCAAGCTTCTAGGATCGCCGCAAGGGAGCGTAACGGTACTGTGAAAACAGAAAATCGATAAATCTTTGTAATTTTTCCCTGTGAACTACCAAATATGAATATGGAAACAGATTTTGGGCAATATTCTCTACAAAATTGCCCCCCGACACTTCTTTCTAAGTTGTCAAATAAGACAGCTACAGGCTGTCAAACTTGATTATACTAAATTGCCTATAACTTCGAAATTCCTCAACCGATTTGAGTGTTCTTTAGCTTATTTTAAAGAAGAAAAAATCTGCTCTTTCTGGTGCATGTACTCGAGGTCGATTTTATCTGCTTTGGCCGACGACACAGCATGAATTGTAAAAGTCAAACCTGTATTTGAGGTTTTTTGGAAATTTTCAATTGCAAACCCACTAAATAGATGCACCCATCGTGTTATTCCTATCACTATCGTACATATCATTTTTCTATATCTTTTGAAATAGAAGAGTTACGGAGACTTCATCAGGAATCCCGCGAGAAATACTTTTGAAACAGCCCCTATACATTTGAATGTGTCAAAACGATACAAATCAGATTTGTTTTGATTCGCGTTTAACATTTTCTTCAGTTGATATTAAAAAGAAAACCCTATAAGTGAGAATGCAACTATTTTTCGTTTTTTTTTACGACCAGTTGACAAATAGAATACAGTGTACTACTCGGCAAAAATAATACGGTGGACCAGTAAACACCTTATTCCAAAAATATTTGAAAAAAATGAAATTAACCCAAAAAAAAAACCAAGAAAACTAGTGCAAATGCTCAAAATCCCCACCGTTGGCTAGGCACGCCTATCTTTTTGACACATTCAAATTTACAAGGGCTGTTTCAAAAGTATTTCTCGAGGGATTCCTGATTAACTCTTCTTAACTCTTCCATTTCAAGAGATATAGAAGAATGATCTGTATGAAAATGATAGAAAATTATTCAAATAACACGATGGAGGCATCAATTTGGTAGGTTTGCATTTAAAAATTTCGAAAAAACATCCAATACAGGTTTGACTTTCACAATTCATGTTGTGTGGTCGGCTAAAGCGACTAAAATCGGACCCGAGTAAATGCACCAGAAAAATCAGATTTTCCGCTATAAAATGAGCATAAGAACAGTCAAATCGGCCAAGGAATTTCGAAGTTATAGGCAATTTAGTATAATCAAGTTTGACAACCTGTAGCTGTCTTATTTGACAACTTAGAGAGAAGTGTCGGGAGGCAATTTTGTAGAGAATATCGCCCAAATCTGTTTCCATATTCATATTTGGTGGTTTACCTGGAAAAATTGCGAAGATTTATCGATTTTCTGTTTTCGAAGTACCGTTACGCCCCCTTGCGGCGATCCTAGAAGCTTGAAATATATTTCCAGCATTTTCCCTTGGGCACATCTATACAGATTTTTCTTTCTGGGTCTGTATTATGAATAGTTTACGAGAACTGGCACCCTGTCGCTGAAAATGAATCACCGTGTACGATACGCTTGTTTTATTCAAGATTCAACTCTTTCAACTTTGAAATCAAATACTTAACTGATAAAGAATGTTATAGGATGTTACTTTGATTCGTTCGAATCAATAAATTGCTATTAAGTTTGGATTTCAACCCTTTTCCCAATTGAACGAATATATTTAATAGTTACATACAAATACAGTAGGAAAACAATACGATACGTAATGAAATTATACCGTTTGTACGTATTGAATTTAACAATAAAAAATAGCCGTTCGTGCATGCAAGATACAGTTTAACCACGAAGGTAAGTATCAATCAAATAAAACAAGTACGTCACCAATAATTCACGAAAACCGACGGGATTGTACTTCACCCAAATGTCCAAGGAACAGGCAGGACTGTACGTCACAGAATTGTGCCTAGCAGGATTGCACGTCACAGGCTTGTACAGGGTGTACAACTAAGAGAGGTCGCCGGCCATATCTCCGTAAGTATTCATCCCACATTTTTGGAAAAAAAATAATATAAAAGTTGCCAAGAGAATTTGCTGGAAATTATTTCCAATGTCCGCTAGGGGCGTAATACAATAGTGAAATAGAAAATATAGGTTCTATCAAGAATATTCAACGGTGACCTACCAGGTTAATAATTTTATATTAAAGAAGGAGAAATTATGAACATTTTTTATATTAAACTTTTTTTTGTAATCTGTCAAATGAAGGGTGGGGAAAGGGTCGTATGTTAATTTTTAAAATAATTGATATTTTTTGATTGGCATAACCGATTCGAATAAGCTTAGCCTCGTTTTAAAGGTTTATTGTTATACTTTTTTATGGTGTAATAACACTTTACGGATTATTTTGTTGCTAAACGGTAGACGGCGCTTTCTGTTAAAATGAATTATTTAATCGATTTTTTTAAAAATATTGAATACAAAGGTGTTGTTCTTTTACGTTAGTTTGAAAGAGCGTGAACAAAATTAAAAAATGGCACAAACGGCAAGTTATTAACTTATTTTGAACCGAAATTAGCAATGAGAACGTAATTAAAGTGTGAATGTTGCCGCGCTGGCGTCACGGAACTCGATCTGTGCAGAGTAGGCTTAGAAAACAAATACCTAATGAAAAAGTCGTCGCTATGGTGAGTTATGTAACCATTACAGTGTCTATATACAAGACAGTGGCGACGAGTGAGTGCATCATTTTTGATTGGTCAGTTGTGTTATGTCGGCACATTTTTTTCGAACATACTTATTATTTTGTCATGAAGAAATTACGTTTCGTAGGTTATAACCCACAATTTTGATCTGTCAAATCCAATTAATCATCTATGATTAATGTGGACGTTCATAATGAATCGGTAAATTTTATTCTGACAGATTTCATACAACTTTTTGGAAAAATACATGTCGGACAAAAGAAAATTTGGAAAGATTACATATTTCGAAAGCAGCCCAAGTGTAAAATAATCTCAAATTAATTTCTATGTCCCAATATTTGAAAAACGCAGAGACAAGCAGTTACAATCAAGACGACAGACAATTTATTGAGGGATTCTTGAACACTATGAAGACTACTAAACATACTTATGACGCAGTGGACCTTCCCATGCAAGAATATTCCCTCCAGTTTAAATTTGAATAATAACGAGTTAAACTCTTTGTATGATATAAGTATGTGGATAAATACTTGAAAGTATAATTAAAACTTCAAAAACTTGTACAACTTGTATTAGTGCTGCCGGTTCCAAACTGCCACTTCACAGAAGATTCAGTAAACTTAGTTTACTCAAAAGATTTAAAGAAAACAGCTTATTTTTTCGTTGACATGGAAAGCATTTTTCGAAAATATTTTTCAATTGTATCCCTTCAAAATATTGACTTGAAATGTATGGTTTGGAAATTGATTTACCTAATTGTCATCATTTAAAAAATAAAGTAATTACGAGATTTGTTATTTTAAGACTTGAAATAAGTTAAAAAAAAATCAATGACAAAAAAATATATGCAAGTAAATCTATCGCTGGTCACCTTTAATGATAAATTATATTTATATATAAGTATTTTAGGAACCAGAAATTATGTATGTATGTACCTATCCTATTATATTATTATTGTATTGATTATTATATATTATTTTTTTTCCGAGTTTTTTTTGTACACTGTTAATTTAGATCAATATACGTACATGATATGTTTTATTTTTTTACACTGTTCATCGTCCATCCATCACTTTTATGTGTGGGTATTTCAATTTTTTTTTTTTAACAATTTCAAAAATATTTAGATTCAGTAAGGAATCAAAAATCTTGGAAAATCGCATTTCACCTCCCTAACTGTCAAGATTTTTTTCCTCATTATTGGGTAGGTAGTAAAAATGCTTCTCACATTGATGTATGCTTTTTTCTCTACTTCAGCAATAAAATAGAGAACTGACTAAATTAGAATTTGCAATAAGTACGTAGGTACCTACAAATCTACTTTTGCCATAAGTAGTTGCCTAATTATTATTAAAAATGATTTGTAACCATCATTTCATATTTTAATCCAAATTATAGTCCAATGTGTCAGACTGAAATAGCGATCCTTCAATCTATCTATCTCTCTCGGCCTCACTTTTGCAACATACGCCGCCAATCATGGAGGTATTCTATCTCGATGCCGCCAATCCAGTTGTTTAGGTCATATTCGTCATATATCTATTGTTCAGGTTGTATCGTTGTTTGTTGTGATCACAGCAACGAAACATAACATGTTCGGAAAAATAATTGAAAAATGAGCTCCTCCCATGACCCATCCGCCATCTTGCAGCTTCATGGTTATTCACTCGTCGCCACTGTCTTGTATATAGACACTGTACGCTGCATCAACCCCATTGTTTATTGTTCTATATACTACGTCTTTATGATTGTAAACTGTAGAATAAGCATTTCTTAGTTTATAAATATGAGTTCCTCTCCATAATCAAGACACACTATATTCTGCTTTTGACTGTATTACATGTACTTAACGCTTGTCACAAATAAATATTATTTTTCAAAAGTCACTCCCAAGAATTTTACATTTAACTGGCGTAGTCGTTCGGATTCAGTGCGGTTTCGGTCAATAGTCACGACATCGAGTTCGCTTTTGATTTTGTTAGAAACGTGAGTCTCAACTCTTTGGCCTGAAGAAAGAAGAACCAGTGTGGCAAGCACAGAAACCAAGCAGTCCTTGTGTCCAACAGAAGGAGCGGTTTATCGACTTTCCATTGTGAGGATGAGTGCCCAGTACTCCTGTTGTAAAACCCATTTTCCTTTCCTTATTGATATTGATTTGGAAGAGACATATTTTATTTACCATAATAGTGCAACAATTTGTGTGTTACATTTGAAACTGGCGCGAAACGGTATTTAAATGATGACTGACTCATCTTGGATGTCACACCCAGAAATGGACGAAATGGTCAATCAATTTTTCAGCGTTCTTAATTTTGACGCAAACGCAACAAGTTCAACTAATAGTAATTTGCTCGAATCTATAACACAGAGAATTCAATAAGCAACATTGTTGAAGTCAATTTTACACTTTTGAAAATGTACGTTGATACCATTCCAAAACATGATGGTGATTCTAAAACCTTGAATAGTTTTCTATCACTTGGTGATATTCTGTTTGCAACGTATGCTCAAGCCGACGTTATATTAGAGATTTTTTGATGAGATCCATACGTCTAAAATTAACAGAAAGAGCCCAATTACTTGTAGGGTGCCGAATTGAACTAAATACTTGGCAACTCATTAAAACAGCTTTATACGACTCATTCGAAGATAAACGAAATCTCGAATGTTTAGAACAAGATTTGTTTATTGCTAGTCCATATAAAAATGAATCTTCTTTGAATTTCGGTAAAAGACTTCAAATATTAAGAAGCACATTAGCTCAAAAAATCGCTGGTTTTCCCGCTATCCAAATGGATGAAGCTACAAAAGAGATACATTCACGCCAATATGACCAACTCACTTCAAAAACCTTTGTAAGAGGCCCAGAAAGTAATTTGCAAACCATTATTGGGTTGAGAACCTCTGATTCTCTAGAAACGGCAATAACAATGGGCACTGAGGAAGAAAACTTCCATTACTCTCAATAAATATTTAAACCTCAAAAAGGTGAAGATTCCAGAAATGAATCGTTTAAAAACAGAAACTATAATTATTCTCAGAACAATTCCAATTTCAGGAATTACGACAATTCTAATTTTAAAAGGTTCCCGAATCAACAAAACAGAAATCAAAATAACTTTCAAAATTACAATCAATTTGCAAATGGAACACTCAATTTCCAACTGGCCCAGTAAATACTGGTCAACCAAGAAATTTCAGAAGACATTTCCCAACTAACCGACAGGTTTTTGGAAATCAAAATCAACCTCAAAATAGAAACGTGTTTAGACCAAATCAAACTCAGAATCAGCATCAGGTCTATGCTGAACCCATGTCAACTTCTCATAGGTTATCAACTCAACATAATCAGTTTCGTAACCCAGAGCCCATGGATGTAAATCATATTGAATAAGACCATGATAATTATTATGATACCTCAAATGTTGATGATGACTATCAATATAATGAAACTTACGAAAATGATACTTCTCATTCTAATGAAAGTAACGAACATTATGAAAACTTTGAAAATAAAAAATCTGATGATCAAAATTTTCGACTTCCCAAAAGTCCAAACAATGTAACGTAGAAGTAAATACTGTTTCTAATTATAATAAATTACCTTACGTTACAATGAGTGAACCTAAAATGAAACTCCTAATAGATACAGGATATTATCATTCTATTTCAAAGCCTTCAATTGTTGAAAAATACATTTCTGATATAATCTTCAATTCCCTTTCAACAATTAGAACAGCTGCTGGACAAAGACAAGCTTTATTCAAAGCAACTATCCCGGCTTTCCCTGAACTGAAATCAAATGAAAATATAACTTTCATTCTTTTTGACTTTCATCATTTTTATGATGATATTTTGGGATTAAAAGATATTTTGCGATTAAAACTCATAATGATCTGAGGAATAAAAAATTGTTTAATAATACAATTTCTATCCCCTTTGAATTTCGCAATCCCACAGTTGAAAAATATTGCATCATCATAAATGCACATGAGATAATTACGACAAACGTACCCGTATCTGAAAATAGTAGTATCATTGTAATCCCTGAGTTCAAGTTCAAGACGAATAAGTTATTTATACCCGAAACGCTTACGATAGCTCAAAACGGATTTGCAAGAGCGGAAATTCATAATTATGGCAATGAACCCATTACGGTCGAATTTACGGAACCCTTGGAAGTTTCAAAAAATGAAAATTTTGAACTTTTCCACATCGAAGACATTTTACCCAAATACTATGATGAAAAGAAAAATGATCACATCGAAACTCTTTTGCGTACTGATCATCTCAATAAAGAAGAAAAGTACAAACTCTTATAAATGTGTAAAATATATTCTGATCTTTTCCATAAAGAAACTCAAAAATTAAATTTTACGAATAAAATTAAACACGTGATCAGAACAAGTGACGAAATACCCGTTCATTCAAAATCGTACAGATATTCCTTTATTCATAAAGAAGAAGTTCAAAGACAAATAAATAAAATGCTTGATGAAGGAATTATACGTCCTAGTCAAAGCCCTTGGAGCAGCCCTATCTGGGTTGTACCTAAAAAGAAAGATGCAAGTGGAAAACAAAAATGGAGAATAGTAGTTGACTATCGAAGAGTTAATGAAAAAAACGGTGGACGATCGATATCACGATATCCTTTGCCAAACATAAACGATATTCTCGATTAATTAGGCAGATGTATTTATTTTTCCACAATGGATTTATCCTCTGGATTCCACCAAATAGAGATGGATCCAAATTCAATAGGAAAGACAGCATTTAACGTAGAAAATGGTCATTTTGAATATCTTAGAATGCCATTCGGTTTAAAAAATGCCCCCGCGACATTTCAACGAGTTATGGATAATGTCTTAAGAGACATCCAAGGCAAACATTGTTTAGTCTACATGGATGACATTATTATATTTTCTAGTAGCCTGGAAGAACATCTTAAACATCTCAAGGCAAGTCTTTGATAAATTGCGAAACGCAAAATTAAAAATACAACTCGATAAATCAGAATTTTTAAGAAAAAAAGTTGCATTTTTAGGACATCTCGTCACAAAAGATGGAATCAAGCCAAATCAGAAGAAAATAGAAGCAATTAAAATCTTTCCAATTCCAAAAACGGCTAAAGAAATTAAGTAATTTTCAGGACTTCTCGGATATTATCGAAAGTTCATCAAAAACTTCGCAAAATTCACAAAACCTTTTAAACAATGTTTGAAAAAAGGAGCGAAAATCGAACACACCGAGTTGTTCAAAAATACATTTGAAACTTGTAAAACTCTATTGTGCAACGACCCAATACTTCAATATCCCGATTTTGAAAAACCCTTTATTTTGACTACCGTACTACCGATACTTCGAATATAGCTATTGGCGCGGTCCTTAGTCAAGGAAAAAAAGGTTCTGATTTACCTATCGCGTAGGTCGCGTACGCATCTCAAACACTCAATCCGGCAGAACAAAATTACTCAACTATTGAAAAAGAGCTTTTAGCCATCGTTTGATCTACCCATTATTTCCGTCACTTTCTTTCCGGAAGAAAATTCTGCATCGCTACAGACCATAAACCTTAACAGTATCTATTCAACATGAAAGAACCAAATTCTCGATTAGTCCGATGGAGACTTAAACTAGAAGAGTACGAATATGAAATCCTCTATAAAAAAGGTAAAGTGAATACCAACGCTGACGCTCTCTCTAGAATTGAGCTAAACGCCATTGAAAATGATTCCATAATCGGAAATCCTGGTGAATCTCAACGAGAGGTAATTAAAAACATAATATAGATCCTCCAAAAATCAACATAATTTCGGATATACAACTTGGACCCCCATTTTCGGATAACGATACAGTACATTCCTCGCACGAAAATCCAATTTTAGAAATTCCTTTAACAGATAATTGTCTGAATACTTATTCAAATCAAATTATCTTCCATCAAAAATCGAACAGACATTACCACGTAGTAAAGTCAACAATTTTCGAAACTAAAACGCGATACAATGTATTTTTGACTCAAGATTTTGAACAACAAATAATCAAATTCTTCATTCAATACGTCGAGCCTAAAAAGTTATACTGCATGTATGTGAAGCAAGAAGAAGTTGACCTAGCCCTTCAGCTTAGTATAATACTTCCAAACACCTTCAAAAATCATGCATATAAACTAGTTTTAACAACTAGGTACGTATCTTACAGGCGTACTTGACATGGACAAACAAAAAAAACTTATGACACATCATCACGAAACAAAAACGTGCCTTCGCGGAATAAATGAAAGTCTCTTAGCTCTTAAAAAGCTTTATTACTGGCCCAATATGAAAACTGAGTTAACATTGTACATAAACAATTGTACAACTTGTCAAAAGGCTAAATATGAGAGACATCCCCCACAAATACAATTTTCTTCAACACCGACTCCAAGAAACCCCTTTGAATCTATTCATATGGATACTTTCCAAATCTCCAACGTCAAATTTTTAACAATAAATGTATTTTCAAGATATGCACAAGCATACCCCTTAGAACCAACTTGTACTTCCACAATCGTCTTAGACAACTTTTCAACCTTTGTAAGCCATCATGGTCTGCCTCAACAAATTACATGTGATAATGAAACAGAGTTTAAAACTTCAAATCTCCTTGATTATTGTAAACTTCATAAGATCAAAGTCCATTTCACAACTCCCGTAAACTCCAACATGTTACGTTCCGGAAATTCGTAGTTTTAAGTTGCAAATATTTAGTAAATAGGGTAGCATTATTGGGATTTAGTTTATGAGTAAACGTATAGTTGTTAAGTAAAAATTAGATTTAAATATTTTTTTTTAAGTGTGTTTACTATTTTATTTAAATAATTTATATGTAACAGTCACTCAATAACCAACTTCAAGTCTATAGCGATCACTTCGGAGTGTCTCAGTTCATCCGTGTCGAGATGAATTTGTCAATCAGGCAACTGGGTTCTCGTTTTTTTCTCTAAAAAAACCTGTCAAAATTCAGTTCAATCTGAGGTCACTGTGTGGTACGATACCTCGTGGCTTACATTGCCGATTTCCTGAAGGATTTCCCGATTTTATCAAGTTTTGGTGGCAGCTCTAGTTTGGTAGCTGTGCCAATTGCCCTTGTGCAGATTTGTGCTGATAAATCGTGGAAACTTCCCCAGTTTGACCCAGACACGTGCTAGGGGCCCCTCACAACTGTGGCCTATTACTGTTACTATCACTGTTACTATTACTGTTTATACTGTTCCCGTTACTGAGTCTGTTTGCGTGCTGTTACTTACGGCTCACGTGCTGTTGGTTGGTGCACTGTTACGTATTGTGTTACGTAATGTCCACCCCGAGGTCCACCCCCTCTGTACATACTTTCCTCTTCGTCTGAAACTCACCACCACTGACGATTGGACCGAGTTGGACCAAACCTGTCTCTGAACTCTTCAGTGTTTCAATGGTGGGCCCACTCCTACTCACCCAGCCTTACCCCAACGGAACGTTAGTCAATTGGAATGTGGATTACTGGAATGCTTACTGACGTCACCGAAACGACACTTATCTGGTGAATTCTGTCCATTTTACCCCTTTTGGGCGACATCAAGACTACATCACGACCATCATCGAGTATAACTATTGCCCTGCGCCCCATTGATGCGATACCGTACTGATCTATGTGAATATTTAGCTATACCTTATCAGTATTATTTAATTATTCCATTCTCTTACATTTCACTGATTACCCTCGACACTTAAACACCACATAACACCCCACAACTCTTGTAAACACTCAAGTGATCACTCAGTGGAGATTAAAATTAATACACTGTAATTTTCACGGAATAACTAGGTACGCATTTTGTTCCGATTTGGGAAGGTTTTACTGTAGAGGAATTTCAGTTTATTTATAAAAACAGCGTCCTTAGCTTATCGATTGGTTATCTTGTCAGTCATTTTTGGCGCTAAGCCAGACATTGAAGTTGAAGTGTGAGGTTGGAATTTGACCAGTGTCGACGAGGGTCATTCAAAAAGTGAATATTTTGTAAATATTTTATTTCATAGTTTGTAAATAAATTGTATGTTCCTGGGTAAATCTGGTCTTTGGTGTATGCAGCTGTTTTCCCGTTTTTATTGCAGATTGGCGAACTTGGGTACAAAAGCGGGTGGCGCAAATTTAGAGTCACAACAACTGTTGATTGAGAGTGTTTTTACCCAAGGCCACTTTCCGCACGAGTAAGCAAAGTTCTCCGATCTCTATCATCCCCTAAACCGTACCCAACGGGTTAGAACCCCCCTTTTTCCTTTCTTTTCTTCTGTTCACTATTCTCTTTTCTTTTCGTAACGACAAATATCGTTACAAACAATAATTGTCCTGTGAAAAGACTTCATTCCACCCTGATCGAAATGTATCGCATTCTCAAAATCAAAAATCCTCATGATAACCCCAACCAACTTATGCAATACGCAATCATTGGATACAATTCATCCATTCATATTGTGACAAAACAAAGACCCTTTGATGTAATAAACGGTCACACTAGATCTCTTGGCCCTTTCGATCTTTCTGATGAGATCATCCTTAGTAACTACGTTAGCGATAGACGTGACAGATTGAAAACAATTTATGAACATATTTTCAATACTTCTCTTAACTCCAAAACTCGTGTCATAGAGAAACAAAATCAACAAAGAGAAGAACCTCCAACTTTCAAGTGCTACCAGAAAGTCTACGTAATCGATAAAACATCCTTAAGATCAAAAGACAAACCTCGAAAAACGGAACAGTATGTTTCACAAGATAAAATTATAAAAACTAAACAAAAGTGATTCATAAATCACAGATCCAAAGACCTAAAGCTTTTCCTTCTTTTCAGAAAAATGACTCTACAGTACGTGATCTTTCTTTTTGTAGTTAGGATAGTGATAACTAAAGACATACACATATCCCAGATTAAGACACCTTCACTTCCCTTCCACTTAGGAAATGCGAAAGTAATTCAAACGCAGCATACATTCGTTGATCAACGATACATTTCTGCATTTTATAGAAATAACCCCGCTTGTAGTCGAACTAGAAAATATTAAACGCTTTTATAGTATTCTAGAAAGATCGCAAGATAACATGAATAATCAGTTAGAAAATAGTTTCTTTATAAGTAAAGATAATCTATTTAATCATGCTAAATATTTAATCGCAGAGGCAAGCATTAAGTTAAACAATAAAAGACCACACCAAATAAGAACTGAACGTGAACTTATAAATTTTGTTGGAAAAACTTCAAAATGGCTCTTCGGAACCTTAGACTCAGAAGACGGTGAAAAATATTAACAAGCAATAAATGAGTTACGGAATACGGCAAATTCATATAAAAAAGAAATTGCTCTATGAACATCTTTAACAAAACAGCTGATCGACAACTACAATCAGTCAATCACAACGCTCAACAAAAATCAACTTTCCATAAAAAGTTATGTCGAAGAGAAAAAGATTTGAGAGCAAAAACTTCGAACATCTCCAACTTCTTCGAAGTAACCAATACGATTCAACAACTTATTTTGAACCGTCAGAGTCTCATCACTTTCCTAGATAATATTGAAGACGCAGTCCTGTTCGCTAAATTGAACACATTTCATACCACTGTAATATCCGCGTCAGAATTAGAAAACATAATTTCAAAATTAAAAAGCCTTTATGGTGAGGACAACATAATTCATTTCAAAGACTTAAACTATTACTATCAAGTCGCAGCATTGAAATTTTCAAAATCAAAACTAGTTTTTGCAATTCACTTTCCAATAATACAAAACGAAACATTCGATATCTTTCGTCTCTATCCAATTCCAATCAATCAATCAATAATTGTTCCTACCCTTTCCTACCTTATACTGGGTACACACCTTTCGCAATATGAAGCAGAACCATGCCCCATGGTAGAAGACACTTATATCTGCCATGATCATCTGGGACCATTTAAAGAAGATTGTGCAGTCAGACTCATTCAACAAGCCGAAAAGTCAAGATGTCAAACTCTCCGAGTGCAACTGACAACTCCAATAATTCAAGACATGGACAATCAATACGTACTGGCCATACTTACAAACAAGTCTCTCAAGATGCATCAAACTTGTGGAAGAAGAGAAATCAACTTCATCCAGCATCCAAGTTTAATCAAAATTCCATATAAGTGTGAAATTCAAATTGACGATCTCCACTTCATTAATAATGAAGACCTTCTTCAAGGTAGTCAATTCAAACTACTCCAAATCCAATTGGAAGAAGAAGACCAATCCACATCGCAAAAGTCAATTGTCTTGGAATCCATTGATTTTGACAACATCACCTCCTTTTTCGGTTATTGCACTTACAGAGAGGAGATTTTTAGATAATTGAGGAACATACGTCACATCATTCAAAATACATTTTTCACCGGCTATCTGTCCTTTTCCTTCAGATACCTATCATTTTCTCATTTTTCTTTGCTACTGAGACTTCACTTTCAAAGTCATTTATGTATGTGAACAGTGCTTTGTCGTTTGACATATGTGATGTTGATCCTGAGTCCACGATGAATTGTCCTACATGTCCTCTTTGTTCAGCATTTTGTGCTTCATGTCGTTTTCCACTTTTGTTTCTGAAGAAACAATTTTCTTCCAAATGATTTGTCTTCTTGCATATTCCGCATTTTTTCTTTTTGATTTCACAATCCTTTGCAATGTGATTGGCTTTACCACAGTTGTAACATATTCTGTCATTATATTTTCTTTGTTCTTGTGCTTTGAAGGCTATATTTTGTCCAGATTCTTCTCTCATTTTCATCCTGCTTTCTTCTGCTACTAATCGTGTTGTTAGGTTTGTTTATGTTTTTCATTCATTGCTGTTGGATCCCATGCTGTGCAAAAATACTGATAATCTGTCGGCAATGTTGTTAGGATTTTTGACATTAACATGTCATCGTTTATTTCTTGTTTGATAGCATTTATTCTGAACCGAAGGTACTCAAGTTTACTTATGTGTAGACTTACGTCAATTCCTTTTTCGTGTTTCATGTTGGAAAATTCTTGCAAAAGTCTGCATTTTTGCTGCTCTGTGTCACGATCAATTATCGTACATAACTTCACAAACATCTCATTTGATGTTTTGCATCTCAAAAGATGATTCATCAACTTTTTATCAATCGTTGATATTATTCTCTTCTGCGCTCTTGCATCCTTTCGTTGCCATGATGCTTTTTCATCATCTCTGGTCAGATTTTCGAATGTTGATTCTCCATTCACGATTTCCCACTGAGCATGAGCTTTAAAGACTATATTTATCTGGAATTCTCATACCTCAAAAGATTCATTGTCCACTAATTTGTCAATCGCCACAAAGTCACTATTTTCACCATGCACCGTCAGCCATTTTTACCAACACACAGTTATATTTTATGTCCACGGAGATTTTATTGTCCACACAGATTTTATTGTCCACTCACTAGATTATTCGCTGTGATATCCTTGTACCTCTGGTGCCACTGGGCACATAACAACCTGATGGAGTTTGCAGTTTGCAGCCTGCACCGGAATGTACCGATCACAGCAATTCAGTGGAGGTCGATGAATATCAACCACGATTTTAGGAAACTGCACTTATGGTTTATTTAACAGAAATCAAAACTTTTACATCCCATTCGACTTTTAACTTGCTATTACCATTGAACTCGATACTACGTAACTGGAAGGGCCCCTGTCGTGTCGACAACTGAGGCAATTTTAGTCGTATTTTTTTGGTGCATAGGTATATTTTGGTTGGACTCAAAAGGTGTTGCTATCTTTGTCACACTCATTGCCCTTATGCGAAGTCGGAGGTTTTCAAATAGTTTGATGATAAATTTAAAAAGCAGTTGATTTGCTTGGAAAAAAAGACTACAATTCTGTGCATACTTACTAGTCTCAATTACCATGATATGATGGATCTATATATTTCAAATAACTATCTGGAAAAATGCAAAATAAGAAACAAATTAGTAAATAATGAAGTATACTTAGATGATCCGTAATTCGATTAAATAGTTGAGAAAATACAGGGTAGGTACTAGGTAGTAGGTGCAGGGTGATTTATATGTTTAACCTGTGTATTGAGTAAAGTAAAGGTATTAAGGTATAAACTTGGAAAACTTTAATAGCTTAAAATAAAAATGAAAATACTTTTATTTTTGAGGTCACATTAAAACTAATAAATATGGTGTTTTTTGATAGGGGGCTTGAGGAATGTCCGAATAGAACTTTTGCATTTCTTGGAGTGTTTACCATCGTCAATTTCTAAAGGGCCCTACTCACACGCCTGCAGCAGGGGCAATCTAGGAGGCAGGGCGATTGGGGCAATTTCCTAGATCGCCTTCTAAGCAGGGTGGTAAGGGCCCCTTCATACCTTCCTAGCATTATTTCAAGCAAGATATGAGAAAACAAACTTTGGAAATGATGTTAGTAGTACCAACGAACTCGAACAGGATGTGGAATTGTCACATTTTCAAAACAAAACGTACTTTACAAGGAAGTTTCTCCTGCGGCAGGCCTAGATTGCCCCTGCTGCAGGAGTGTGAGTAGGGCCCTTTTAACTAGGACACATTCGTGTAGGTATGCTTAAGGTGCATGCCCTTGTCCTTAATAATTGGAGTTATATCACTTAGCCAAAAAATGAAATCTGCTTTTCTGGAGCGTATTTATTACCACACCCAAATGCACTGCAGAAATTAAACATTTTGTTTGGCACCCAAACTATAGAAAGCTATACATATTGATTGAACATAATATTAGCTGCAACACTCAGTGTGGCTTTCTCCGTGAAATGTTTGTCTGGTTTTTAGGATAGAATATCTTTACTAAACGTACTAAGATTCTATCCTCAAAAACAGACAAACATTTCACAAACAAAGGCACAATGAGTGTTGCAGTGTGAAAAAGTGTGCACTAGTGGTGCATAACAAACACAGCTAATATATTATGTCAACAGATATGACAAAGATAGACACCCCTTTTTGTCTCTATCTCTTTCTAGTCGAAAATTTGTCTTCAGTCAACTCGATGTAAACAGCACGGATGGGTCCCTTCCAGGTACGGTAGTATCGAGTTCAATGGCTATTACGCTGAATCATTCTTTTCCTCACTTTTTGTTTCTTAGGTTATGTTTTTCTTCTTTTAAATTGTGTGTTGTATGTGGCATATGTTTATAAGGCGTATTTTTAAATTATCCTCCAACAGTGATTAACTGCCGATTGCACCAACCTTCACTTAACAAAGACTTAACTAAGGAGTCCTAAAATTTTAAGCAGCCCTCAATTCGTTTTCATTTGCACCAACACTATTTAAGGGCCCTTAACTAACTGCTATATGCACCGTAGAAATCTAATCCGGATGAAGTCTTTATCGCGATTATATTCCAATTTTTTGATGCACCGCAGCGCTTAAGCCTGAATCGGTCGCTTAACTCTGATCGCCCCATTTTCTAGGCTTAATCGAAGAATTTCAACGAATTCTAACCTAGTCTTTCATTTGTTTATGTTTTTCGTACAGATTTTGAGGTTTTGCGACTAAAGACAAAACTATGAGAGTGAAATATTAACGGAGGATTATTTAGATTTTTGAAAAATCATCGATTGGTGTAGGATTCTTTTCCAATTCCAATAGTCAATGCTCGAGTCAATTAGTACTATACAAAATAGATCTTATTATCAAGCAATATTTATTGCTCCACAATACACTCATAATAATGCGAATTGCTCAATAGAATATTGAATTGAATAGGTACCTATTTTTGTAGGTAGGTACAAAAAAAAACAGTGGACCTATCACACTCTGATATGTACCACATTATTTATCATTCAATCGATCGACTCAATTTGGATTGGTGTTGAAAGTAGGTACCTACCTATCTATATCCTGTAGAGGTATCTAATGGCTACCTATCTCAAAGTGTTGTCTTATTCTAATTCAATTCAAAATTTCAAGTTTATTGGTAAACCCAGACTCCCATAAACAAATAGACTTGTTGATTTACTTTTTTTATTCAAGCTTTAGATACTAATCCTCTCTACAAGATAAACTAAAATAAAAACCTTTGAAACTGATGGTCTCATCACTTTTTATTTATTTTCCGAAATGAGATTTTTTCATTCAATTTTCTTGACTTCATCCAAGTACCAATTTATAACAGATATCCCAATATAAGAAGGTTTGTGTTTTTATCAACTATATAAGAAATTATTTTAATTATATTTGTTTTTCCTCTTTCCTTGAGTTATCAAAAGTTTCACTTGTTTCTTCTAAAATATATTTTTTTGTGTTCTGAAAAGTGATGTTTTTATTAATCATCAGGGGGATGGGATTGTTATTCTTGCTGTATTAGACCAGGAGGGTATACCAGTATATAATAATCACTCACTATCATGAAATCTAAGCCCAAGAAAAGAGGAAAAGCAAATATAGGAATGATTCAAGAATAAAAGTTGATACCTACACCAAATATTGAATTTACAAGAAAAACCCCTTGGCTAATGTTTGCTAAACGTCATATCAGGCTTGCAGATGTAACTGATCCATATAGTTGCTCATTTTTAATTAAAACTTGCAAGCAAATAGCAAAACTCAATACAAATCACTCAACATAAATTTCAAAATTGTAATTGATATTTTTTTTCAGGTTATTTTGTGACGTTGTCAAATGTCTCACCAGGGATTAACGATCCTTGCAGCGAATTCTTTGGTGCATACAAAACACCGCTTAATCTAACTTTGAAAATTAATCGAGATTGGCTAAGCTTACATACGGTGCATATGGCTGTAAGTGTGTCCTAGATTTGGTAACGTCGATCAATTCTATTTATTTCTAGTGACTTTTCGCTTGTTTAGGTTGAAAAACTGACGAGAACAATAGCATATTTCATAACCTCATTTATTCATCTTCACAGATTGGTGGAATGGTGGATAGGAAAGATTTGTTTGTGAAGTTTTTCAAGATTTCTGCTATCTTCAAGCGTTTTTGGCGGCTCTACTTACTATAATTTAACGAATTATCTATTGTCTTAACCATGAGTGACAGTGACAGTGGTGAAGATCCCCATCCGATGCTTTACCCCGAACAAACCGTGAAGAGAAAGAGAAGTGCAAATTTTACCCCAAACCCCAAATGGAACATTGTTATTAATGTCATTAATAAGTGATTTAAAAAACATAATTGAAAATAAGAGAACAGACGGAGTGTCGATGCAGGAGAAGAATTTGGCATGGAAAGAAATAACGAACTCTTTTAATTCAGCCTGTCCAGAAAGCAGAATAAGAGATGTGGAATTACTGAAAAAGTATTATGAAAACAAAAAAAGAGAAGTGAGAAAACAAAAAGCAGAAGAAAAAAAGGAGATTTTGTCAACTGGTAGTGGACTTCCACAAAAAAAACTGGGAAAGACGACACGCAGGATCTAGTTCTATCCATAGTTGATCCAGTCACTGTTGTTGGTGGACCAAGTTATTATGGATCTGATAGTTTGCCATTTACAAATAGACATACCGAAAATCAGACTATCGATTATGATTTTGTATTTGAACTGGAAATTGCCGAAGAAGAAAATATTGATGGAAATAGGGTAGGTACATAATAATAATAAGGTGGGTGTTGAACGATCGGCTCAAACAAAAGGGGAACTTCATGTTGTAACATACAGAGTGTTTCTAATAAATATTATATCAGTATTGACGAGATTATTCCTTATTTTATGACTTGTTCGTATAGATGTATATGTATTTATTTTGAAAGGTGGAGTTTAATTTGTATTTGTATTTTTATTTGGTATGACAGTGTGAATATTATACCTATTGGGATTTCAAGACATTTTCTCTTTATAAACCTTTTCGAAGTTCACGGAACCTGGGAGCGAATAGGGGTACCTGTTGGGATGAAACCACTTTAAGGGGGAAAACAGTACATGGACATAAAATCACAATAAAAAGGTAGATTACCATTCAATGAACAATGCTCGAAGAAAACGCATTCACCAGAACATGAAAATTATTTTTGAATATCTACTTAGATGTAAATTATTTGCAAAAATTATGTTTAAATGAACACAAAATGAGTCAGTGAATAATCTTCATCAATATCGACATGATATTTACGAATAATAATAGAGTGTTTCTTGTCTTGAGAACGGAAGCTAGGTAACTTCGGGGTTCTAATTTGTATGTGATTTTGATGAAAAAAGTGTTTCTATTCTCATTGTTTACGTTATACTTGAGAAAACCCGCTATACATATGTACTACAGGGTGTTTCCTAACCTCTGTGACAAAATGAAAGGGGTGATTCTTCGCTTAATTTTAAGACGAAAATGTGGTATAACATTTTTTCGAATTTTGCTTTCTTTCCAAAATACAGGGTGTTTAATTTTTTTTTTGATTAGTTTTTTATTTGTAATTAATTTATCTTTTACTCGATTTTGTTGAAGTTGGTAACGGTATTTATAGTGATAACGGGCTCATTTTGCCATGAACAAATAAAAATTATCGGATACAGTGGCGTCCCGAGCGGCACTTCAACCAATATTATTGGGAAAAAAATGTACGCCACTGACTTTTTGCGTCATTTTCATTTTTTTCTCAGGTTATTCAACTAAAAACGCAACTTTTTGATCTCTTGAATTTTTATCGTATCTTGCGTAATTTTTGAGATAAACCACTTTATTGCATATGTCTCTGGACTACACAAAAATAACAATATGATGCAAAGTAGGCTTTTTGCTTCGATCCATGGTAACCACATTATTTGTTTTCTTCATGACATTTGCCTACTGTATGAAAGTTTCCAACAAAATCGAGTAAAAGATAAATTAATTAAAAATAAAAAACTAATCAAAAAAAAAAAAATTAAACACCCTGTATTTTGGAAACAAAGCGAAATTCGAAAAAAAGTTATACTACATTTTCGTCTTAAAATTAAGCGAAGAATCACCCCTTTCATTTTGTCACAGAGGTTAGGAAACTCCCTGTATATGTAGGAAGTTTATGATTCAGCAAATAATGTTTTCTCTCTTCAAGCCCACAAGCCCAAGTATAAGACCGAATGCCACATCGTTATCCGATGTAACATTATTATCCAAGGGATATGATGAGCAGAATAAATCTTCGACAAACAAAAATTGGAAAACTGGTTCTGATTTATTGAAACCTCGTCTTTGAAAAGGCCTGCAGAAGTACCTGTAAGTATGAATATGAACTAAGTTTACCATATTAAGAATATCTATGGTCCGATCATACATATAGTGGGGTGATAATAATTGATATTTCTCATTATCTGTTTAGTGCTAACACTTGTATAATTCGACTAGTCACTTTACTATAATGTGTGTGAAAGGACAATTAATACCGTCAAAATTCGAATGTGTATTTAAAGAGGTGTAGTACTATTTTATTAGACATAATATTCTTCTAGGCCTCACAAACAGTTCGCCATGATACAACCGAGACCCCTAAGATCACCAAACCTCTGAAACGGAGAAGACCAAATGAAACAGTGGTAAGGAGCCTTGCATCATTAGCTAAAAAATATAACCAACTGGCAGATAAAAAAAATGTCATTGCAGTCTATGCATTGAAAAAACTGAGATTGGAGGTTGAACAATCTAAGAAAGAGCATGAGTATAAAATGCGAGCATTACAGCTCGACATAAAAGTAAAAGAACAACCGCTTGAAGCTACTAAAAAAAAACATGATTTCTAGTTATATTATATTGTCCGAATTTATATAAAATTAGTTTTTGAAATACCTATTCAATAGTTTACCACGTTACTGAATTGTTAACAAAAATTATTTTGTTCCTGATATGTATAGATCACATTTATGATTAGAGTTGACATATTATTGAAGAAGTTATATTATTATATTATTATAATCTAAAATAAATTAAACGCAGTTAAACAGGGTATCCAGAAAATAAGTGTACAACGCTTGATAGAAGAAACATGTCCTCAAAATTGTTCGATTTAAGCCAACTTACCTTTATCCAAATTGCTTCGTTGAGTTTGCAGAGGACGTCAAAGATTTAAAAAAAAATGGTTTTAACAACATTTTTCAAAAACGTGAAAAGCGATTTTGATAATTTTCGGTCATAGTCTTACACCATAAAATTACATTTTTTGTTGGTATAGCGAACAGTTTTGATCAACCAGAAATGTTATAAAAGTGACATCATAGGTAGTTGAATCTTTTGGTTTTGTTTGACATTGATTTTCTGATAATTCGGATGTTTTTATCTAACATCACAATGTTATGGGAAGTTTTCCATCCTTCTGAAAAATTTTGCTGGATAAGTGGTCATACTGGGAAAAAAATAATACTAAAATATCAGTGTATTTTAACGAAGATATTTTATTTTGGCAAAACCACTCATCCCAGCTAATTTTTTTTTCCAAAGAAAAAGAATCCCCCAAATTCATTGTGCTATTAGATAGAAACATCTGAATTATCAAAAAAAATCAAAAGAAACAACAACATGTGAAGTCACTTTTATAACACTTTCGGTTAATTACCAATTACCGGTTGCTATACCAACAAAGAACGTAGTCTCAAGGTCTAAGGCTGGGGTACTAAAAATTATCAAAATCGATTTGAACGTTTCTGAAAAATGTAGGAAAAACCATTTTTTTCACGTGTTCTGCAGACTTAACGAAACAATTTTGGATAAAGGTGGGTTGGCTTTATTCGACCTATTTTGAGGACAGAGGATTCTGCCATCAATAATCGTAGAACACGTATCTTCCGGAACCTAGGTATGTATATTTTCCATAATTCAATGTAAAAACTAAATTACAACTTAAGTATAAGTGGAAATATCTCATTCAATCATCGTTTCACTTTCCAAATCTAAAAAAATCAACTGTGAAGCCGCTTCACGCAGAACTTCCCTCTACCATATATTTTTTCTCTGCGATGAAAACACTTTTCCTTGTCACATTTCGATGGAAAAACTATATTTTTTTTAAACCACTCTCCAGATACCTAGTTATTTCCTGTAATATGGAACCCCACGTTTCCGTAGGAAAAAATATCAATCTGGATTTTTTTTCATGATTACAATAATTTGTTGTTTTCTTCGAGAGGAAAGTGAAAAATTCAAAACTTTAATCCGGAAAAATACCTACTTTATAAATTCCTGAGAAAGTAGATAATTTCCCGTTGAACATGATTTACATTATTGTTTCTAACTGCCGGCACATCAATATTCTGTGTCTCAATTAAATAATCAAGCTCGTTTAAATCAATCTTTTCTGGTGGTGGAGGTTCGGGTTCGTTCATTTGCCTGGCGATATTGTGCAGCACCGTCGTGGCAATCATAACTGCTTTTGTGGTTTCTAAATTTAACCGTAAGCAACTATAGGAAATCCTCTTTTCCATATACCTATTATTTTTTCAATGGTATTTCTGGTTCTCACCAGAGATTCATTATATAGTTGCTCAGCTCGTGTTGCTGGATTTATTAATGGGGCGAGGAGATAATTTTTAATGGGTATCCACTGTCTCCTGTAATAGTGAAAGCCGTGACAGGTTATCCAAGCTATTCAATTTGTTCTAATATCATACCTAGCAGCACACTGTTGGGAAAATGTCCTGCTTCAAAACGAACTCTCAAATTGCTATGACCAGACACTGTGGCATCATGAGCAGATCCAGGCCAACGTTCCACAACATCCATAAACTTGAGGTCTGTATTTCCCACAACCTGGACATTCAAAGAAAAGTAGCCCTTCCTATTTCTAAACACTTCTGCATTTTCTTTTTCTGAAAACATTAAGGTAATTAAGAATAATAATTATATATATTACTTCATTTGAAAAATTAACAATAAAATAACTCCTGAAAAGAATTAGTAGGGTTTTTAGGTAATGGAATAATCACTTAATTCCTGGATATTAAAGATCAGTCCAATAACCACATTTTATACTTAAATCTTGATAATACTTTACCAGGAGATTGTATTCTGATGTGTGTGCCATCAACCACTCCTATTATTCGAGGAAATCGAGCAATGTTGTAGAATCCGTTTTGTTCCCGTATGATGTTGTTCTCTGCTGGAATCACTCTCGAAACTCTTCCAATTATTCGACAGGCAGTGCTTACATCCATTCCCATGAAGTCAGCCACTTGCCTAAGGCAGCATAACATCTGATTCATGGGTGCCACACTATTGTTTCTAAAGTAATAAAACACGGAAATTGATACAAAAAGAAGAAACCCTGAAAGTTATTGTAATATTTTTCGGCTATAGAAAACACTGTCCAGCTTAACTAATTTATTTCCAGTCAACTATTCATGTGGAGTCACTTATATACAGCAAATGCCAAACCACTTTCGATTCACGTCATAATTGCCACCAAGCGAATTATTATGTGATTTGCAGGTGACCAAATTTGGCCACCAGGAAACTCCATAACAACCTGCTTGGTGGCAATTATGACGTAGATCGAAAGTTGTTTGGCATTTGCTATATGTTTTCAAATTGCCCGTTCACAGCATCACAGCTATTGTTCAACGACCAAAACCAAAACACTACTCTTCCTCCCATGGCGGAGAGCTTTATTCTCTTATACAGTGTGGAACAGCCCAATGGAATAAATTCGATAACTAATGAATGTGGACGTTTTCGAAATACCGCTGGGACACGTCGAATGATATTTTTGTTGTACATTTTTTCCACCTAAAACATTTTATACAGGGTGTGCATGTAGCAGTGGCTGATGCCAACTTTGTCATTTTAAATACAACACCCTATATATTATTCAATCTTTGGGTTTTTCAGGACATTCTGGAGATATTTCATGTAAAATGTCTTATACCTATCTTCAACTGTTTCGGAAATATTCAGTGTCTACAGATTTATTGAACAAAAAAAAAAAAAAGATTCGCTAGAACACAGTTAATTCTTTCCTCCCATTTGATTCTTGATAATGAGAAAGTTACTACTGATAACAGATTACTGAAGTACAGGCGCTACAAGTTTCGGGCTGTTGGCCCCGACACCGCAGCCTCTAGTTGGGCTTATTGTATCTTCTCTGTGCCTGTCTCTCAGTCGAAGAGCTCCATTGCCCGAATAAGGTTTATGACTCGTTCTACTGTTTCCCGGTCCGTCCTTTGAGGAGTGGTTGTGAATTCCCCATTATCTCTTCTCCAGTACGCCAGCGCTTCACATTCGAATACAATGTGGGAGGCTGTTTCCTCCTCCTCATTGCACAGCCTACATATGGGTTCCCCGTTGAAAAGACCCATGATATGCATGTGTTTCCTTAGAGTGCAGTGTCCAGTTAATATACCTGTTACTTTCCCAAGCTGATTCCTGCTGAGTTGCAGTAGGCTTCCAGAAAATGATGATTCGATCTCGTCTGCCATTTACTGTGTTTCAGACCTGGTGATTGGCACCATCTAGCTTTCTGTTGTTTTTTGGACCAACAGTTCAGCCAACCTCTCACTGAGGATTTTGTAATACCAATAGCAGGTTCTGGACCCAGAAGTGGTGTGTTTGCAGCTTTGCGTGCTAGTAGATCCGCCCGCTCGTTCCCAGCTATCCCTGTGTGTCCTGGTATCCATCCAAGAGTGACATCGTTAGATACTCCCAGTGTTACAAGGTTTTGCTGACAGTCCATGACTTGTTTGGATTTGGTTTCCCGACAGGAGATGGTTTTGATTGCAGCTTGGCTGTCACAAAGGATAAGGATTTTCCTTCCTCTGTAGCCTCTCCTGAGATTCTTTTGCACGCATACGTTTATTGCATGTACTTCTGCCTGGAAAACTGTAGCGTACATCCCGAGTGGTTCACATGTTTCCCGATTTGTATTTTCACCTACGATTCCGGCACCAGTGTCCCCGGCTTGTTTTGGAGCCGTCTGTGTACCATATTGCCTCATTAGCCATCCGGAGTTGTTTCACCGTTTCCTCTTCCCATATTAGCTTGGTCTTGGGAGACGTGCTAAAGTTGATATTTTTCAACATGATATCACTCCTCATTGTTACTAAGTGGTTCGTGACTGTGCTGGTTGTCTTAGTGTGTCCTTGGGAGTTTGAGTGGCTCCAGTTCCCGGTGTTGCTAAGTCTATATGCTCCCATTCTTGCTTCCATTTTGATATAGATATCTAAAGGAGGTAGGTTAAGCATGGCCTCCATGGCAAGTGTTGGAGTAGTTTTCATGGCTCCCGTTACACAGAGACATGCTAGCCTCTGAACTTTTGCAAGTTCCGTGGCTGCTTGTCGCTGCTCGATTTTCGGCCACCAGACAACAGAGCTATAAGCAAGGGTGGGTCTTACCATGGTACAGTAGAGCCAGTGTACCATGCGCGGATTTATGCCCCAATACTTTCCTATCGCTCTTTTTGTTGCCATTATTGTGGCTTTACCTCGATTCACTATTTTCTGTAGGTGGGAATTCCATGTGAGTTTGTCATCCAGGATGATGCCTAGGTATTTGACTTCTCTCACCACCTGCATTTCTTGTCCAAAGAACATGGGTTTGAATAATTCCGCTGTCTTCCTCTTTCTCGTAAAGCTGACCAGGGAGGTTTTCTCAGTATTGACCTTCAGGTTCACCTTTCTGCACCAATCTTCTACGATTGTCAGAGCTGTCAGCATCAGTTCTGATATTGTCTTGGTGTGTTTGCCAGTGATAAGTATTGCTACGTCATCGGCATAGCCTTGGGCTTAGAAAGCTTTGCTGTTTAACTCTACCAGTAGTTCATCTGCGACTAGGTTCCAGAGGAGAGGGGACAAGACTCCACCCTGGGGGCAGCCTTTAGCTGCCTCTATAGTTACAGTTTTGTCAAGCATAGTTGCTTGAATTCTCCTTCCTTTCAGCATGTTTCTTATCCACCTACAAACTGTGTCTTTAATTCCACGCCGATTGATTGCGGTGGTCATTGAATCGGAGGAGGTGTGATCAAATGCTCCTTCTATATCAAGGAATGCAGCTAGGGCAACTCCTTGGCTGTTCAGTGGTTGCTCTATTTTATGAACAAGTTCATGCAGAGCAGTTTCACATGATTTACCAGGTTGATAGGCGTTTTGGTTTTTGTGTAGTGGCCTCTCTATCAGGGAGGTCTTCCTAATGTGCCTTTCAATCACTTTCTCCATCGTTTTGAGTAGAAACGACGAGAGATTTATTGGTCTGAATGCCTTGGGCTGAGAGCTATCTTTCCCGGGTTTCGGTATAAAGACCACTCGTGAGAGTTTCCATATCATGGGTATGTGTCCCGTTGCCAGGCTTGCTCTGAAAAGTTGGCAAAGCATCGATATGAGTTGGGCTTCGCCCTGCTGCAGGTGTGCCGGTATTATCCCATCGCATCCAGGTGCTTTGTATGATTCGAATGAGTTTATGGCCCATTCGATCCTATTTGATGTCACAATCTGTCGGGCTTTGACCCAATCATCTCTTGATCCTCTCATCCGGAGGATCTCAGGAGATAGGGAGTTGGTTCCCTGTTGCGAGTTGATTATGGTCGAGTCTGGAAAGTGTGCCCTGAGTAGTGTCTCAATGGTTTCTTCGCAATTTTTTGTGTATTCCCCATTTGGTTTCTTTAGTGTTCCCATTGGTGGAAGGGGATCTTTAGCTAGGATTCTCTGGAGGCGTGCGCCTTCCCAGGTTTTTTCGACCTCAGTGCAAAACTTCCTCCAGGAGTGCCTCTTAGCTTCCCTTACTTGTTTGTTGTATTTCGTCAGAGTATGGTGGTATTCAACCCATTCACCGGTTTTCTTGGCCACATTGAAGAGTCTGCGTGTTTCCCCCTTCATCTTGTCAAGTTTCTCGTTCCACCAGGTTGTGTCCTTGCATGAAGAACGCCGGATTAGCGGACAGCTTTGATGGTATGAGTAAATTATAGCGTTTTGTAGTTGTTCCGCTACCACCTCAACATCAAATCCGTTACGCATACGTTCCTTGATCCCGCTCAACCCCGCCTCCAGCTTCTCCCGGTATTATGTCCAGTTTGTTTTGCGTGGGTTGCGGTACATTTCTGACGGCTTGTCAATACTATCGATTTCCATCAGTATATACCTATGGTCCGACAGGGATGGTTCATCGGATACGCGCCACCGCTGGATATCGGGATTGATACGGAAGGTGGACAGAGTGACATCAATAACTTTCGACCGTATGCGGTTTGCAAAAGTAGGCTTGTTGCCCTTGTTTAGAATCTCCAAATCATGGGTTATAATAAAATCCAATAAAGACTCACCTCTTTTGTTGATATCGCTGCTCCCCCAGATGGTGTGATGCGAGTTGGCGTCCATACCTACTATACACTGTAGGTTTCTCTGCCCACAGTGATTCACTAGTTTCTCCAGGTCTTTCGATGGTGGAAGTCTGGGTGCATCGTAGGGAAGGTAAACCGAGGCTATCATGATGTCCTTCTGGGTTCCTTCCTCTTTGTAGCTTAGTTGGACGGCTACTTGATCCCTGGAATTTAGTTCTTCAATATTGAGAGCCTGCACTCCGTTTCTCACGTATATGCAAGCTCTCACGTTACCTGTTGATTGCTCCTTGTAAAAGATCTTACCTCCAGTGTTTCCTAGACCGGCTATTTTTCCCTTCATAATCCAGGGTTCTTGGATGATGGCCAGGTCTATGTTTTTCTTTGCCAGCTGTTGGCAAAGGGCAGCAGATGCTCCCTTACTGTGCAGAAGGTTTATTCGTATTACCCTCAGCATCGGGAGCTTGTTCTTGAGAAGTCTGAAGGTTAGCTGCATTAACCCAAAGAAGGCCCGGAAATTCCGGTTTTGCAGCTCCTTCAGAGATCTGCTGTCAAGACCGACAATGAGTGTCATGCCCTGATTGTCCGTCTTGTGGCTGATAATTCTCCAGTCCTCGGTCTTCAGCCCCATGTTCTGGGTTTCGAGAAACTGGAGAGCTTGTGCCGGTTCCTTGATTCCCGCGGATTTTGTCGGTATCCAGACAGCAGCCCTCACGACTGGCACCACTCTGTGTGCCAGGCCAATCCGAAGACTGGTTCCCTCGTAGGGGCTGAAGCCTGGAACCACCCGCAGCAGCCAAGTCTTGGCAGCTTCATTGGCGCAAGTGATATAAATAACCCCACCTCTAAAGCTGCTGTTCTTGAACTGAGGACCAGTTCCGGGTTCGCATTCCAACACTTCCCGGAGTAGGGACTGTTGTAGGCCTCTTCACTGCTCCTCAGTGAAGGTTTCATCCGGATATTTTTCGGAACTGATGGCCATTCTAAGCCCGGCTAGGGTTTCGCTGTAAGTTTCCCCAGTTGATGTACTGGGTGTTACTTCAGCATCCCCCTGCCGTGACCTTTTCTTGGCGCTTTTTTCTGGGGTTGGTGTGTTGCCCTCAGAGCGACCCCTCTTTGCAGAGGATTTGTTTGCAGGGGTCCTAGGTGTACCTGATGCTCCAGGCTCTGAGGCCCGAGCATCAGGTTTCCCAGTGTTTCCTGAGCTATTCGGGAGGGTTCTATTCCCGGGATTCCTATTTGTCCTTTACGAGGCCGTATAGGCTCTCCCTTGGCTTTAGCCCTCTCAATCGTAAGCTTCCTTCGCTGGGCTCCGGAAAGCTTTGCCATTTTGTTCAGGCTGATGTTGCCAACACCTGTACAATGGCAGATACACCGGCACCGGGGATTGCATCACTGCTTCCCTGGTTACCCGTGGTTGGTTCATGAGGAGTTACATCGAGGTTTGGTTGTTCGTCGGATGCCAGAACGTGTGATTGGCCCTCCCCAAAATCCGTGGGGCCAGCGTTGGCCACCGGGGCTTCCACCCGGTCGGAACCAACGGTGAGATTGCAACTCACTAGGGGTACAAAGTCCTCAGGTTTGTCACACATCGTTCTAAGGTGCTGGTTTTGGTCCGCCCCGGGGTATTTAATTTCCCCGGTACCTCCCATATCTGGGTGGCATTCCCCTATCCGCCACCTGGGGAGGCGCCCGATGGGGGACCAGCAACCCCACATATGGGATGAGAAAGTTAGTGAAAACCATTTCAGCGTTTGTTTCTACTGATATATCGAGATATTAAAAAATTGCCTCACAACTGTACTGTCAAGTTGTTGGACTTTATTTTTTGATTTTTTTATTTTTGTACATTATTAGGAAATAGACATATTACTTGTTAGTATTTATTGATTTTGAGTGTGTTCTAGCGAATTTCTCTTATGAAATAGTCTTATTTTGATAGTATCAATGTTTGCAAAAAATCAGAAAACACTTGATATTTTCAAAATAGTTTAAGATATAGGTATAAGATATAGTACATGACATATGCCTAGAATTGTCTAAAGACTCCAAAGAACAATGATAAATAGGATAGGGTGTTGTATTTAAAATAAGAAAGTTGATATAAGCCACGGCTACATATGACACACCCTGTATAGAATGTTTTTGCTGGAAAAAATGTACAACCAAAAATATTTATCGATGTGTATGAGCGTTTTTTTCGAAAACGTCCTCATTCATTAGTTATCGAATTTATTCCATTTGGCTGTTCCCACCTCAGCCCCTTCGCCGAAATTGCATGGATGTTTGCTATGCTTGAGCAAAGCGTAGTGTGTTGAGCCGCTGGCCTTATTTCGTTACATTATATACTTTACCTGTCATGATCATATTTAAGTTGAGCTTCTATCTCTGTTAAGATATTCAAAACGGTTTGCTTATGTGATCGAAATCTTCTGAAAAAACCTATGGGATCCATATCCTCGTAGTGATTTTGTCGATCATAAATTTGTCGAGGTATTACCGCTTCAACTACTTCCAAAAATTCCAAATCGTCCTCCATGAAATCTGGCTCATCATCTAAATAGTTCAAGTAATCCATCGTATATATCTCTCCGGAAATTAATACTTTAATCTGGGTTTCGGAGAAAAGCGATATGCAGTCAGTAACGTGAACAAACAGCTCAACTGTATCATAACCTCAAAATCAGAGTTAAGGCAGAGATAAGTGGTCATTGACGAAGACTTAATAAAGGGAGCGTTAGAGGAAGCTTAAGTTCTCCTTAACGTTGGTGCAAACAAAAACTTGAAGTTAAGAGTTCCTTAAGTGTCCCTTTAATAGGTTGGTGCAATCGGCCATATGTACTGCCATTTTGTAGTACTTATGCAACGATCATAAACTACACAGGATTGCTCAGTTCCATTTAACGTACGTTTGGCAGTTTTGCATCGAGCGGAGAACGGCTGTGGCGTCACCATTGGTTTGTTTATTTTCATTTAGCCGTTGATCGTGTGTGATGTGTTGTCAATTTGTCCAAAAATTTCTGTTTTTCCAAGTACTTTTAATGTAGTTTGAGTTCGCGAAGATATACAAATACATATTTTATTCGTTTCGTTGTGTTAACGGTTGACGGTGTGTAACAATAAATCGATAGCTCAAGAAGGAGCATTTTGTTCACACGAAAGTAAATGAAATGGCCATTACTTTCTGAGGAAATAGGCTTCTTGTTTAATAATAATTAACTCCAGTGGTAAACATTATTTTAGTTCATTATGCCTGGGAGAATGTGCCGTTGCTGTGTGCAAAAACAATCAATTAGGTCTTAAAAAGCAAGGCTCAAGCATAGTATTCCATTCTTTTCCAAAAGGCAAGGATTCAGTGTCTTCTACAATACAAAAAGAGTGTGTGGATCGCTGCAGAAGAAAAGACAGGTTTAATATAGTTTTTTCGACAGGGTGCTCCGACCATTTTACAGTTACTGATTACTGATTACTGAAGTACAGGCGCTACGAGTTTCGGGCTGTTGGCCCCGACACCGCAGCCTCTATTTGGGCTTATTGTATCTTCTCTGTGCCTGTCTCTCAGTCGAAGAGCTCCATTGCCCGAATAAGGTTTATGACTCGTTCTACTGTTTCCCTGTCCGTCCTTCGAGGAGTGGTTGTGAATTCCCCATTATCTCTTCTCCAGTACGCCAGCGCTTCACATTCGAATACAATGTGGGAGGCTGTTTCCTCCTCCTCGTTGCACAGCCTACATATGGGTTCCTCGTTGAAAAGACCCATGATATGCATGTGTTTCCTTAGAGTGCAGTGTCCAGTTAATATACCTGTTACTTTCCTAAGCTGATTCCTGCTGAGTTGCAGTAGGCTTCCAGAAAATGATGATTCGATCTCGTCTGCCATCATTAATTTACTGTGTTTCAGACCTGGTGATTGGCACCATCTAGCTTTCTGTTGTTTTTTGGACCAACAGTTCAGCCAACCTCTCACAGAGGATTTTGTGATACCAATAGCAGGTTCTGGACCCAGAAGTGGTGTGTTTGCAGCTTTGCGTGCTAGTAGATCCGCCCGCTCGTTCCCAGCTATCCCTGAGTGTCCTGGTATCCATCCAAGAGTAACATCGTTAGATACTCCCAGTGTGACAAGGTTTTGCTGACAGTCCATGACTTGTTTGGATTTGGTTTCCCGACAGGAGATGGTTTTGATTGCGGCTTGGCTGTCACTAAGGATAAGGATTTTCCTTCCTCTGTAGCCTCTCCTGAGGTTTTCTTGCACGCATACGTTTATTGCATGTACTTCTGCCTGGAAAACTGTAGCGTACATCCCGAGTGGTTCACATGTTTCCCACTTTGGATTTTCACCTACGATTCCGGCACCAGTTCCCTGGCTTGTTTTGGAGCCGTCTGTGTACCATATTGCCCCATTAGCCATCCGGAGTTGTTTCACCGTTTCCTCTTCCCATATTAGCTTGGTCTTAGGAGACGTGCTAAAGTTGATATTTTTCAACATGATATCACTCCTCATTGTTACTAAGTGGTTCGTGACTGTGCTGGTTAACTTAGTGTGTCCTTGGGAGTTTGAGTGGCTTTAGTTCCCGGTGTTGCTAAGTCTATATGCTCCCATTCTTGCTTCCATTTTGATATAGATATCTAAAGGAGGTAGGTTAAGCATGGCCTCCATGGCAAGAGTTGGAGTGGTTTTCATGGCTCCCGTTACACAGAGACATGCTAGCCCCTGAACTTTTGCAAGTTCCGTGGCTGCTTGTCGCTGCTCGATTTTTGGCCACCAGACAACAGAGCTATAAGCAAGGGTGGGTCTTACCACGGTACAGTAGAGCCAGTGTACCATGCGCGGATTTATGCCCCAATTCTTTCCTATCGCTCTTTTTGTTGCCATTATTGTGGCTTTACCTCGATTCACTATTTTCTGTAGGTGGGAATTCCATGTGAGTTTGTCATCCAGGATGATGCCTAGGTATTTGACTTCTCTTACCACCTGCAGTTCTTGTCCGAAGAACATGCGTTTGAATAATTCCGCTGTCTTCCTCTTTCTCGTGAAGCTGACCAGGGAGGTTTTCTCAGGATTGACCTTCAGGTTCACCTTCCTGTACCAATCTTCTACGATTGTCAGAGCTGTCTGCATCAGTTCTGATATTGTCTTGGTGTGTTTGCCAGTGATAAGTATTGCTACGTCATCGGCATAGCCTTGGGCGTAGAAACCTTTGCTGTGTAACTCTACCAGTAGTTCATCTGCGACTAGGTTCCAGAGGAGAGGGGACAAGACTCCACCCTGGGGGCAGCCTTTAGCTGCCTCTATAGTTACAGTTTTGTCAAGCATAGTTGCTTGAATTCTCCTACCTTTCAGCATGTTTCTTATCCACCTACAAACAGTGTCTTTAATTCCACGCCGATTGATTGCGGTGGTCATTGAATCGAAGGAGGTGTGATCAAATGCTCCTTCTATATCAAGGAATGCAGCTAGGGCAACTCCTTGGTTGTTCAGTGGTTGCTATATTTTATGAACAAGTTCATGCAGAGCAGTTTCACATGATTTACCAGGTTGATAGGCGTTTTGGTTTTTGTGTAGTGGCGTCTCTATTAGGGAGGTCTCCCTAATGTGCCTTTCAATCACTTTCTCCATCGTTTTGAGTAGAAACGACGAGAGATTTATTGGTCTGAATGCCTTGGGCTGAGAGCTATCTTTCCCGGGTTTCGGTATAAAGACCACTCGTGAGAGTTTCCATATCATGGGTATGTGTCCCGTTGCCAGGCTTGCTCTGAATAGTTGGCAAAGCATCGATATGAGTTGGGCTTCGCCCTGCTGCAGGTGTGCCGGTATTATCCCATCGCATCCAGGTGCTTTGAATGGTTCGAATGAGTTTATGGCCCATTCGATTCTATTTGGTGTCACAATCTGTCGGGCTGTGACCCAATCATCTCTTGATCCTCTCATCCGGAGGATCTCAGGAGATAGGGAGTTGACTCCCTGTTGCGAGTTGATTATGGTCGAGTCTGGAAAGTGTGCCCTGAGTAGTGTCTCAATGGTTTCTTCGCCATTTTTCGTGTATTCCCCATTTGGTTTCTTTAGTGTTCCCATTGGTGGAAGGGGGTCTTTAGCTAGGATTCTCTGAAGGCGTGCGCCTTCCGAGGTTTTTTCGACCTCAGTGCAAAACTTCCTCCAGGAGTTCCTCTTAGCTTCCCTTACTTCTTTGTTGTATTTCGTCAGAGTATGGTGGTATTCATCCCATTCACCGGTTTTCTTGGCCACATTGAAGAGTCTGCGTGTTCCCCCCTTCATCTTGTCAAGTTTCTCGTTCCACCAGGTTGTGTCCTTGCATGAAGAACGCCGGATTAGCGGACAGCTTTGATGGTATGAGTAAATTATAGCGTTTTGTAGTTGTTCTGCTACCACCTCAACATCAAATCTGTTACGCATACGTTCCTTGATCCCGCTCAACCCCGCCTCCAGCTCCTC